>OZ024742.1:215000161-215005161 GCA_964016885.1 Eledone cirrhosa | reverse complement strand
ATTTAAAAGTTTTTCACAATTTATGATTACACAATATTTTATAATCTCATCTGTAGTAGAATTTTAATTAAATTAAATTTATAGGTTAACTAACATTTAAATTAAATTATATATTAATATCTAAAATAATGTTATTAATTAGGTTTATAATATTTAAATGTTTTACTTAGTTTATGATTACACGATATAATTAATTCCTGTCGTTTATTTAATAGGATATCCTTAGATTTCATTATTTCAAATAGTTCTTGGGAACATAATCTACATTCATTTCTATTATTTTGATAAGGGGTGGCTCTTTTGAGCACACTCCAGGTCATATCATATTCTATATTCTTATTTTTATAACTATTGATTTTTTCTGCTAGAGATGTTGTATTAGCCAGTGCGGCATTTTTAAAACTATGTTTGTGGGTATTAAACCTTACCTTAAAATTGTTAGAAGTAGCTCCTATATATGAGCAAATAGAATCTTTAGTTTTAACATTACATTTATAAACTATGTTGTTAACAAGACAATTTCCTTTTAATGGGCAGTTTGCTTTGTTTCTACAGTTACAACCTTTCGTTAATTCTGTATTTGAGGAGATATTATGGTTAGTTTGATGTATTGGTGGTATACTTATGGTATTCTTACATTTATATGCATTATAGGCACTTATATTTTGTTTTATGTTATTGGTTGTTGAGTATGAGAATTTAACTGTAGACCTATTTAAGATTTGATGGTATTTGTGGTTTGGCGGGAAGTTTTTCTCTAGGATATAAAAAATTTTTTTAGCAATATTATCCTTAATTTGTAAATTAAATGGAGCATTATACCAAGTAACTCGTCTATTACGGTTTCTATGTTGTTTATTATTTTTATAGGTTGTATCGTGATGTTTCCTAGGAGGATTAATGTTAATGATCTCACCACGCACATTTTTAGTTAGATTTATAGATTTAGGTGTTTTATCTTGTTTATTAGGAGTTTTATTATTAACATTTATTAGAGTTGTATGATGAGTAGTTTTTTGAGAGTTACTATACTTTATATTAGAAGAGTTGTTGGTATTTTTGGGTATAGTGTGGGTGGCATTTAGGTGTGTACTTTTCATTTGGTGTTTGTTGGTAATATTAGGTTGTATGTTTATAGTATTTTTATTTTTAGTAGAAGGTATATATTCTAATCTATTTTTGTGGCCACTTCTATCTAGAGCTTCATTATAGAAGGTCGCATTTTTATCAAATACATCTTGGTTAGAAGAAAGGTTAGAAATTCTAAGTGATATATTATATGCAAGGTTTTTAAGGATAGATTTAGGGTGATTAGATTGTGAGTGTATGTAGTGTAAGTTTTGGTTGGGTTTATGGTAAGGTTGGTAGATACCCGTAGCTAAGTCTAAAGTTATATCTAGGAAATTTACTACTTTACTTGTTTTTTCAAAAGTAATATGAAGACTATAATAGTCTTTAAGGAAAGTTCTAATATGCTTTTTGTTTTTTTCTATTTCTGAAAGGCTAAGGTTGTTGGAAAGAAGAAGACAGTCATCACGATATAAACCACCTTTAAGGTGGGGAAAGGAGGCATTTATGTTGAAAAGGAGAAAGTATGTATATATATGTGTATATATATATATATATATATATATATATATATATATTTATTATATACGTGTGTGTATATATATATATATCTTTGTGTATATGTGTATGTGTACATGTGTGTGTGTATGTGTGTATATATATGTATATATATATATATATGTATATGTATATATATATATGTATATATATATATATATATATATATATGTGTGGGTATGTATGTGTATATGTGTATATACATGAGTGTATTTATGTATGTGTGTATAGATATATATATATATATATATATATATATATATATATATATATATGTGTGTGTTGTGAATGTATGTATATATGTATGTGTGTATATATATATATATATATGTGTGTATATATGTATATGTCTATGTATTTATATGTGTATATGTATGTGTCTCTATATGTATGCGCGTGTGTGTATGTGTATATATATGGTGTGTGTATGTATATGTATGTGTATGTATGTGTTTATGTATATGTGTATGTATATGTATGTATATATATATATATATATATATATATATATATATATATATATGTGTATGTATATCGATGTATATTTTATATTTTACTTGTTTATATATATATATATATATATATATATATATATATATATATATATATATATATATATATATATATATATATATATATATATTTTCTTAATATTTTTCTTTTTTCTTTTTCCTTTTATTTCTAAATTTATAGATACATTTATAAATAGGCAGTTTGCTGACACCAGTAAATACTGACCTCTTCCCCCCCACCTACTTTCTGTATCTGGATCTAAATATGTGTGGCAGTGTTTATGTGCGCGCATTAATGTCCATATTCTTATGATAATAGTATATACACATATATGTGTGTGTGAGTGTGTGTGTGTATGTATGTTCGTGGTTGTGTGTATGTTTATGCGTTTATGCGCGTGTGTGTGTGAATGTATGTATATGTGTGAGTATATGAATGTGTATATATTTATTTTTATATTTATATGTTTATATGCGTATATGTATTTTTATCTGTAGATTATAAACATACAGAGACATTAGCCCTGAATTTTTGTATTTACATACATCTTTTCGGCATGCGTATGCATGTGAACATATATTTTTATGCATATCTGTGAACGAAGTTACTTACATATATACACACACCTAACTGTATAAACTTTTTGTGTTTCCATTGGTCAATTTGAACTCTGTTCCCAAACAGACCTGTAATTTTGAATTGTTGTTATTATCAATAAATATATTTCATTATTTCTGAAGACGGCATATATATGAGTTGGTATGTATATTTAATTTTGATAGTTTGTATAATTTTTGTATAATTTTGTACATAGATCTGTTAAATATACATGCCAATTCTAACACATATATATCCCAGAAACGATCGTTAAATAATGAACTTTCTTTGTTTAATATAAGGAACTGTTTCATTGTTTTATGCATTATTTTTTTAATATTTTATATATATATATATATATATATATATATATATATATATATATATATATATATATATATATATACGTATATACATATGTGTGTGTGTCTGTGTTTCTGTTCAGAAGGAGAAAGAGAGATACAGGCAGCCAAAGAAAGATAGTAAAATGAGTGCTTTTGTTTGCTTACAACATTGGAGAATATGTTTAATACTTTGGGTTATAGATATCTATTGCAGTTTGAATGTTAAATATGAATATTAACAAGAATAAAGATATTGAAATGTTACCATACAAATATTTAATTATGTCTTTCATTTCTGATAAGATGCCTCTTTACGAATGTGTTACGAGAAAAAGATTGCATGTGTGTGTGTGTGTGTGTGTGTGTCTGTGTGTGTGTGTGTGTGTGTGTGTGTGTGTGTGTGTGTGTGTGTGTGTGTGTGTGTGTGTGTGTTTGTGTGTGTGTGTGTGTGTGTGTGTGTGTGTGCGTGCGTGTGTGTGTGTGTGTGTGCGTGTGTGTGTGTCTGTGACTGTGTTTGTGTTTGGAGGCGAGAGACGTTGGGTAAAAGATTTAATCACCCATACAAAAGAGCTAAATGAATTGCCAACCTATTCAGATATATATTTGCCGAAATATCTATCAAATAATGAGTCAACAACGACTGTGATGGAACAAAACCAATCAGCCCCACGGACATGTGGTTTTGGACGCCTTATATCAGACCCAAATCACTTGATTACACACCTGAATCAGGGACATTTCTACACACGCACATCACAACGAATAACACCGAAAACAATGGGGGACACAAAAAGGGTATGGCAATTCCCATTAAACCAATAAACCGTGATATTGGTGAACTTAGGAAAATGCTACTATTGGAATGAAAAATAGCGATTAGCATATGACAAGAATTGAATGACATATATTATATGGTATAGATATATGATATTGTGCATCGCAGTATATTTGATAATCGAGCTTCACTTATCGTGAGGGACAATGATAATTCCTGGAGCAGAATTACGGCAGAAAATTCCATAGATTAAATTTGACATTTGTTTTCTTTGTAGCACTCGAGGATTAGACATGGTAAGCTAATGCACGTTCAAATATTCATTAATAATCTCACTTCCTTCTCTCTCCTTCTATCTCTCTACATATGCATATATATACGTATATATATATTATATATATATATACACTCACACAGACACACACACACACACACACACACACACACACACACACACACATATATATATATATATATATATATATATATATATGGCGATTAGAAGTTATAATGCATTATAATATCTCTCGGTAATATTACATGGAAATATATCAAACCTTCTTGTGTAAGCATCGAACTGATCAAAGTTAATGGCTTATACATTAAAAGGCTTAATGTCTGCACCAGATATGTGTTTATATGTATGAATTCAGCATTGTCTTCTGGGAAAATCAAGTGTCAGAAACCAAATAAACATCTAGTAAATACGACGCTACTACACTCATGGTGTCACCCTATCAGTAAATATTAGTTGTTACATTCATATCTATAACACTTCTACCCAACATTAAGAGCATTATAGCATATGGATATATGTGTGTGAATTCAAAATAGAAATCATCCTACCATTCTCTCCAAATTCAATGATATATATTCGCTCGGTATTAAGACACGAATAAGCTAAATTTTATATAAATTTTGCAAAATTAACGAACTTGTTTTAAATAGCATTTACACTTACACAGGGTAATTCATAAAAAAAACTTAGATGAATGCACTTAAAAACTATATGTATATAAGCTTGTACCTCTACTGAGGCAGTTATTACATATTCAGAGATAGAAATACTGATAGCGGGATTTATATATAAATATATTAATACAAAGACATGTAGACTTATAGCTATAAACATAGCACTTATGTAG
>OZ024742.1:214970161-214995161 GCA_964016885.1 Eledone cirrhosa | reverse complement strand
CTCTGGGACAAGGGGTTAGGTTATACTCACGGACGTAAAACTGTGGAATCGACCTCTGGCTGAGGAAATATGTTGTGATTATTTCCTGATATGACTGGGGCTTGTATTACTAACATTCGATGCAACCTCGTAAGAGGAGAGCGAAACATACGTAAATAAGAGCGTAAAATTTAATTTCAGATTCCTAGCTTATTGTTGTATTGTTAACTATATTTTTAGAAATCCCGAGAACGTGGGAAAACTTATGAACTTGGATAATCATTTTTAATGCATATAGTCCAGCAATTAACTGATTATGTCAACAACATACTAAATAAATATGAACGGGAGATGAAATGTAAACCTTAACAACATCGGTGCTTCTCTATAGGCATTATACACATTACGGTCCCATTGCATAGCAAATATTAATGAAAAAGTATTAATAATTGTTTCTACTTTTGGCACAAGGCCAGCAATTACCCAGTACATTACAGGTACTTTATTTTATCGACCTCTTAAGGATGAAAGGCAAAGTTAACTTTTACGGGATTTGAACTCAGACCGTAAAGGGACGTAACTATGCTAGAAAGCAAGGCGTCCAACCCTCTACCGATACTGCCAATTGCATAAAATTAAAAAAATCCAAGGTTACTGTATATTTTACCACCATCTACTCAAGGCTTACCTAAATGTATCGCCGAGGTTAAATTTGCATTTTATCATTACGGGGTCGATAAAATAAAGTACCAGTAATGCACTGGGTAATTGCTGGCCTTGTGCCAAAAGTAGAAACAATTATTACTATATAGGAAAACAATTGTTTGTTCTGCAGTGGTTCACCTGTATAGCACACTATTCTATTTATTTACAGTTCGATGTCCTGCCAGTCGACATTATTAGCCTTTGCGTCTGGTGAAAAAAGAAAAATAATATATATCGGCTATTGCGCAGAAAAACGAAAAGAAAAAAACCTCTGTAAGTATAGTATTTTAAAGAGATGCGGATAAAATGGGAAATGTCTCGTCAAATCAGTGACACATTATTTTAGTAAGTTAATTGACTTCAGGTAACCATCAGTTCCTATATAAAAGAGCAAGAAAGAAAACTGTGATAAAAAAATTCCCACAAAATAAAAAAAGTAGAAAGAAAGAACTAATTGAAATTATATTCGTAATGAAGATTTATTTCTATAAAGGAAGAAAAAAAAAACTGAATAACAAATGAAAATGAAAGGACGAATATTAAAGAAAAGTAATTATCTGAAATTGTTCGCAATGTCTTTCTCAAAGTCTAAAGAGGAAACACACAAATACACGCACGTCCACTCCTCTGTACATGCACAGACACACACACACACACACACATGCACACACACACATACACACACACACACACACACATACACACACACACACACACACACACATAACACACATACACACATATATATATATATATATATATATATATATATATATATATATATATATATATATATATATATACACTCACACGCACTCGCATTCATCACCAAAAGTTCTGTCGACGTTAAAGAAAGTTGCTGGGAAAGCTGTTATTACATCATTCATATTTGTTCGTGTGACTAATGGTAACAAATAGGAAAGATATAATAACATCTTAAGTGTCTCCCAAAATAAGGCCACATTAACAAATAATGTAATTATTCACTAATGTTACTTTATTTGCAGATATACTATTCTCGGTTCTCATACATACCAAAAATTCCATTCAGACATCTTTCACAAAAAAGTCACATACCCACACATATGCACACGTATGCATACACATATATATTATACATACATATATCCATACACACATATATACATACATACATACATGTATACATATATTTTACAAGCATATATATATTCAACCAGCCATCCACCCATTTATACATACATAGATACATATATACATACACACGTACATATATATATACTTATACACTTTCCCTCAGACTTGCCAAATATATCAGTAAAATGTATTGTCACAAAAGGCTTTCAAATTATTAGAAAATATCACTATTTCATACACTGATACAGAAGGAACTGTCTTAAACATTAGGTCAGTTATCAAATATCAACACATCTGCTAAGTTGTTGCTTGACGTGCGAGAATTAAGAGCTCAAACTTTCTCTACTCATGCCCTGCCATCCTACAAAATGTAGAGCCACAGTGGATAATGATATATTCCTAGGTGCATTATCCCTATGCAAATATGAGGTTTACCTTTCGGAAATATATGAACATATCAGTTCTAATGAAATATTATTCACATGATTGGAGATAGTGAAATCGTGTAACATCAGCTTTCTATTAGGAAGAGTTTTCCACGGGGCTTTACGAACATTTGGGAAAACTCTATAACTGTTTTTATTATCATACAGGGAAGAGTGTAAATTATGAAATTTGTTCATAGAATCAAGTCAGAAAATTTGATAAGAAGCATATGGATTGTTGAAAAATCAATGGAGTATTTAGAGACGATCAGGGAAGAAGGCTTCGGATGACTCAAATACAATGGATAAACCACAAGAATAATTAACACAGGCGAAGAATTGCAAGTAAATAAATTCCGCATATTAAAGAAGCAGTAGGTTTAGGAAGGCATTATGCCTATATTGCATGGGAAGTAATTAAATGAGTTATGAGAAACGAAAAAAGACAATTAGCTGTTGATCTTAAGTGCAGTGTATGATGTGCACCCATCCCTAGTCAATATAATCAATGGGCTGAAATGACACCTCTGACTTTAACGGTGCGAGTTTTATGAAAGCTGCCACTGACATAAACATGGGAAGCCAATTCCTACTCGAGATTGCCAATGCCCTAATAAAAGCAGCATTCTTTGATACGATGAAAATCCAGACAAAATATTTCTTTCACAAGGTAGGTGAAAAAGAGCAACGCAGGAGCTTACACAAAGGTAACCGGCATTAAGTCCTCTGGATTTTGGAAATAAGTCAGAGATACAAGTGAATTTGTAAGAATCGCCTGCATTCCAGACCTGTATAGCTGTCGATGCAAATAGTTGATGTGAAGGTTGATTCGGGAGGGAAAGATGAAGCAGACAGGTGAAGCAAAATATGTGTAACATCTGATAGAACTGATGAATCAAATGACACAAAAGAATAGGTAGACATGAGATGATTTTTCTTTAGGTAGACCTATTACACACGTGCACACACAATCACACATACAAACACACACACACACATGTATGTATATATATATATATATATATATATATATATATATATATATATATATATATATATATATATATATATATATATATAAATATAGTCATAGTTTTTGGAAAATTAACTGGGGCACAGATGTTGATGTTCAGTATTTCGTTTATGAATAATTGTTGAAATTCTGACGCGTTTTTCTATGCATTGCGTTATATAACAGCCAATCACAGGCTTATTGGATCTGGATTAGATCTGGAAACATTCCGATGTTTTCAAGCTGGATCAGAAGCAGGACTTTAAGATGATCCTAGACCATTTCTATCGTCGAGTTCTTTTGAATACCAGGTGATTTTCGTTCGCCTATCTAATAACAGAGTCCGTCGTGCTGAACCTTGCACGTTTTGTTTGTTTCTATATAGCAGAAAAAAAAAAAGCACAATGTTGTTGAAACAAGGGCCCATAGAATATTTATGGACAGTGGACATTTTCTGAAAATATTTGGATATCCCATATTGCATTTGAGGAGAATTGAGCCTTGGCTCATCTTTCCTTGTGGATCTGTTCATAATCCTCCTGTTTTTACCTATACGCAGCAATATGGCAACATTTTTGTGGCAGCTGCTTCCGACACCTGTGATTGGATAGCCAATTCGACTATTCTTCTATGACTTTTATCAATTTGGCCGCTAGTACCGATAGATTATAAAGATTTCTATTATTTTTGCTGCCCTAGATTCGAGAAATATTGTTTTTAGTGGTCGTTATCGTTCTTGGTGTCAATGATTTCTGATTCATTTATAAAGATTTTGTTGATTATATTAATGATCTTCTTGTTCATGATGTTGCTATTATTGCTATGTGCTGTTCTTGATTCCACTGGTGCTATCTAAAATTTCATCGGTTCACTGTATCAAGTTATCACTGTCCTTCCTCCTTTTGTTGTTGTTGTTTATGCTGTTTCCACTAAATCGTTGCCGTTGCTTCTATACCCATTATCATTTCCCTTGACCAGCTAATTTGGGGGAGGAGAACGTTGATCAAATCGACCCCAGTTCACAACTGGTACTTCATTTTATCGATAGGGTAAGGATAAAAGGCGAAGCTAACCTTCGCAGGATTTCAACCCAGAAAGTAAAGGTCCACAACACTATGTCATAATTGTTTCTACATTTGGCACAAGGCCAGCAATTTTCCAGTACATTACTGGTACTTTATTTTATCGACCCCGTAAGGATGAAAGGCAAAGTTAACCTCGGGGGGGGTTTGAACTCAGTCTGTAAAGGGACGTAACTATGCTAGAAAGCATGGCGTCCGACCCTCTACTCAATGCCTGCTGTCTGGCACTCTACCGATTCAGTCAATCCACTAATAATAAATATCTATAATATCAAGAGCTATATAGAAATGTAACACATAAACACACAGATAGCGTTACTGAAATGCATTAAAAAATAGATAACAGTAATCCTGTAAAATTGACTATTTACTTAATATAGCATTTGGCTAAACTTGCCATCAAAGCAATCATTGAGTGGTAATATAATAAACGATTACCACTCAATGATTGCTTTGATGGCAAATATAATAAACTATTAATTTGTAGAATCTTTATATTACACACAGAATTATTGTTTCAGTAAATATAGAAATATATTGATACATAAAAAAATAATATCGACAGTTTTATTGAGTAGAGTGTGATTTTTAGCTTCAGATGTATACCAATTGACTTACTTAGTAGATATTCAGTACAATGTAAGATAGGTATAACAGATTCAGTGACATGGAACGTTTTCGATAATGTTAATAATGGTTCTATGAGGGAAATCAAATCTATCATAAAATTCTGCTAATCAAATACGTAAAGATCGTATTAACTGAACGAAGACTTGCTTTTATTTTTTTCTTATTTTACTAGAAGAGAATATATTAAACACAAATAGAAATGCAGCCATCCATGCATAAAGATGTGACACAACAAAAGCAAAATTCAGTAGTAAGCTAGGTCATACAAAGAATGTTTAATTTATCACTATTTGTTACACTGGCAAACAGGGGCAGTATATTTCAAACTTCCGCTTCAAAATATGATAGTGAGTGTGTAGCACTGGGCGTGTCTGTGTGTATGTGTTTGTGTTTGATAGTGTGAAGTCATATTAATGTGAATATCTCTAAATACTACGACACATTCAAAATGTATATGTTGTATATATATATATATATATATATATATATATATGAATGAAAAAATGGCGTGCTGCGTTGTTGCGAATGTGATACATATGAATGAAAATAGACCAAGAAACGGGACTGTCCAACATCAGTAGTCTGCTGATTATCATTGGTATTTCTTCGCATTAAAGACTAATACCTCAAAATCAGTGCGAGCGATAACTAAAATAAGTTATCGGGACAGAGCGAATTGGAAGGGGAATGTAAGCAAACAACATGGTAGTAATGCAACGTAAAGAGAGGAAAAGAGAGACAAGTCAATGAATCTTGTGGACTTAAGTCCGAACAAATCAATCGACGAGAAGAGGCAGATACGTCCGAGCCACGCGAAAAGTGATAGAGAAAGGATTTCACACAGGTCTGACGGGAGGAAGTGAGAGAGAAGGAGTAGCAGAGAGTTAGTGAAAGTGTTAGAAAGAGGCCAGCCGAGGGGGTGAAAGAAAGCAAGAGGTACAAGGAGAGAGAAAGGGGAGAGAGAAAGCGGATAGCATTAAGGTGATAGAAAAAATACGACCCACAGCGAAGGGAAGAAAATATATGTGATTGGAAAAATGCCCCGCTGCGTTGTTGCGAATGTGATACATATAAATGAAAATAGACCGAGAAACGGGACTGTCAATCATCAGTAGTCTGCTGATTATCATTGGTATGCGAAGAAATACCAATGATATCAGCAGACTACTGATGATGGACAGTCCCCTTTTCTCGGTTTATTTTCATTCATATATATATATATATATTTATATACATATATATATATATATATACTTTCTCGCACATATATATGTGTGTGTGAGTGTATAATTAGTATATATATAATTATGTATAGAAATTTCGTTTTCTAAAGAAACACGGTATGTTTACAGGGTAAATATTTAGGAAGCCGTAGCTATGCAAGAAAAAAAGAAAAAAAAAACTCCGGGCCTAACGCCCTCTGGTGGTGTCCAGCAGAAGCAAGGGTGACAATCATCGATGCCTTTCAGACTTAACAGGTCTTCATCAGGACGATCCCTCCCAGACTTGCGACTGCTGGACTTATATATATATATATATATATATATATATACACACACACAATGCTATAATTATTGCAATCACTATACCTTCTTCTTCTTCTTCTTCTTCTTCTTCTTCTTCTTCTTCTTCTTCTTCTTCTTCTTCTTCTTCTTCTTATTATTATTATTATTATTATTATTATTATTATTATTATTCTTCTCTGCACACTTATTCCCGAAGAGCAGAGTCCTCAAAAACATTCCTTCCATCGGGTCCTGTCAGAGGCGACCATCTCCAACCTATCCGACTGGATCTACAAGTGAGACCAGCGAAGGTCATGGATGTTATACAATTACCATGCTTGGTGTCTACTCATGGGTCTCCTGCTCGTTGATTTTGGTAGTAAAATCTGTCCATATTACTCTGCCCCTCTCGCTGTTGAAATTATTTTTAACATTATTTTTAACATTCAGACTTCGTGTGCAAATGATATTGACGTATATTTAATAAATATGTTGCTAGTGATCCGCATAATAACTTGTGAAGCTATTTTTCATCTAGATACAGCATATTTTCTAGATTAGCTATTTATTTAAGCAGAATAACTAATTTCAGTTCCTTTAAATTAGTAATTATAATATTGTCTTTCTATATGCATATTTATATATATATATATATATATATATATATATATATATATTTGAAGACTAATAATTAACATATATATATATATTTGAAGACTAATGATTAATATATATATGCATATATATATATTAAATATTAGTCTTCAAATTTATTATTATTACTATATATATATACTCGTATATATATATATATATATATATATATATACAGAAATTACATTTTTGAGAAAACTACCAAGTTCTTCAACAATTTAATGGCTGACAATTGTTTCGGAAACCATATCAGTAATCTATACATAGATTATAAAATCGATGATAGTAAGTGATAATAAAAAGAAAAGTTTCATACGGTCTTCTCATCGGTGCCGAAAAGGAAAGAAAAGATAAAAATTCAAAATTACATGTCACTGAAAATAGGGACTACAATAAATGTAAAACTTGAAGAATACCAGTCCACACATTAGAGATGTAAGTAAAATAATAATACATTATAAATCCTAAGAATTTAATGGAAATTTATCCTATAATTCCTTTTAATACAGTGAGTACTCCGCGCCGTAATCTATCACGTATTCTGTCCTGGTTTTCTCCTCTGTTCTACCATAATATAACGCCTAACCTCTCTAACAGGTTCATCTCCATCTTACGCAATAATTTCTCCCCTAGCTATAACTTATTTTACTATAACTTATTACTATATCTTTTACTATAACTTATTTTAACAAAGGTTTCGTTAAGATTTCTTTCTCCACTCCCCCAAACTTGACCGATTATATTGCAGAAGAAACTAAAAAAAAAAAATAGTGCCTCCCTTTCTGTTAATTTCTCTCAACCACTTAACCCTTTGTATATGAATAATTCTAACATTCATAGTTATTCTTTTAACTCTCCTATCATATCACCGACACATGCCTACTAATTATATCTCTTTACCTACAATCTCTACTTCTTCTAGTTGTAACTGTAATTGTAGAAATCCTAATAACTGCACTCTGAATGGTCAATCTCTTACTAATAATATATAGTTACCTTTTTAAAACCGATTATGACACTAAAACGTACATTGGAGCTACTGTTACCCCTTTCGAGAGTTATTTTAATTCTCATAGCCATTCATTTAAGCATTGTAATTAAACATTTTATACTTCTTTAGCGACACATATAAATACACTGAAATTTACGATTATTGATTTCATAATCGATAATTTTCATCTGCATGTTCATAATACTGATATGGATCCCGAAACAATTGTCAGCCATTAAATATATATGTGTTCAAGAATTTAGTATTGTTTTCTCTAACATTTAATATCTGTATTAAAGCTCTGCTTATACAATTTTTTGCTTGAGATTATTTCTCTGGCTTACTCACAATATTTGCATCCAATACGCATTGAGCACACTGTGCCGCTCACTACTGGCATATCATTCTCATAACGAATCACTTATCTCTCCACTTCAGGAAGATGGACAGACTCAGGCGCTGGGGGTGCAAGCAGGAAGGCGTCAGAGCTTATTGATAGCCAAACAGCACTGTTAAATTTTAAACTTAAATTTTACGTTTTTAATCTTTAATCTTAACTTTAAATTCTACCTTAAAGCCTTATTATGACTATGAAAGATATATTTAACTTTTACATAAATGCTTGCTTCTAGAAATTCTTTAATAAAATCTTTCAATTTTAAACCTAAATTTGACATTTCTAATCTTTAATCCTAATTTCAAACTCTACCTTAAATATCTGTTGGGTTCTAGTTCTGACTGTCCACTATATTTTTTAGTACTTTTGACTAACGCCAACCAGCATTTTTTCTATGTAAACCTATCTCCTTTACCATTAGCATGTGTCCATATGGCAGTGGATAACAGCGGGGTAGTAGTAGTATGCACTATAAGCATACAGCACCCTGACAAAACCGACAAGACGAAATTAAATAGATTCCTCACTTGAAGGCGGTCATCCAGACTGGCAACAGCTGACAGCGACCCCCTTCAGGTCTTAAATATTTCTCTCTGCTTTTCAGCTTCTTCGATTGTGTTTACCATTATTCCTTTATTATATTCGTTTATTAGATAACTTTTATACAATTAACACCTGTTGATGTCACCAGGTTTCTACGGAACCTGGTCACTCAAATGGGCATAGTGTTTGTAATAAATATTTGAAGGAATTTCACCAGTCCACCCTCCTGTCATTTTACTCTCTCTCTCTCTCTCTCTCTCTCTATATATATATATATATATATATATATATATATATATATAAATGTGTGTGTGGGTTTGTGTTTGTATAATTGGAATTAGCAAACGCATGGCATTAGATATTAACATATTACTATCTACCTATGATATCCTATCTTTATTTCTCTCCTTCATGCTTAAGCCACGCCATTCCTTCCTAGAAACTTACACATAATTGGTTTTACTTCTCACTAGGCTCCACTTTTGTCCCCATAATTGCTTTTAGTTTGAGTTCAAGGATGACCAACTATGTGAGGCCTCTTCGCTTTTTCCTACAAGGTTACATTTGTCGTTCGTTTTATACACACACACACACACACACACGTGTGTATATATATATATATATATATATATATATATATATATACATGTGTGTGTGCAGAGTGGGTATAGAGTAAGGTCAAATCCCGCCGTTTCGGCGCCTATTCGGTATAGAATTTCGTCAATGAATATGAGTCCCATTACTTTTTTTGTCATCATATTAGGGATCGAATGTGTAAAATATTTAATTATGCTACACACTGCGTGCACTCAATGAAGCCCAAGTACACTCTTGAATGGCTTGCTGAATAAAGCTGTAACCAGTAGGCTTCACATTTGGCTTTTTACGTTCCTTAGTCTTTTTCACTCTCTCTTTCTCTCTGTATATACACACACACAAATACACACACACACATTCACACACACATACACATTTATATCATCTGTGTGGAGTGTGTGTTAGTATGTTTGCGTGTGTATATTTGTCTGTATCTGTGTCAGTGTTTGTGTGTATAGATATACATACATACTTTCGGGCATTCAACTTCGGTGATTGAAATTTTTATCACGCGATCATATATAAGTAATTTTGCCTAATGCATGTACAAATATAATCACCATCTACATATACGATCATAGAGTTTCTTCTATGGACGTAGTTGAAAAGCATGGATGTTTATCATTTCCGCTATTAACGTTCAGATCATTAAAAATAACTGAGTCTGTAAGTGCGTATGTCAGTGTATGTGATGATGAATAGCTGTGCACATGAGTGTGTGCAATTAATTGATTTTTAAAGTTCGGGAATTTTCTTTTAAACGCAGTATATTCTCAGCTTTTATGAAGTTCTATAAAAGACTAAAATATATTTTGTTCTAAGACGGTATAGAATTTCATCGATGAATATGACGCTATGTGGTGTTTTATCATCATTTTATGGATTCTATGTGCCAAAAATCTAATTATGCCACATACTGAGTCCACACAATGAACTCGATGTATAATGTGATAATTCTTAAAGCGGAGGGAATCTGTTTGCATATATCATATGTTAAGAATTTATGGGAGTATTTTAAAACAAATGTAATATAATGTATATAAATATTCGCTTTTAATATCGGATTTAATATCTCCTATAAAATTTGGAAGTTTTATGATTTTAGAAGTTCATAAATGTTGGCAATGTACTTAATTATATTTACATATATTCGCAGGAAAAAGCCAGAAATATAAACATACCAAAACTGCACAAGTATGTTTGTCATGTCAATACATTTCTAATTTTATTTTTAAGAACAATTTCTTGATGTCATATACTATCACATATGATAATATATATATATATTTTTTTATTTGTTTCATTTTTATCGCATATTAATTCAGTTGGATGATATTTAGTTGTATTTTTCTTTGAAGCATATATGTTATTTAATTCTTTTTCAATACTTTTTTTTTAGTCTGGCAAAAGGTATTTTCCATTCAATCGCCAATCTGAGGATTTGAATAATCTATTGGTTTAAAATGACTGTATCACTTAGTAAGTAATAAATCTGAATGCACAAAATATAATGGAAATATAAAGAGCATATAGATGGAAATATGTAACTGGTATATAATAACAAATATTCCTTAAAAATGTTTAAAATATCGTATTACTGTATAAGATTTCATTACGGAATGTATTATCAGTGGTGTGTGAAAACGTTATAGAATCAATCCAGAATAGACATTTAAAATATTTACATTAACAACAACATAATAAATGCCAGTATGTAAATGATAGGCTTTCGTGTCACATGACAAACTGTTCAATTTTAATAGTTGAAGGACATACTTGCTGTATATATCAAGAACAATCTCTTACACCTCACTTCCATTAACACGAACGACATGCACAACATGTTCAACAAATATTAATCTACATTTTTTTGATGGTCTCGCGAAGTCACCTTGATAGATAACATTTTCTTTGAAGTTTTCCTCAAAATATCGATCTACAGATGTTCAAACTTAATAATATAGACATCGATATTTCCAATCTGACAACGACTGTTCAAACATTCGCTAAAAAAAAACGTATCTCCTTACAAAGAAAGCGATTCAAGTTATCTAAATCACCGTTTTATCTACATAATTCAAAATATTTCCCTGGCATAAAAAAATGGTTAGACATGCTCTTGGGACTCTGATATTTGCGAAAGATATCAGCATTACAGTCAGAGGAAGAATTCCAATGTTGCCTATTAATCAATGCCTTATCACGATAAACTCGAGGTTTGTGTTAATGGGACACGAGATGCTGTGAATCAATCAAAGGTTTAAGTGAAGGCAGGTTACATAATCCTAATTCAATCATAATGTATTCTAGACAGCATTATTGAAACTGTTCTGTTATACAGATTGTAGCGGATAATAGGAGAGATAATTGGTTGCTATTTTTCCTTGGCTGGGTTTCTGAGTTTCCGCAATTGTGGTGAACACTTTCTAATACGACTACATAGAAAACAATGATGACGAACGTAGGAAATTTCTAAATAAAGTATGATCTTTGTTTATTACTTATCTAGCTAAATTATATTTTTGAAAGTAATAATCTAACTGAACCAAATATTCAACATGATGCATCGAATGGAAATGATATTGTATTATATTAAAATGGAGTTCGGACTAGATAAATGCGCCAAAGCAACGTTCACCAGAGGAAAGCTGCTGAAGAGTTCAGACATTAATCTTGATCGGGGGAACGTGATAAGAGAACTTGACCAAGAAAAAACTTACAAATATCTAGGTGTTTGTTAAGGAGACGGAATCAAGCACTCGACAATGAGGGAAAGGATAAGGAAGGAATGTTACCGCAGAGTAAGAGCAATCTTAAGAACGGAATTGAATGCAAGGAATAGGACCGATGCCATAAACACGCTTGTAGTACACCAGTAGTAACCTACAGTTACAATGTCATCAACTGGTCAAGCACAGAGATCCGTAGGCTCGATACAAAAATTCGAAAATTCTTAACCATGCACAGAATGCATCACCCTAAGGCAGATATAGATAGAATATATCTCCCTAGGAAAGAAGGAGATCGTGGGTTAATCCAGTTAGACATTGCGTTGAAAACTGCAACAATTGGATTATCCACATATCTAAGGAAATCACATGATTGGATGATCAAACTCGTTTTGAAACACGAAAGCATCAAAAGTTCATATTCCATTACAAAAGATGCACAAAGATACAGTAATGGACTACAAATTTCAGAAGTCCCATTTACTGCTGAAATGTAAAACACAGAAAAAGCAAAGCAGGTAAAAGTAACTGCAAAGAAAGAACTGCTACAGAAACTGGCTAAGAAATGGCAAGAAAAGCCTCTGTATGGAAAATACCCAGAGCGAGCTAACAATCCTGATGTTGACAAAACTTTAACCCATCAGTGGTTGGCATCCTCTGGTCTGAAATCGGAGACTGAAGGACTGATTATATCAGCACAAGATCAGTGTCTGCCAACAAAAAATTACCAAGCCAACATAATAAAAAATGGATGCAGCCCATTATGCCGTCTATGCAAAAAAAAAACCAGAGACCATTGACCATATAATTTCAATGTGCAGTCCTATAGCTCCAACCGAATACCTAAACAGGCATGACAGAGCTGCACAATACATACATTGGATAATGTGTAAGCATTTTGACCTGCCCCATCAAAAGAATTGGTGGGAGCATCAACCACCTCCCATACATGAAAAAGATCACATCTCAATCTTGTGGAACTTTAGCATCCAAACAGACCGAAAAATAGATGCAAATAGACCTGATATAATATTGAAGGACTTTAAAAAGAGGGTATGCCTGCTAATTGATATGTCTGTTCCAATAGACAAGAATGTATCTATAAAAACATTTGAAACATTGAGCAAGTATAAGGACCTGGAGATAGAAATTGGAAAAATGTGGAAATTGAGAACTAAAACAATACCAGTGGTTGTAGGCGCTCTGGGAATGATACCTAAGGGGTCTAATGATTACTTATCGCAAATCCCAGGAAACCCGCGTATTGGAGAAATACAAAAGATAGTACTAATGGGAACTGCCCATATACTAAGGAAGATTCTGTCAATGTAAGTACATCACAAGTCTAAACACTAAAGATGCATGTGTGAGTATGTTCTTTCTTGAACATGGCGGACCTTGTTGTCTCTTGAGGTCACTGGTTGTGACTTGGTGATAACTCGTATGAACATAAAGCAACTATAATAATAATAATAATAATAATAATAATAATAATAATAATAATAATAATAATAATAATAATAATAATAATAATAGTTTCTATTTTAGGCACAAGGCCAGCAATTACCCAGTGCATTACTGGTACTTTATTTTATCGACCCCGTAAGGATGAAAGGCAAAGTCAACCGCGGCGGGATTTGAACTCAGATCGTAAAGGGACGTAACTATGCTGGAAAGCATGGCGTCCGAACCTCTACCGATACTGCCAAAATAATAATAAGGAAGAAGAAGAGGACGCATGTGGTGCATAGAATGTCGTGAAATCGCTACCGTAAGTTTTTGATTTTTAACATATTTAAATCAATTGTGATATAACAATTCTTATTAGAAATGATACATAAAACACCAAACTCAACTCTCAGAAAATTCGGATCCATAATATTCTGTTATATCTCTCAAATATTCAATTTTCTATTATAAATTTTATATTCAAAAAAGAAAATGGTTATAAATGGAAGAAAACCCCCTCTGTCTACACTATATAGAATAACAACAATTTCACCAACACCACAAACTAGATACACCACCTATCCCACACCCCTCTGTGTACACTAAATACAACAGCCAGATAACGGCAATTTCACCACCACCACCACCAATCCCAGCATAATAATAATAATTACTATTATTATTGTCTGAAGTTTTCATAGAATATTTAATTCCAATATTAAGGAAATATATGTCAACCCATATATTAAACATACGCGACAAACCGCATAGATACACAGATCAAACAAACTACAGCCTATTCAACAAAACTCACTAACGACACCGCCATCACTATAGTCACCGCCGACACTATACCCATCCATCATTGCAACCACTATCCCATCACCGTCGCCACCACTCCTTCACTGCTACCACCACTATTCCCCCATTACCTTCTGTTAACTTAAGAAAGGGGAAGGTGGCGGTATCACTAGACAAGGGAGAGGCTAGCAAAAGATATAAATAGATTGACTTAGTGACCCGGCCACCGGCCAAACATCAACGACTATGGCACTGCTGGCTCCCCCCTTCCCCACCAACAATAGAAAAAGCCCCAGCACCACCATCGACATAGCCAACAACAATAACAGGCAACTTCAGCAAAAAGTATATTATATTATTAATAATTTCATTCTTAAGCCATGCAATGCTCACGTTAAGGAACCACTCATGATAATAACAATTGAAAAAAACAACAAAAAAGAAGACCACGTGACCAAGAAATACCGGGATGGCGGCCGGCGGGGAATAGCCGTGTCTCTAGGGGAGGACGACCCTCTAGTCTTGGTTGACACTCGTCCTAGAAGTGGTAACACGAAATGATAACCCCTTGGCTGATAAGGATAAAATGCGACAAAATAAATTAAATGTCAAATGATAAAATCTCTTACAGGATCGGCCGTCACCCGGGTCAAAAAGGGCCGCGTCCCTCAGAGAGGAACCAGACTCGGGTCGAAAAATCAGCTAATGGTTCAAACCTTCCCATCACTTCGGAGCTGGAGACCTCCCATAACCGGAATAATCCTACTGTTGGCCCTCCATGCTCACCACCAAGAAATCCAAAGAAAAAGAGAGAACCTTGGTCAAGGGAAGATCATAAAGAAGTCCTTGAGGCTTTCTACACTGCCATGTACTACCCATCAAATACATCTAATACAGAACAGACACATATCAACTGGAAAAGAAACATCCCGAAAACAGAGGCTATATTGACAGTAACAAACTAGCCAATATACGAAGAAATAGTGTAAAAAAAAAGTTACTAACTGATATAGAAATTGATCAGATCAAGCTATTAGCACAAAGTCAGCGAAGAAAAAATGAAAATGTGTCAGTGAAAACGAGGTAAATTGTAACACTTCGAATCCCAGGGTTGGGGCGGAATCACTGACAACAGAACAAATTAAAGAAAGGATCGAAAAAGTGGAGGGAGTGCATGCTCAAGATGAAACTCAAAATGAAAACAATGAGATCGTAAATGATAAATAAATGAATGAGAATGAACTTGCCAACTTGAAGGATGAAATTATGATCGAATGGAGGAAAATGAAAGAATATGACATGGGGGAACGAGACACCCTCCCTAAGATCCAGAACTTCAAACAGAACCAAAAGATAATACACAAGACTAACATAATTCTCAAAACCAGTGGTTGTAGGCGCTCTAGGAATGATACCTAAGGGGTCTAATGATTACTTATTGCAAATCCCAGGAAACCCGCGTATAGGAGAAATACAAAAGATAGTACTAATGGGAACTGCCCATATACTAAGGAAGAATCTGTCAATATAAATACATCACAAGTTTAAACACCTAAGGATGCATGTGTGAATATGTATGTTCTTTCTTGAACATGGCGGACCTTGTTGTCTCTTGAGGTCACTGGTTGTGACTTGGTGATAACTCGTATGAACATAAAGCAAGATAAATGCAGCTGTAATAATAATTGTTTCTACTTTAGGCACAAGGCCAGCAATTATCCAGTACATTACTGGTACTTTATTTTATCGACCCCGTAAGGATGAAAGGCAAAGTTAACCTCGGCGGGATTTGAACTCAGACTGTAAAGGGACGTAACTATGCTAGAAAGCATGGCGTCCAACCCTCTACCGATAATAATAATGATAATAATAATGCTTTCTTTATTAACCACAATGGTTTACATAAAGTAGACATTAAGGACAATACAGGACAATACAGGACGGTACAAATGGGCATTTCTGCCTGTAAAAAAAACAGAGGATGTAATAAAAATAACAATGACAAATTCCCCAATAGGGTGGAGACTTCCGAAGGACATTTGTGGAGAAAGCCCATTAAAAGGTCACAGTGACCCTGACCACCAAGGCAAGTGCCCTCTCCCAGTTTTCCACCTTTAATTTAAAGACACATACTCAGAGTAGGCCCATTCACTCGGGCCATACTTGCTTCTCTCACCCATCTTTCAATAAAATGCTGGGAAGAGAGCACTTCCCTCTCTACCCTGATTTTCCTTTTCAAATGAAATTTGAAAAAGTTAATCAGGGCATCACCGAAGAGGTAAGTGCTCGTCTTCAGCCTTTTCAAACGTGTCCACCATACTATCTCTTTCGCCATGGCCACCAGACAGATAAAAACTACCTGCCCTTCCCGGCTAAAGGAAGAGGGTGGGGCAATACTCACGATGGACTCAGTTGATAGCTGGATCCGTCCTACACGCGACAGCAGGTGTTCGACATAAACCCACAAGTCAGCAATGCTCGGACACTGGACGAGTGCGTGCAGGACGGTTTCGTCGCCCTGCGCGCATCTTGGACATGCCCGGTTGACGGCACCTCCATGCATGTAGAGTTTATCCCGAACTGGCAAATCTCCTCGGTAGCACTGCCAGGCCAGAGATTTCTGGAAGTTGTTCATAGGTCCCGGCCCGAAAGTCCTTCCGAGGAGATTGGCTAGTTGATTTTCGTCGACGCCTCGAGTTTCTCCAAGTACGTCGTCGCTCTTCTCCTCCACTAATCCACTATAGGACGCCAAGGTGGAGTTTCCACCCATCACATTGCCCGATTGGTCGAGGGTTGTGAGCGCTTGAAGACATTCCAGTCTCCAAGCGCTCCCTCTCGGTCTTCGCTTGACCTAGGACTGCAGCTTCGTCAAGGAGACGAGCTGGGGAAAGACATGTCTAGCAAACGGCGACCACACCTGATCATCGTCGAGGAAGAGGTGTTGATGTCGTAGCCTATGCGCGTGTCTGCGCATCATCAGCCACGCATTATCAGCCACGTAGCGGGTGTTGACAGCAGATTGACCGCCTGACCATCGGAGCTGGGGAAAGACGTGTCTAGTAAACGGCGACCACACCTGATCACCGTCGAGGAAGAGGTGGAGATGTCGTAGCCTAAGCGCGTGTCTGCGTATCATCAGCCACGTATAGCGTGTTGACAGCAGATTGACCGCCTAACCATAGGAGCGCCTCCCTTCCACAAAAAGCGAAAGAGCAAATGCTCCAGCGCTTTCAGGCTGGACTTAGGACAAGGTACGAAGGTCAGGCGATAGTAGATGACGGACGCGATATACACGTTAGCCACCTCCGCTTGACCTTTCAGGGATAGCTTCCTCTCAGCCCATTTCTGGGTGAGAGAAGCCACCCTGCTCGTCACCTCGTCCCAGTTTTTGTCCGTCTGGAGGTCCGGACCGAACCAGACCCCGAGCAATTTAACCGTATGCTGACACGGATCTTCCGCATCCTAGTTCGCGCGGGTGCCCCCTCAACGTCTCCAGTTTGTGCAGTAATGACTCGAGAGTCAATTCGTACAAGAGGGACGAGAGGGGACATCCTTGGCAGACCGAGCGCATGATGTTGAACGGTTCCCAAAGGTGACCGTTCACTATCACCACAGAGCAGATGTCGCTGTGCATGGCAGCGATCCAGCCTCTGAAGACGGGCCCAAAGCCAGCCGCCCTCAGGACTGCCGCTAGGTAACGATGGTCGACCTTATCGAAAGCTTTCGACTGATCTAAATTGATCAAGGACCCACCCGTACCAGGTTCCCTAGCAACCCTCTCTACGATGTATCGCATGAGGTAGAGGTTGTCGTGGAGGGATCTGTCTGGAATGGCGCATGTCTGCGCCTCTCCCACCAGACCACCAACGACAAGCGCCAACCTCTTTTCTAGCACCTTGGCCAAAATCTTGAACTCTGTGTTTAGCAGAGTCATGGGCCTAAAATTATCTATGTTATCCCCCTTGTTCGGATCCTTTCTCAGCAGCGCCACAGCTCCTCGGCTCACAGAGCTGGGAATTCTTCCGTTCTGTTGCCAGTTGCAGTTAACGTCTGCCAAGAGGCCTCCGAACAAGTCTGGCATCTGTACGTAAAGTTCATGGGGCAGACCATCCAAACCAGGCGATTTACCCCTTGTGTAGCCAGTCATTGCCTCACGTACTTCAGCGGCTGTTATCGGCTTTTCGCAACCCTCCGCCTCTGTGGCCGAGAGCCGCGGTAGTCCGTCGAGGTAGACACTAAAGTCCATCCCTCAATCCGGCCCACCGCTGCCCCCGAACAGCTGAGCGAAATGTCACTGAAAAGCTTCGCACATTTTCCCGGGATCGAGTAGCATGCGCCCGTCGTGGCCCACCAAAGAACGGATCGTGGCTTTGTTGCCACGACGCGCCTCCGCTGCCCGGGCCCATCGAACGGCTTTCGTCCCCTCGTGTCTGAGAGCACGCATCATAGCTCTGACAACGCAGCCTTCGTGCTTTGCATTGAAGAATTAGTCAAGGGCCAATTTCGCCGCAAGTACGGCGTCTAATTTTCCTCGTCTAATTGTCTAACTAGTTCTCCCTCTGCTATATTTTTCTCTATTGCTAAAGCCTTACTAAACCTAATGGACTCTATTATAATAGTTTTTTTCAGAGTAAACCACCACTTGTTGTTAACGATGGCCCCCGTCAACGCCCGCTTAACTAGTTCGCTAATCCGGTTTCTGTAGGCCTTGCGCGCTGGTAAGGATGCGTTTAGCTTCCAGTAGCCGGGTCCTCGTCTATGAAGCCTATCTAAGTCAAGAACACAGATCACGAATTTGTGGTTCGTGTAGCTGACTATCTTGAAGAGTGGACAGCCTATGCTAGACCTATCTATTTCCCTACAAAATACTCTATCTAGATATAATCTGGATGACCCTATGCGATTTGTCCAAGTCCACATTGGCACATTCGGGAAGTCCAATCAGTACCTGTCAGACAGTTCAAAACGCCTGAGCAGGTTGGTGAGGCTCTTGCACCCTCCTCCCCTATCCGCTAATCCCACTCAGTCCCAGCGTGCATCTAAGATCCCGTTCCAGTCGCCCACTAACACTAAAGAGCGGGACGTTCCAAGAAAGTACTTCAGTGAAATCAGGCCGGCCTGGTCCTGTCGGGGCATAGACGGCCACTAGCCTGAAAACTTGCCCGTCTCCACTGGTCACGTCTAGCGGCACCAACTTACCTTCTGGGTCCAGGAAGATGGCCCGTATTGCGAGCTCCAAACCTCTCCGAAAAAGCACAGCAATTCCTCCCCCCGACCCCGGACGGCTGGGAGATGCGTACACATCGTAGCCGCCGAAGATCGGTGCGATGGCCTGTGTTTCGGATAATCTGGTCTCGTTGATGGCCACTACATCTCTGTTTAGTGACCTGAGGTCGTTGAGCTGGTAACCCTGCTTCCATGACGACCCCAAGCCACGCGCATTTATGCTGCCTATTCTGAGTGAGGTCATGTTGAAATGGAGTGGAAAAGATGGAATAACCACTAACCTTACTTCTCGTAGAAGAAGGATGGTTTGCCCATCCTTTTCACTGCTTGTGGCCTCTTCCAGAAGGATGTCCTTATAAATCCTCCTGGAGAATGTTCGTCGGAAGTCTCCGATGTCTTTGGGGAATTTTTGTTTTAGTGTCGTGTACGTTTTCTGTGTGATGCGAGTGATATGTACGTGGAGAGGTGGTGTGAACTTTTGGGTTGTTGTGTAGTCTTTTTCTGTGATGCTGGTATTGTGTTGCATGTAGTGTAATAATTGGTTGTTGTTCAAATTTAAATGCTGTGTAGTGTGTATCGTTTTGGTTGTTTTGTTTTGTTTGCGTTTGTTGTGGTTTGTTTCTGTTACACTTTTTGGTGACTTTTGTGGTGTTGGTGATGGTGGTGTTGGGGTTAATGATGGTGATTGTGTTGGTGTTTGTGGTGATGGGGTTGGTGATGCTGGTGTGGATGGTGGCATATCAGTCCTAACTTTTTTGTTTGATAATTTATTTGTTTCCCTCTCTATTTTGTTTTTGGAGGGGGAAGGAAGAGAATTTTTTTTCATTTTGGGTTTCTTTTTTACTTTTTTCCTGATACCATTTCCCACTCCTCGTCGTCACAATCTGTCTCCAGTTGCGATAGGTCGGGGAGTAGAAAATCCTTCACAGGCGTTGGTTTTGGTTGTGGCGTGCTGGATGGGGTAGGCGCTGGTGCTAGTTCTGGCGCGTTGGGTGGTGGTGGTGTTGGTTTTGCTACTGTTGCTGCTTCTGTTGTTCCTGCCACAGTTGTTGCTGCCATCTCTGCTGCTGGTGGTGTTGATGGTTGAGTCACTGGTGTGGGTAAGAGAGGTGGCCTCAACCTTTTAGCCTGAGGGCAGAAAGCCCTTAGGTGGGTTCCTTCACCACAAACGACAAACCTTGGCCTTCTGCCCTCGACGATTACGGTGAGGTGGCTGCCGTCAGTGAGGTCTATTACCTCTGGGATCTCCTCAATGCTTTTATGGTCCGCTTGGATCAGGAGCTCCATCCTAGATCCGGACCAGTTCTCCTGCTTTTCTTTCGCTATTTCGATTATCTTGGTGTTAGCCTCGTTGCCGGCGAGGACGGCAGCCATTAGCCAGGGAATTTCGATGGCCGGTGGAACGTGGGTCACCCTGATCTTCACAAGTCTCTGGCCACAATAGCTTGGGACCAGTGTGAAGTCGTCACTTCTTAATGGGGCCATGGAGTGTTCTCTGGCCTCCTGTGGTGTTTCAAAGAACACGTGGTTTTTTTTGGCCCACACATGTCCCAAAGCTTTTTGGATTTGGGACTCGGATGCTCGTTCCACTTGGCGCGATTTTATGTTAATTGTCCGATAAGACACGGTGCATAGGCGACGATGCTCCATTTTATTATGTGTGTGTATGTGTGTGTGTGGGGGGGGGGGGGGGCTGACCCTGTACCCATCTTTCTTTACCATTCTTTTGGCTTCTTCTAATTCCTCCTGAGTTACCTGGATCGCTTTGCACGTTTCTGCTACTCTGGCAAAACTCAGGGTAGTTTTCTTAATTTCATTGTTGCTGTTGTTATCGTTATTTTTGTTATTGTTAATTTTAGTTTCAGTTGTGGTGGTGGTGGTGGTGGCGTCAGTGGTGTTCGGTGTGGAAGAGATCATTTTGGTTGAATTCATTTCGATATCACGAGTTAATTTACTTTTTTCTTTTGTTTCTGTTGTCGCTGTGGTAGGGGTGGGGGTGGCGGCTTTAACACCTGCAGTCATTGGTAATGGCGGGAAATGAATGTCTGCCTGAGACAAATTTAAAATATTGTTACTGCTTATATTTTTAGTGTTGGCAAACGTAGTAATATTTACAATGGTGGTGTCGGTGTGAGGTGTTAGTTTGTGAGGAAGGGTCTCAGCTACTGAGTCGGCCATGATTTTTCAAAGAAAATTTTTGTTTTTGTTTGATAATTATAAAAAGATTAGATTTTGGGCTCAAGGCCCCAATATTTTTGAGTGTCCATTTCAGAAATCAATGGATGTGCACTTATGTACAGTTAACAATAAAAATTTTCCATAAATGGCAATTTTAAACAACTGAAAATAACAAACTTTGCGGAGCTCACGATGATACGATTTACTACGTAGGTCGCCAATAATAATAATAATAATAATAATAATAATAATAATAATAATAATAATAATAATAATAATAATAAAGACTAGGAAGCTATTGACTACCTACAACATGCTTTACAAAAGGAGTGATGTCGCTAGACTCTACTTAATGAGATCTGAAGGTGGAAGAATTCTTATCAGCATAGAGGACTGTGTTCAGATGGAGAAAAATAACCTACACAAATACGTGACTGATAGTAGGGAGCCAATGCTCAGAATTGTACTGAAGGAGAGGACAATAGACCAGGGGATGTCCAAGGAGGAAATAACAACAAGGAGGAATGGCAGCCTTCATGAAAAATCCCTTCATAGTGCCTTCTTTGAGAAAACTGAATTTAGAGATCCACAGACATGGAACTGGTTGAAAAGAGGAGACCTTAAAAAGGCTACAGAAAGAATCCTAATGGCTGCGCAAGAGCAGGCCCTCAAAACGAAGTGGTTGAAACACCATATTTACAAGGCGGAGGCTAGCCCACTATGTAGGATCTGTGGAGAGAGAGAGGAGACTGTGGCTCACATTGTATCTGAGTGTAAACACCTAGCCCGGACTCACTATAAGGGCTGGAGACATGATGTGATTGGCAGGGTGATCCACTGGCACCTATGCAAAGTAAACAATTTACCACATTCTGAGAAGTGGTATGAGCATAAGCCAGAGTCGGTGATGGAAAACGATCAGGTGAAGGTCCTGTAGGATTTTAGGATACAGACGGACAAGTAACTGGAACACAATATACCTGACCTGGTGGTTTTGGACAAGGGAAAAAGATCGTGCCTGATTGTGGATGTAGCCTGCCCATTCGACACGAGAGTGCAAGAGTAGGAGAGGGGGAAAATTAACCGATACCAGGATTTGAAGTGGGAGATAAAATGGATTTGGAACTGCCATGAGGTCAAAGTGGTCCCGATTGTCATAGGCGCACTAGGTACTATCTCAAAGAGTTTCCAAGGATGGTTAAAGAAAATTGGTCCCTTCACGCTTTTTGGAACGCTTCAAAAGGCATGCTTGCTGGGAACAGCAAGAACACTCCGATACGTCCTGAATATATGAGGCTGCAGGTAGTGGCTTGATATTCATTTCAACAAACTTTCCAGTTAAATAACATCAATGACTGAGACTCAAAGAACAATAATAATATCTTTCTCTCTCTATATATATATCAGTATGTATATAACAGATTAAAATAACAGATTAAAGTTTAAGCAAACAATCGCTGCTTTCCCCCTTAACGGGATCTCCTGAAACTAAAAAAGTCAATCTGTGAAATAAATATTTAAAAAAACGTTGCAACCGAAGGAAGACAGCAAGGTGATACTTTGGTTTGAGGAAACGTTCCCTGGCAAAAAAACTGAAAAAAAACGAAGATGATGCGTCATTATTTTCGTGCAGTGAAAACAATTACACGCGAAGACGAAGATCCCGTTAAATGTTAAAGCAGCGATTCTTTACTTAAATTTTAATCTTTTATTTTAATAAATATTTGCTCTGCGATTCTTATATATCTGATATATATTTATCCTTATCGAGCCCTCTTTGGATTCTAGTCTTCAAATTTATTATTATTACTATTTGGCTCCCTCGGTTGAGCACTCTATAGACTTATATTCTTCATGCAGAAACAACATCTGAATATTTCTACAAAGAACATACCCGTACCAAGCAGGAAAATATACCTAAAACTCCTGATTCAGAAAACAGACGCGTTCAATAAAAGGTTGCGTTGGCGTGCCTTTTATTTCGATAATCAAAGAAAAGCAGACAACAAACAGGATAAATCTGGGTTTAAAACTTATAATAACCCTCCGAGTAACCCAGCATTGCTACCATTCGAAACATACTTACTTGTTTCAAAACATACTTACTTGTCATTTATACTCGCTAAGAATGTAGCTTCTAATTTGAATGGAAGGAGATGGGTGATGTGTTAGTGTAATGGTAGCACAGTGGTCTGGATAACCAAACATGTGCGTTTGACTCCCATGTACGTCAATACTCATCTTTTTCCATTTATCTGAGGGTTCTAAACCCCATTATCAGACTAAAATTTCTTTAGTCAAAAATACGGTGAAAGCTATTCTATTTTCTAATTTCAAACCTGCTCACTGTTTCAAAACATACTTACTTGTCATATATATATATAGGTACATATATGTATATATGACTTGGGCTTTGGTGTTGGTGTAGAGCGGTGATATCAGGTCCACTATCTTCTTGAGGATTCCATAAGCCTGTAAGATCTTCATTAGGCAGTGACGGTCCACAGAATCAACGGCCTTCTTAAAGTCAATGAAAATCATGCCCGCAGGAAGGCACTTTGCTCTAGCTCCCTCTAATATCCTCCTCAGCATCAGGATGTGACTGGTGGTTGATCTTCCCTCTCTGAAGCCGTTCTGGTTGTCCTTGAGCTTCTTCTCCATCTCAGTCTGGATTCAGTTAAGAATTATCCTGTTGAGGGTCTTTGCCACAAGTGACGTCAGTGAGATCCCCTGTAGTTGTTGGTGTTGGAGAGATGTCCTTTCTTTGGCACTGGGACGATGTTACTGATCCTCCACTGATTCGGGGCAACTCCTTTCTCCAGTTCCTGGTTACAGAATCCCAGGATGATAACATCAAAATCACATCTCTTCATCACCTCTGATGCCACTTCATCTTCTCCATGAGCCTTGCCCTCCTTGATCTTCTTCTTGGCTCTCCGAAGCTCCTCTCTGGTGAAAGGCTCTGTCTCAATATCCAGTTC
>OZ024742.1:214822661-214965161 GCA_964016885.1 Eledone cirrhosa | reverse complement strand
TAGGAACACGTAGGACCCCGACGGCTGAGCTCAAGCCGTTTTGACGGTTAATTCTGGACTAAATAAAAATATTTGGCCTGGTAAGTGAATAGCCGAACTTCTCAGAGGGTAATTCCATATATGGTAAAAGTGATTGTCACAAGGATTAGTCAAAAGTTTGTTGTTAAAACATATGATTCTATCATGGCATTTTGCGGAATGGTCCATCTGGTTCATTACCACATTTCCTTCGTTATCTAGCTCCTATTCCCGTAGTAGAGCAGTTTCCGACCCTACCACGCCTTATCCAGACTTTTCCGCTAAGCTCAAGTTCATTCACCCGCACCATTGGAAAACACAACATCAAACTTCTCCACCAAGAACATCCCAGTCCCACCGAGAGAACTCTACCTTCGGATGTTCACGCAAAAAATCGACCACTTTGCGAAAAGACTAAGATGGAGAACTTTTTTCTACGACAGTTATTGCGACAATCAGGACTTCGATACCAAGGAGAGATTTGGATTTAATACCTACAAATTTCCCCCTCCGAACCCTATGCTCTCACCCTTCGAGAATGACCTTTTCAAACTGGTCAAGAGCATTAAATTCAAACCCAGACACAACAGATTCCTACAAAAACTCCGTAGCAATTTAACAGAGTATGAAAACACCAACGACATCATGGTGCACTCGGATAAAACTGGTAACCTCTACTTCGTCAACCCCGACAGATACCACACACTGATCAGGAGCAGCCTAAACTCCACCTCGAGCATCGAGGACATAAATCGAGATAGACAACAAATTACCTCCAGCCTCGGGATCGCCGACCGCACTGAACCCCTAGACCCACGGACTGCCTACTTCACACTGAAGGACCAAACATCCGACTTTGACCGTAAACCATCTATCAGGTTTATAAACCCAACGAAGTCCGACATAGGGAGATCAACAAAAAAATCCTAGACCGCGTTATACCAAAAGTTAAGCAAAACGCCAGACTTAGCCTATGGGTCAACACCCAGGAAGTAATCTCATGGTTCAGCAATATGGAGGACAAACGAGAGACAAAATTCATCCAGTTTGACATAGAGAGTTACTATGCTTCAATTACATTACCGCTCCTTACGGCCGCCTTGGACTTTGCCGAGACACTCGCGCCCATCACTGACCAGGAAAGAAATATCATCCTCCACGCCAGGAAGACAGTCCTACTTTTCGACAACTCCAAATGGATAAAGAGAGCTCCTGACTCCTCCTTCGACGTCAGTATGGGCGCGAATGATACGGCTGAGATCACAGATCTTATAGGATTATTCCTACTATTTAAACTCACCGATATGTTTTCTGCATTCGGCGGTGCATTGTACCGTGATGATGGGCTCCTTACTCTCAAAGTGTACAACCCCAGTAGTACAGACCGGGTCCGTCGCGACTGGGGATTTAAAATAACCCTACAAACGTCCCTAACCTGAGTAAACTTCCTGGAGGTAACCCTTAACCTCGATAACGAGCTGTACTACCCATACAGGAAACCAAACGACAACCTGCACTACATCCATCGCCGGCGGAACGATCCTAGAAACATCACCAATAACCTGGTTAAAAACATCTCCCTCCGCTTATCTCGTTTGTCCGCTAATGAGAAGATATTCGAGGAACATGCGCCTTATTACAATCAGGCCCTCACGCGGAGTGGCTTCCGGGAGTAAATATGATATTATCCAGCTTCCATTGGCGGAACCAGCAAGCGACACCGCCGCTCAAGCAACGTATCGTGGTTCAATGCTCCCCACAATGCCAAGGTGACAACGCCTATCGGGAGAAATCTTCTTTAGGCTCATCGAAAAACCCTTCCCACTACAACACCGCTACCACAACATAATCAACAAAAATACCATCAAACTCTCCTACAGCACCACACCTAACATTGCACAAAACATCGTCTCCTCTAACAACAACAAATTCAACCCCTATGGAAGAAATAACCTAGATAGCAGTGGAGAGCCGACCAGGAGGTGTAACTGTCCTGATGGATCCCTTTGCCCCTCGACAACAGATGCAGAGATCGTAATGTAATCTACCATTGCAACGTGAGGACGGACACCTCCAACAAAGCTTATATAGGATTAACCGCTTGTGACTTCAAGACCCGGCTCTACCAACACAGACACACTTTCCGAAACCCGGCCCGACGTCACGCCACTACACATTCGGGCCACATCTGGGACCTCAAAGGTAATAATATAACCTACAATCTCACTTCGAGCTTACTCTCCAGAGTCAACTCTTACACGGGAGGACGCGTTCCGTGTAACTTATGCTCGGAGGAAACATTATAAATGCTGTTTTCGACGGACCAGCTCCTAAACAAGAAAGACGAACTGGTAACTGCATGCCAACAAAGATTGCGTAGGAATTACCTCGCCCTCAAGCCCCATAATGACCTGGAGGGGTAGACAAGGGCTGAAACACTCCACTTGCCGACTTTGTAAGGGGTAACCCCTGCTTACAAAGGTAGACGTAACTATTTTATATATTCTTTTTTATATATTTTTTATCATTTCCTCTATATTTCCTTCTTCCCCCCATCCCTTCCTAGTCGTTCCACCCCAGATCTCCTTCTTTATCGTCGTTCTTTTCACCTTCTTGCCCACCCCGATGCAGCACTTCGGTCCTCTGTAGCCTCAGTATCCTCAGCCCCGCTTATGTTATGATAGAATTGGCCGATTCCGCTTTTTTAGCAGACGTGCTAGTCCCCAGATACTTGCTTTCTTCTCTGGTTTGCTGCCCCATTTCCGTGACATCTAGATTTGTTAGTGGTATCTCTGCTTTAGTTTCTCGTATATTAGTATTTATTTTTTTTTTTTGGGGGGGGGGGGGGGATTCTGAATTAGTATTTCGTATTAGTTTTTCATATATATTGTACGACTATCTAGGTAGATTGTATTAGAATTTATGTATTGTAGCAGTATTTATATATATTGTATTAGTTTTTTTATATATATTGTATGAGTATTTATGTATATTGTATTAGAATGTATGTATTGTAGCACTACTCATATATATTGTATTAGTATTCATGTTTCGGGATTCTGAATTAATATTTCGTATTAGTTTCGGGTTTCTGAATTAATATTTAGTTTTAGTTTTTTTAGTATGTAGGTCCTCAACCTGTTGACCTGTCATTGTAAGATAACATTTGCTGATTACTACTAACTATCGTAGTGGTGGTAGAAACCCTGTAATGATGACCTCATAACATTTTTTCACTATAATCTCGTATTTAGTATTCCTTCCCAGCTATTAAACTTTTCTATAGCTTAGCAGTACCAGTGAGAGAGTTGATGATTGTTGAAGGGGAGTAGTAACCAGAAATTGTTTTTCAAATTTTTTATATATTTTTTATATATTTCCTCATTTTTATAATGGCTTTCTTGTTTACTCCCTTTAGATTTACTTATTGTTTCAACTCCCCCACCCCCTCCCCTTCTCTAGTATACTTTTTTCGACCTTCTATACACTGTCCTTAGAATCTGCTGTATTTTTCACTTTCAACGCTTGACTCGGTTTCCTCCACTCCCTCTCCCTCTTTCTTCTACTGGCAAGTTCAGCCATCCCTACCTTCCACAAAATGCCATTATAGAATCATATGTCTTAACAACAATCTTTTGACCAATCCTTATGACAATCACTTTTACCATATATGGAATTACCCCCTGAGAAGTTCGGCTATTCACTTACGAGGCTAAACATTTTTATTTAGTCCAGAATTAGCCGTCGAAACGGCTGGAGCTCAGCCGTCGGGGTCCTTCTTGTTCCTATTACCCACTCTACTACCCTAAGTATTGAATACTTTGGTGCGTTATGGTCCATCTGGTTCCTTACCACATTTTCTTGGTTATATATATATATATATATATATATATATATATATATATATATATATTAAAATAACAGATTAAAGTTTAAGCAAAGAATCGCTGCTTTAACCCTTAACCGAATCTTCTGAAACTCAGCGATTCTTTGCTTAAACTTTAATCTGTTATTTTAATAAATATTTGCTCTACGGTTCTTATATATCTGATATATATTTTTCCTTATCGAGCCCTCTTTGGATTTTAGTCTTCAAATTCATTATTATTACTATATATATATCTATATATATACTGAATACAAAATGAAAATCAGTCTTTAATTTCAACAATTGTTTCTATGGAGATAAAAGCAATGCCATACATGGAATCAAACATTTAATAAGTCAATCAACTAGGGATTAATGTAAACTGTACTCAGGCATAAATCGCCGTTTCATTCAGAATGAGACACATGGGTTGAATTACTTAATACTACCAGCGGAATATATATAAAGAAATACGAAAAGATATAAACAAGGATCGAAACTTGAACAAAACAGATGTAAGAATATTGCTCAAGAGATTTGTGTAAGAATAGCGCATTAATATAAGCACTAGGGGAAAATTTGCGAAGTGTAAAGACATATTCCTATAAAGTGGTGAGGCATATTTGAAATAACAGCGCGTATATAGTCGTATATTGAAAAGGAGATTTAAATAAGAGCATTAAATTTATTACTTTCATCCATCAAAATGTTTTACTCACACCTGTAACGAATAAGTGAATAGATGGAATTGTTGTATGATGGTTTCAATGCAAAGAATAATACCAGGATTGTGTTGTTACAATGTTTATTTTATATAACAATATCCAATTTGAATATTGAATGATAAAATCTATAACATGAAATATTCGTACGATAATTTGGTGGCTCTTCGAGCAACGTAAATACAAGTATCGCATAATACAATTATAATATAATTTGTATTGTATCTGAAAGATACAATGTGAGAGACAGAAATGGTGCGTGTGAAATGAAAACAGTGTGATCTTACTATGTGTGCGTGTGTGCGTATTAGTATACTTTCTTGTTTTAGCAGTAGTAGTACTCAATCAGCCAGGCGGGAAAGGCTTGTGAGAAATTAGTGGACAAATGTTTTTCGTAAAGGAAGATTTGACAGCGTAGGTGAAATGTCCTTTCTTGACTGCGGTAGCACTTTTTCAGCCGGGCTTAAACAACCCTTGTATTTATAAGGCTTGAAGTTAGAAGGATAGATATATCCTCTGTCCTCTTTTCTGCCAGGTATAAACAACCTCTGACCTGTGGTTAACATCTCCTAAGGGGTTGGTTTGCAGGGCGTAAACAACCCTTGTATTTACAACGGCTGAAGTTAGAAGGATGGATATATCATCTGAACTCTTTTCTGCCAGGTGTAAACAACCTCTGACCTGTGTTTAGCATCTCCCAAGGGGTTGGTCTGCCGGGCGTAAACAGCTAACCACGGCTTGTCCCAGCGGCAGGAAAGCTCAGATTCGGTTTCGAATCTTCGCCGTCGTTATAGTACCACTCTTCCAGTGAGAAAGCTAAAGATTGAACGATCTCGGTGTACGTGAAATTAAGATAGGTATCCACTAGGTGTGTTGTTGAAGAAAATCAGAAAAAAAAATACATTAACAGGCGAAATGAAAAATAAATTGCAAAGCAAAACAAATTTACATGCAGGAAAATGTACTGTGATGTTACATAATATTGAAAATGTTCATTCATTTCATAGAAATGGAAAAATGTTCTTTTGTCTGTTCTTTTGATGTGTATGATGCACAGAGTCAATTGATTTGTGTGTAGCAATAGTTCATGACTACAGAAATTGGCGGATTCGTTGAAATGTACAAATTAGCCGAAATGTTGACCAGATGCATAATTTGAACTAACCCGATAAACTTGTACGTCTCGCGTGGGCCATCGAACTGCTCTTCCAGATTTGGTGTGTCAGGATTGTGCAGAATTTGTCGTGTTTGTGTTGGGCAAAGTTATTGGTGAGTCTGCTGGAGAAACGCTGGGTATTGGTGGCAAATACTATTCCATGAACGCCTTTTATAAACGGTCAATGGAGACGGTATTTTGTTTCCCGTTCAAGTCGCGGACGAAATACTTTGGGCGTTCCTGTAACACCGTATAGGGCCAGGAATACGGCGGACGAAGTTGCGATGGAATACCGTCATTTCTAACAAAAACAGGCGTCCATGTATCGATGTCTTTTGGTATGTGTGAAGTAAAGTGCTGTTGTTTAGGGCTGAAGGCGACAGATGCGACAGCAATGACCGTAAACGGTGAACATATTTTGTTGGGTCTGGAAGTTCTTGTGGCGAAACAGGAGCGATCATTTGCCCGGGTAGAGCGAGTATCGTGCCATAAACCATTTCAGTCGGAGAATGTCCGACTCCCTCCTTAACAATGGAACGAATACCGAGAAGAATGAGTGGAAGGTATTCGAACCAGTTAGTGGAGTCTGCGTAAGCCTTGGTGGCTGCTTTTAGCTGACGGTGGAACGTTCTACCATGCCGTTAGATGCTGGGTGATACGCCGTTGTACGGATGTGTTTAGACCCGAGGAGACGAGTCAGCTCGCTAAAGAGGTGCAAATCGAACTGACGTCCTCAATCCGTAGTGATGGTTGCGGGTGTGCCGAAACGCGAAACCCAGTGAAACACTAGCGTTTTGGCGACAGTTTCCGCGGTAATATCCGCCAGGGGAAAAGCTTCTGGCCAGCGAGAAAATCGGTCGACACAGGTGACAAGATGAGTGTAGTTTTGAGAAGGAGGCAAAGTCCAACGATGTCTATGTGCACATGTTGGAACCGTGCATCAGGTGTTGCGAAAGAATCGATCGGAGCTTTGGTGTGCCAGTGAATTTTCGCCTTCTGGCACGCGATAAAATTCCTAGCCCCTTCGCGAGTGTCCTTGTTGATGTTGAACCACACAAAGCGGGCAACCATCAGTTTCTGCGTGGCACGGACGCCAGGATGTGTCAGAGAATGCAGTGCTGAAAAAACGTCGCATCGATATTTCCGGGGCACGTGTGGGCGCTCGTGGCCTATGGAAATGTAGCAATAAATATAACCCGAAGAAGAGGGCAGCGGGCATTCCTGCAATTTCAAGGATGATTTCCGGAGCTGCAGCAGTTCCTCGTTATCCTGTTGACCTGCTGCAATCTTCTGGAGGTCAATAGTGGCAGTGGCGTGGATTGCGTTAAGCTCCATGCGCAACAGGGCATCAGCTGCTGAGTTGGTGGCACCCTTAATGTACCGAATATCAGTAGTGTACTGAGAAATGAAGTCCATATCTCGGACCTCCCTGGGTGAGTGGCGATCAGGCTTGGCGTTGATCGCGTACACTAGTGGTTTGTGGTGGGTGTATATGGAGAACACACGACCTTCTAGCATGTGTCGAAAATACTTGACAGCAAAGTATGCTGCCAATAATTCACGATGGAACGTGCTGTAATTAGTTTCGGCTGGTTTTAATCGCTTAGAGAAAAAAGATACAGGTCGCCAAATATCGCCAGAGAGTTGATGAAGCACACATCCAACTCCGAAATCGGATGCATCAGTCAATAAACACACTGGAACGTCAGGTTTGGGGTAACTCAGCATTGTAGCCTCGGACAACATTTTCTTCAACTCAGCGAAAGCGGTACATTCTTTTTAGCTGAGATTGATACTTGCGTTTTTGGTTGTACGCTGCCGCAGCAAATCTGTGAGCGGTTGGGCTGTCTCTGCACAGTGGGGTATAAATCTTCTGTATACCAAGACATTCTCGCAGTTTGTGGAGAGATGTGGGCTGTGGAAAATCAATGATGGATGTGACCTTCTCCTTAAGTGGGCGAATGCTATCTTCATCAATGATGTGTCCCAGAAAATTAAGGGGCGCAACTTCAAACTCACATTTTCTGGGGTTCATAACAATTCCGTATTCACGCAAACGTGCGAATAGCAGGTGAGGTGACTCTCATGTTCTTCATTGGAGCCGCTGGCCACCAGTAAGTCGTCGATGTATGCGTATACAAAAGGTAGAGCTCTGGTGACTGTATTGATGAATCGTTGGAATGTCTGCGCTGCATTACGCAAACCGAAAGGCATACGCAGGAATTCGAACATTCCAAAGAGTATTGTGACGGTGGTCTTAGGAATATCAGCGGGCTCTACAGGTATCTAATTGTAAGCTCGCACAAGATCGATCTTCGAAAATATGCGAGCTCCGTGCAGCGAACTAGAGACGTCCTGTAGATGAGGCACTGGATAAGAGCCAGGCACGGTGCAGTTGTTCAGTGCACGATAGTCGCCACAGATTCGCCAGTCGCTCGACGACCTCTTGGGTACATTATGTATGGGTGAGGACCAGTTGCTGCTGGACGGACGTATGGTGCCGAGATCCAGCATGTGTTGAAATTCTTGTTTGACGGACTTCAGACGGTCTGGTGGTAGCCTTCTAGGTTGTGCAGCGTCAGTTGGGCCGTGTGCTTTTATGTTGTGGGTGACGTCATGTTTTACAGGGCAGGCGTTCAATACTGGTCGAGCTACGTCTGGGTATTTGTTGATCATATGGTTGCGCCGGGTTATTGTTGCCGATCGTGAAATGACTGGACTGACTGTGACTCTCTGAGCGGCTATGCCGCGCACAGCGAGACCAGTGGAATTGTCAACGAGTCGTTCGTTTTTCAGGTCCACTAGCAGTGAGAAATGCTGAAGAAAATCAGCTGCTAAAATAGAGCTTAGCCACCACGAATACCCACGGTAAAGTGCGGCGTAGCCCTAAATTTAGTGTCAGAGACTGCTCTCCGTAGGTCGGAATATGAGAATGATTCACCGCATTGAGCCATACTGGTGTTTCTTTCCTTTTTCCAGGAACGCAGGAAACCGGGATGATGCTGACTTCAGCACCGGTGTCGACCAGGAAACGCGTGCCTGTGACGCGATCCTGAATGAAAAACAGGCGACTTTGATTATGAGGGCCAGAAACGTCCGTCGCATTCAGTTTCTGGCTGTGTCGTTTCCCTGATTCGACATCGACACAATATGAACAGAGAGGGCTGCATGTTCGCGCCCGTCTTCCGAATTTTAGGTGGTACCAACTCATTTCTGGTGAATCACGGGATGCGTTCGGACTTCTTGAGCGACCACCAACTCGGCGAGTTCGACTGTTAGACCGACGCGTGGCAGGGTTACCCAGTGACAAGGCCTTAAATTGTTGCGTCAAGGCCTGTATCTATGTTGCTTGCTGTGTCAGTAACTGGTGTAAATCGGGCATCTCTGTTGCACTGGAGAGCTGAGGGAAAGGTTGGTGGAAGGCACGACTGTCGTCACATTCGCTAAAGTTGAGTGCGAATGTGGCACCTACATGATCTTATCTGCCAGCTCGGCGAGTTATTCAATGGAAGTGGACTCCCTGGTGAAGGCTAAGACAACTTGTGTGGCAAAAGGCAAACGCTGGATGAAGAGTGGCTTGAAAATTTCATCCGGGAGTTTATGTTCTCCCAGGAGCTGCTTCATTCGCCATAGGAGAGTGCGTCGGCTTTCTATTTCCTAATTCCTCCGATATGAGGAGCTGGTGCAAGCGCTTCTGCTGCGACTCCGACGTCCTCTTAATTAACGTCGTTTTAAATGTCATATGACACAGAGCGGGGTAGTGCTAAAATCAGGTCTCGAACCTCATTCATAATCTCCGGAGTCATCGAACCAATGACATGTGTGAGACGGGATGCCTCGCTAACGATCCGGTTCGATGCGAACTGCGCTTCGATGTGCGCGAACCACAGTGTTGGATCGTGCACCCAGAATGGTGGTATTATTAATGTAAACGCCGCCCAGACTGCCATTTCTGCCGTAGATGAATCGTCGTGTGCTAGAGATATCGTTTGTAGTGAATAATCAGAAGGTTGTGTGTATGTTTCACGGGGTCACCAGTTGTAACGAATAAGTGAATAGATAGAATTGTTGGTATGATGGATTCAATACAAAGAATAATACCAGGATTGTGTTGTTACAATGTTTATTTTATTATAACAATATTCAATTTGAATATTGAATGATAAAATCTATAACATGAAATATTCGTACAATAGTTTGGTGGCTCTTCGAGCCACGTACATACAAGTATCACAGAATACGATTATTTGTATTGTATCTGAAATATACAATGTGACAGACAGAAATGGTGCGTGTGAAATAAAAAAAACAGTGTGAACTTACTATGTGTGCGTGTGTGCGTATTAGTATACTTTCTTGTTTTAGCAGTAGTAGTACTCAATCAGCCAGGCGGGAAAGGCGTGTGAGAAATTAGTGGGCAGATGTTTTTCGTGAAGGAAGATTTGACAGCGTAGGTGAAATGGCCGTTCTGGTCTATGGTATCACTTTTTCTGCCTGTCGTAAACAACCCTTGTATTTATAAGGATTGAAGTTAGAAGGATAGGTATATCCTCTGACCTCTTTTCTGCCAGGTGTAAACAACTAACCACGACTTGTCCCAGAGGCGGAAAAGCTCAGATTCGGTTTCGAATCTTCGCCGCCGTTATACACCGAATTATAAGAGAGGAGAACAATTAAGTGTTATGGCCAGCTTGTTTGGATGCATCAACAAAAGTAATTATATTGTAACCTGTTCAAGATAGGTGACATGCTTTTGGAAGTGACAGGTCAAATATTTATCTATGTGTAGTAAAGTCCCCGTACGGTAGTAAGCACGTGTTGATAAATATATAAAACTACCCTGATATTGCATTGTGAATGTACGAGTGTTCGTTCTAGATAATAACCGGTTGACATACACACACACGCACACATATACAAACACACACACACACACACACACACACACACACACACACACACACACACACACACACACACACACACACACACACACACACACACACACACACACACACATATATATATATATATGTAAAAGTTCTATTTAAATTGTTGGAATACAACAAGCAAATATTTTTATAATTGATATAAAGCACTCAACAAATATTTGGAGTAAAAATACGATATTAACAAATGGAAACTATATTTATAAAACCATATTTATTTCATTATACATATTTCAAGGACACCAAGTTAAATTACGGTGTGCTTGCATCAGATAAAATATAATATAGATCAGTTTTATAAATAAATATTGACATACCCTTAAAGAATGCAACAATTGCTGTTGGAAGCCCCCAGATAGTGGAGTTGTAGCTTTAATTATATTATTAGTATTGGATATTTATAAAACCCCTATTGCTAAACTATTTTTTAAAGCTCTTTACAAATGCTTCCATAGAACACATAGATATTACTCAATTTTTAATAGACATACTATAAAATTAACTTATTCTTCCACCAAAAATTTAGCGCAAAATATTACTAGAATTAATAATAGAAATTTAAAACCTAACCAAAATACCACTAATAACCCAAGCAATATCCAATTTGATAAATGTAACTGTAGAAATAAATCTAACTGTCCGTTAAATAACAATTGCTTAGCTAAAAATATAGTATATAATTGTAATGTAAAAACTAATTTAAATTGATTTAATTATGTGGGATCCACTTCCACAGAGTTTAAATCCCGCTTCAATAATCATAAAACTTATTTTACAGATCCAAACAAAAAATCTTCAACTTCTCCTCTAGACTATTATGGGACCTAAAACTAAAGAAGGTGGAATATTCGTTGATTTGGAATATTATTTCATAAGCTACTCCTGTTAACTCCTCTTCAGAAAATTGTGATCTTTGTATAGAGGAAATATTCTTTATATTAAAGACCAAATATTCCCTGAACTTAAGAAATAATGTATTCAGTTGCTGCAGACATTGATTAAACTCAAAGTTTAAATATAAATATAAATTTAAAATGTAATATATAATTAATTAATTAATTTTATTCATATATTGAACCTGTCGATAAATAATTAGATCCCTTCATCTTTTTTGACTAATTATACACTCAAGTAAAAATAACTTTTCTTCCTAAATATAAATAAATATAATAAACTATTCTAGAGAAATATATTGAGAGCTCTTGAAATGAGAAAATATTTCTTATATTTTTTATTTTTTATTTTTTATTGTTTGATAGCTTCTCCTATTTTCGAAAGTTTATCCTTTCAAAGTTTAAGTTAAATATGCGTAGAAAATTTCTATACTAAATCTATTAAACATACTATTATTTTGAAATTATAACTTAAAATATTCTATAATATTTTAAAATGATATTGTTTTTAAAGTTATATTGCTTATAATTATATTTCCAAATTGTAATATAATTCTTTTGTATTTTATGTACTCAATTATACTATGTACTGTATTTATATATACTTCCCTCTATATGTGTGTATATACGTATATGTGTGTATTGACATATATGTACATATGTTTTATACGTGTATGTCTATCTGTATGTATATATATATACGTGATGCGTATCTACCTATTTGTTGAGGGTACATATATGTGGGAATTGTGTATATACATGTGCGTGTATATCCATACAATTCGATTGTATAGTGATTATCCCAAGATTCGTGACAGATAGACATATAATAACAGCCATAAATACATAACAGATAAACTTATATAAACAAAAATGTTGTTTAATAACATAAAGTGTGTATAACATAAAATGTCCTTTAATATCTTAACAATTATAACATTTTATAAGATTCCTATATCTTAAATTAAAGAATCCTTTATGTTTTGAGTGTATATATTATATACGTAATTAGATATGTATATGTATTTTATAAGTGTGTATATATATTTATATGTATATATTTTTGCGTGTGTATACGTTGTATATAATATATAGATCTTTAATAATATATGGATTTCTTAATATATAGATCCCAATTTTTAATATATTGATATCAATATTTAAATGATTAACTAAACATCTAATCATATTTAAACAATGGTTAAATTTCTCATATTATATATGTATATTCCATTCATGATTATTAACATTTCTAATTTTATTTATTCATTTCATCTCAATTGTTAAGTTAACTCAACAAGATATAACTTAGAGTTTTTCGTGATCTCCACTTTTCTCTGTCTCCTCTCTCTCTCTCTCTATCTTTCTCTCACTGTTGTTCTGGTCTCTCTCTCTCTCTCTCTCTTCTCTCTCTCTCTCTCTCTCTCTCTCTCTCTCTCTCTCTCTCTCTCTCTCTCTCTCTCACTCTCTCTCTCTCTTTTTTTTCTCTCTCCTTCTCTATCTTTCTCTTTCTCCGCAACCCAGCGGCTTGTTTTAAAAATATCCAATACTAATAATATAATTAAAGCTACAAGTCCACTATCCGGGAGCTTCCAACAGCAATGGTTGCATTCTTTAAGGGTATGTCAATATTTATTCATAAAACTGATCTATATTATAATTTATCTGATGAAAGCACACCATAATTTAACTTGGTGTCCTTGAAATATGTATAATGAAATAAATATGGTTTTATACACATAGTTTCCCATTTGTTAATATCGTATATATATAACCAAAGATTAATATGGTTCGATGATTACTCAACGAATACAGTTTTACAAAATATTAGAAGCACTCTACAGTTAAGTTTTCCCGGAGTTTTTAATATTATTCAAAATGTTAACGAATGAAAAATATTCGCATAGTCAAAATATATACTTTATTATATATATTTCAAATGTACTGTGCTGCTTTTGTAAGTACGTCCTCATCAGACAAAATATATGATTTGATATATGACATGCCGCTACGGTCTTGATTATTCAATTCCCATATTTGCAGATGAGGACGTACTGATACAAACAGCACATTACCTTTGATTTATATATATAATAAAGTATATATTTTACTTATACGAATATATTTCATTTGTTAACATTTTGAATATAATATATATATATATATATACGTGGGAAAGTGAAAAATCGGAGAATAGACCGTTAAAACATGTTTATTTAGAATATCACCTACGTACGTTTCGCCCAGTTGGGCTTCTCACGGGCATAAACAATCACAAGTGTTCCTTATATAGTTCGGAAAGAGTTTGGGGGGTTAAATCCACATCAAGATTCATTGTTCGCAAAAATATCTTGTTTTGATTTTGCAGCAGGTCAAGGGAGGTAACTTTGGCCGGTGTTAGGGCAGTCTTTCCCGGATAATTTTTGGTATGCAGGGATTGTTTTCTAGGTGTTATTTTGCTGCGCCTGCCCGCCGGGGTGTTAAGACTTGTTGCAGGGAGATCCAGTGTGCTATTTCACTCTTCATTCTTAACCCATCTAAAGAAGGATATTTTTAAGCGATGTGTACAACTTATCGCTGTTTCAGCTCTGCTGTTGATGAGCTCGTGGGGTGCAGTTATGATGTGGTAGAGCTCCATGAGGCAAAGATCGCATTTCCTCTTGAAGTTGTACGGTGCAGCCCTGTCGACAATCTCCCAGTGCGTGGAGAAGCTAATGTTTAAGTCCTTTAGTGATGTGATGTAGTCTGCGAGCGAGATGGAGTGTCTTAGTTTTCTATTTGTGAAAGAGTGGAGATGTGTTCGAAACCTAATTTTGAACGGGCCGGAGGTGGCCCCTATATAATGTTTAACGCTATTGTGGATAGTAATAGTGCATCTATATATAACCCTATCGGTCAAGCAGTATCCTCTAAGGGGGCACCGTCCTCTGTCGCGGCAGTTGCAATTTCTGTCGCTGTTCCGTCTATTTCCCACGATAAGGCTATCATTGTTGCTGCCTAAGTTGCTAGCTGCGCTACCGCAGCTGTTGTTAGCACAATTACAACCCACAGTACTCGGGATGGTGCGATTGTTATTCCGCACGCCATGTTTTGCATATATATATATATAACACACATGTATATGCGCTTATATATACATCATATATACACTTACGTTTACACATATCTCGCTCAGTGTAGTAGACACGGATTACATGACAGTCTCTTATATGATCTCACTTTGGTAATAGTTTATAGCTAGGTATGTCAATATGTTAATGCTTTTGCTAGACTTAATTAATTACTTGATAATAACATTGATATCGATTTGTTTATATTTCTAAACCTCTTCTTCTACACACTCAAACGTATGAAGTTTCTCTACGTATGAGCACAATAGCTCAGGTGAAACACCTGAGGCAAACCTGCTGTATTGTCCAGTAACCGCTGATAGAGTCGTAGGGGTGCCGTACTGATATACAGCGTGTGACGGGCATTTAAACCTGGCGAAGCCCATCCCCGTTCAGGCCTGAGTACAGCAGAGTTCTTCCAGAGAAAGGAAGGATCGACACCAGTACTAGACTGGTACTTTTGTATCAACCTCGAAAGGACGAAAAGCAGATTTTAACTCATATAGAAGAGAACCAGAACGAATACCATACATCATTCTATCCGACGTTCTCACGGCTCTGCCAATTTGCCGCTAATAAAATGAATATAGATAAACACAAATGAGGGAGAAGGTAAGAGATACAGTGTATACATTATATAAATTGACATGAACAAGGGATATCAAAGTAATTTGAGGAGGATATAGCTCACATGCCCTAGAGAATATAAAGGCACCAAGCAATTATGAGATCATTTGTTAAAAAACTTCAATGAGATTACCACTGAAAATTTAGCATCAACATGTTCTTTAAAACAACAATGTTGGTTTTCTAGAAAGGGATGATACCAAGTAACATGTATCATACTTATTAAAACGCCTCAACTACGTATATCCCACTCACTCGGCAATGTATTTAGAAATCAAGAAAATACAATAATATCGGATGTGGATACCAAAAATTCGATTACAGGAATTGCTTCAGAATTCTGATAAGGATGTGTTTCGGATCAGCTACAATCACATATAACAAGTACCATATATATCAAATTGAACATACGTTGATATGTGATTGTCTTCTATAATTTAATTATCATGAACTATATGCATAGGCATATGTATGTGTGTGTGTGTGTGTGTGTGTATGTGTGTGTGTGTGTGTTTGTCCGGTAGTGTGAGCGTGGGTGCGTGTACATACTGTAATCTAAAGCACCGATGACAATACACAAGAAAATATGATTGTATATGTGCCTGTATATTTGTGTAGATACGTGTGTGCGTATGTGTGTGTTTATGTGTGTGTGTTTGTGTATGTGTGTCTGTGTGTGTGTATATGCGCATGTGTTTGTGTTATTTTACTGCGAGTTTTAAACAAAGAAGTAGTACATTGCTTTCTGATATATTATTCCTATTCAACAATTTACATCAATGATTGAATAGCTCTTTACTTTCAAAGAATATAACTCTTAAATTACAGAATACAAAAAAAATGCAATGCACAAAAGTTTATCTTCTATATGCTGCTTATATAACTCACATATTCTATAGCAACTTGGCAGAAATATGAATTTACTTCAAACATTATATGAATGTTTATATTGAAGGAGGCTATCGCAGATCTTAAATATTTCTATTTAAAATGTTTATGCTTTGATCCAATTAATTTAATGTCTTTGAAATATTCTATCTTTATTTTATGCCTTTTATTCCATGTTACTTCATATTTTGTAAATAATGACATTTCGTTAAAAATACATCATGTGTGTGGCGTGGTGAATATCCTAAGTTGCTACTAACGCTTGGGTGATTTCATACGAATTTAATGTTAGATATACACTGAGAACACTTAAGCAATGCCCTGTGAAAACAGCAATGTAATCGAATAGCGTGTATCCTTCCTGGATCATGAAATTTCCATTTGTAGATGTGTTACCACGTCACGCGTCGCTCACCTCTCAAATAGCGTACGTATCTTCGTACGTTAGTGAAACTTCATGTTTTGGGTGGAAGATACGCAACATACTGAACATACCTCAAAGATTCTCATTGATAAACGTTAGGTTAACATTTTGTGGGATTTTATGATAAAATATGACAATATCATTTAAGGAGAAAAGCCAGACATAGTAATTGACAACAGGCAAATCAAACAGTGTATCATAATAGATATTGCATTTCCTGGTGACAACAGAGTGGAGGAAAAAGAAGGGAGAAGATAAACATATATGAGGGTCTCAAACGGCATGTTGCCGTAATATGCCAAAACAAAAAGAGTAAAAATAGTTGGAACACTCGGAATGGCATCAAGGAAATTAGAGGCTTGGCTTGGCATGGGAAGCTCGCAATAGAAATAAAAACATACACACTACAAAAGCCAGCCTTGTCAGGAACAGAACGAATTTTGAGAATCGTCTTAGAGACATATATTCGAAGGAAGCTTTCGAACAGCTCGTCATTTGTTATACGCTTCCAAAGCATAAATTCGGTTGAAGATCTGGCAGCGTGCAAGAGATCATAATAACAACAACAATAATCATTTCTAATTCAGGCACAAGGCCAGTAATTTGAAAGTGAAGGGAAAGCCGATTAAATCGACCCCAGTGTATTACTGGTGTTTTGTTTATCGACCCCGTCAGGATGAAAGGCTAAGCTAAAAGGCTTAAGCTGAACTCAGAACGTAAAGACCGTAACCTTTATGTTCTGAGTACAAATCCTGCTGCGGATAACTTTGCCTTTCATCCTGTCGGGGTCGATAAACAAAGCCCCAGTAATGCACTGGAGTCGATTTAATCGACTTTCCCCTCCCTCCAAATTACTGGCCTTGTGCCTATACTATAATCATTATTATAACACACGCTGGGTAAGTCTTTGTCCAATTTTGCATATTTAAACAACCACGATTGGTGCCAAATAATGTCATTGCTTTCCGTAATGAACTAGGCACCGTAACTCTATGCTGCAAAGCATAGTGTCCGATTTTCTACCGATACTGCCAATCCACCGCCCCTCATCACGGTTCTAATAATGAATGACAAAGCCAAGAGAAATGACATTACCAACTATTGCCTATCACATGTCTGTCCATGATGTGGAATATATCTGAGAAGATCTACCACCACCTCGACATAAACAACATACCGGAGGACAAGAAAGGATGCCGAAAGAAGTCCCGTGGGGAAAAACACTTACTTATTGAAAGAATGATAATATGGAACTGCAAGAAGAGACATATGGGCCATATGGGCCATGGGGTGGGTAGAATAAAAGTAGGGATTCGACATGATTCCTCATTCTTGGATAACCAAGTGTCTGGGAATTTTCAAGCTCATGAACAAAAACAGACTGCTCGCAAGAAATAGCACGAAGACCTTGGAGACAGAGCTAACGCCAGGGACAGAATCATTGGGAGGACAGAAAATCAAGAGAGATATCTTCGAACGACATAGACTGTCTCCTTTTTTGTTTGTCCCATGTATTGTGATGGCAGGATACACACTTTGAAGGGGAGAGCTTACCATCAACCGTCTTCTCTTCATTGACGGCTTCGAATCTTCGGGAAAAGCAAGGAGTTAGATGTACTTGTTAACACTGCTTATATTTTCAGCAATGGAATATGAATAGAATTTTGTGTTACTAATTGTGGTGGCCTATGGATGAGTAGAGTTAAATGGAAAAGAAACTCAGGAATCGGGATACCAACGGATGAGATGTTAAAAATTATCGACACCAAAGATGAATATAGGTATTTGGGTGTTCTGGAGGCGGATAAAACATCAAGGCAATAAAATGAAGATGATAAGACCTAAATATACAAGGAGTGAAAGGAACATACTGAAATCACATCTAAATAGTAGAAACTCCATGTGCTGTAAATTCCTGAGGTGTGTCTGTTATTAGGTACCGTGCTGGAATTCTCGAAAGGAATGTAAACGAACAAAAATAACTTGAGAGAAAGACAAGAACATTAATGACTACGTACAGAAGGTTTCATAAGAAGGGTGATGTTAATACACTGTACTTAAAGAGATCTGTAGGTAGGGTCCCCAGCGATCGCACGCCCGACTGGTCGATGGCTGTGAACGCCTGGAGAGATTCTAGTCTCAAAGCACTGCTTCTTGGTCTTTGCTTGACCCAGGACTGCCGCTCCGCCAACGAGACGGGTTGGGGAAAATGCATCTAACAAAGAGCGACCACACCTGATCACCGTCTAGGATGAGGTGGAGAATCCGTAGCTTGAGCGCATGTCTGCGCATCAGCAGCCACGGCACGACCAGCCCTCCGCGTAGTGGGTGTTTTCGGTGAGATAGGCTACCTTGCTCACCACCTCGTCCCAGGTTTTGTCCGCCTGGAGGTCCGGACCGAACCAGACCCTATGAATTTAAACGGTCCGCCCGTCAAGCACCCGACGATACTATTGGACAGTATGGACCTGCCTCTCCAGGTACCGAGCCACAGGCCTACCGACATTTCCTGGTTGAGCATTGCTCCTGCCAACACCTCGTATTCTGTTAGTGTAGAGCTGATCGCCTCGATGTATTTGACGTTCGACACCACTACGGAGACCTCGTCTCCATGACCTGACATGAGTTCTCCCGCAACCCTAGTTTGCGCGGGATGTTCCTCAACGTCTCCAGTTTGTGAAGTAATGGGCCGAGAGTCAGACACCTCACCGTAATCGTTCTGGGTAGAAGTCCTTGGTGTGTTGTTTGTGGCGAAGGTACCCACCTAAAGGCTTTCTGCTCTCAGACTAAAAGGTTGAGGTCACCTCTCCTGCTCACCCCAGTGACTCAAGCATCAAAACCAGCAGCAGAAATGGCAACAACAACTGTAGCAGCAAAAACAGATGCAAATGTAGCAGCAACAACAGCAGCAACTGTAGCAGCAACAATAGTAAAACCAACACCACCACCATCCACTGGGCCAGAATTAGCACCAACGCCTCCATCATCCACCACGCCACAACCAAAACTAAAGCCAGTGGAGGATGTTCTACTCCCCGATATCTTACAACTGGAGGCAGACTGTGACGACGAGGAGGAGTGGGAAACTGTATCAGGAAAAAAGAAAAAAAAAGAAAACAAAAAAGAAAAAAATCCACTTCTATCGCCTTCCAAAAACAAAATACAGGGCGAAACAAACAAATAAACTAACAAAAAATTAAGACAGCTATGCCACCACACACACCAGCATCACCAGCCTCATCACCACAATCACCAACGCCATAAGCATCATTAACCCCAACACCACCATCACCAACACCACAAAACTCACCAACAAACAAAACAGGAACAAACCCACATCAAACGAAAACAAATCAAAGCAACGAAAACGATACAAACTACACAGCATTAAATTTGAGTGCGATGGATTGGCAATATCAGTAGAAGGTCGGACGCCATGCTTTGCAGCACAGTCACGTCCCTTTACGGATTGAGTTCAAATGCCACCGAGGTTAACTTTGCCTTTCATCCTTACGGGATCGATAAAATAAAGTACCAGTAATACACCGGGATAATTGCTGGCCTTGTACCAAAAGTAGAAACAATTAAATTTGAACAACAACCAATTATTAAACTACATCCAACACAACACCAGCATCACAGAAAAATACTATACGACACCCCAAATGTTCACACTACCCCCACACGTACAAATCACTCGCATCACACAGAAAACATACACGACACTAAAATTAAAATTCGCCAAGGACATCAGAGACTACGGAAAAACACTTTCCAGGAGGATTTATCAAGACATCCTTCCGGAGGGGGAAACAAACATTGAGAAGGACGGAAAAAACATCCTTCCTCCGCAAGAAGTGAAGTAAGTAGTCTTTCCCATCTTTTTCCACTCCTTTTAAACATGACCTTACTCAGAATAGGCAGCATAAATGCGCGTGGCCTGGGGTCGTCATGGAAGCAGGGCCACCTGCTCAATGACCTCAGGTCACTAAAAATAATGTAGTGGCCATCAGCGAGAACAGAATATCCGTAGTATGAGCCCTAGTAACGATCTTCGTCGGTTCCAGCCGTCCAGGGTCGGGGGGAAGGAGTTGCTGTGCTTTTTCGAAGAGGCTTCGATCTCGCCATTTGAGCCATCTACCTGGACCCAGAAGGTAAATTGGTGGTGCTGGATGTGACCAGCGGAGACGGGCAAGCTTTCAGGCTAGTGGCCGTCTATGCCCCGACAGGAGCAGGGTGGCCCGATTTCTTCTGGCGTCTAGAGACCTCACTTGGAACATCCCGCTCTTTAGTGTTAGCGTTCGACTGGAACAGGATCTAAGATGTGGCTGGGATTGTGGGGGATGAGCGGATAGGGGAGGTAGGTGTAAGAACCTCGCAAACATACTCTGACGTTTTCAAATGTGTGACAGTTACCGGCTGGATTTCCTGAATCTGCCAATGTGGACATGGTTAAACCGCATCGGGTCATCCAGATCATATCTAGATAGGGTATTTTGTAGGGAAATAGATAGATCTAGCATAGGCTCTACACAATTGAATATAGTCGACTACACGTACCAAAATTCGTGATCTGTGTGGTTGACTCAGATACGCTTCATAGACAGGGACCCGGCTGCTGGAAGCTAAACGCGCTGTTAACAGAGTGCAAGGCCTACAGATACCGTATTAGCGAACTAGTTAAGCAGGCGTTGATGGAGGCCATCGTCAATGACAAATGGTTGTTTGCTCTGAAAAGAGAGATTAGGTCCATTAGGTTTAGTAAGGCTTTAGCAATAGAGCAAAATAGAGCAGAGGGAGAACTAGTTAGAAAATTAGACGAGGCGCTTAGTAAAATTCGCGCGACCGACGTCTTGCGCCGAAATTGGACCTCGGAAAATTCTTCACTGCAAAGCACGAAGGCTGCGTTGTCAGAGCTAGGGTGCATGCACTCAGACTCAGACACGGGGGGACGAAAGCCGTTCAATGGGCACGAGTGGCAGAGGCGCGTCGTGGAACAAAGCCACGATCCGGTCTTTGGTGGACACGACGGGCGCGTGGTACTTGATCCCAGGCAAATGTGTGAAGCTTTTCAGCGATACTTCGCTCAGCTGTTCGGGGCCAGCGGCAGGCTGGATCGCGGGATGGACTTTAGTGCCTATGTCCACTGACTGCCGCGGATCTCGGCCACTGAGGCGGAGTGTTGCAAAAAGCCGATAACATCTGCTGAAGTACGGGAGGCAATGACTGGCTACACAAGGGGTAAATCGCCTGGTGTGAATGGTCTGCCCTACAAACTTCACGTACATAAGCCAGACTTGTTCGGAGACATCTTGACGGACGTCTACATCAACTGGCAAAAGAATGGGAGAATACCCAGTTATGTGAGCCGAGGAGCGGTGGCGCTGCTGAGAACGGATCCGAACAAGGGGCATAACATAGGTAATTTCAGGCCCATAACTCTGCTAAACACAGAGTTCAGGATTTTGGCCAAGATGCTAACAAAGGGGATGGCGCTTGTCGTTGGTAATCTGGTAAGAGATGCGCACACATGCGTCATTCCAGATAGATCCATCCACGACAACCTCCACCTTATACGATACATCGTGGAGAGGGTAGCTAGGGAACATTGCATGGTCCTTGATCAATTTAGATCAGTCGAAATATTTTGATAGGGTCAACCATCGTTATCTGGCAGCAGTCCTGAGGGCAGCTGGCTTTGAGCCGGTCTTCAGAGCTGTCCCCTCTCGTCCCTGTCGTACGTATTGACTCTCGAGCTATTACTGCACAAACTGGAGACGTTGAGGGGGGGCCCCGCGCGAAATGGGATACAGACGATGTCACCGTAGTGGTGTCGAATGCGAAACACCTCGAGGCGATCGGCACTACACTAAGAGAATTCAAGGCGGTGACAGGAGCAATATTCAACCAGGAAGATTCGGTTACGTGCAGTTCGGATCAGTTACTTGCAGACGGACCGGTTACATTGCTAGAGGTCTGGTTCGTTCCGGACCTCCAGACGGGCAAAAACTGGGACGAGGTGATGAGCAGAGTGGCTTCTCTCACCCAGAAATGGGCGGAGAGAAAACTATCCCTGAAAGGTCGAGCGGAGGTTGCGAATGCGTGCAGCGAGTCCGTCATCAGTTACCACCTGACCGTCGTGTCTTGTTCTAAACCTCCTCTGACTGCGCTGGAACGTTTGTTCTTTCGCTTTTTGTGTAAGGGACGCGCTCCGATGGATGACTGATGATGCGCAGACACGCGCTCAAGCTACGACATCTCCACGTCTTCCTCGACGGTGACCAGGTGTGGTCGCCGTTTGCTAGACGCGTGTTTCCCCAGCTCCTCTCTTTGACGGAGTTGCAGTTTCAGGGTCAAGCGAAGACAGAGAGGGAACGCTTGTAGACTGGAATGTATTCAGGTGCTCACAGCCCTCGACCAGTCGGGCAATGCGATCGGTGGAAAATCCACCTTAGCGTTCTATAGCGTATTAGTAGAGGGGAAGAGCAACGACGTAATTGGAGAAACTCTGGACGTCGACGAAAATCAACTAGCCAATCTCTTCGGGAGAACTTTCGGGCCGAGGCCTATGGACAACTTCCGGATATCCCTGGCCTGGCAGTGCAACCGAGGAGCTTTGCCAGTTGGGGATAAAAACTACTGCACAGGGCGACGATGCACGCAGGGCAACGAAACCGTCCTGCACGCACTCGTCCAGTGTCCGAGCATTGAAACTTGTGGGTTTATGTCGAAATCCTGTAGTCACGTGTAGGACGGACCTGGCAACCAGCTGAGTCCATCGTGAGGATTGCCCCGCCGTCTTCATTTAGCCAGTTTATCTGTCTGGTTGCCATGGCGAAAGAAATAGTGTGATGGACACGTTTGAAAGGGCTGAAGACGAGCACTTACTTCTTCGGTGATGCCCTGATTAATTTTTTCAAATTCAATTTGTAAAGGAAAATCAGTGTAGAGAGGGAAGTGCGTTCTTCCCAGCATTTTGCTGAAAGATGGGTGAGAGAGGCCAGCATGGCCCGAGTAAATGGGCCTACTCGGAGTATGTGTCTGTAAATTGAAGGTGGAAAACTGGGAGAGGGCACTTGCCTCGGTGGTTAGGGTCACCTTGGCTTTTTTAATGGTCTTTCTCCACGAATGTCCCTCGGAAGTCTCCCATCTATTGGGGAATTTATCATTGTTTCTTTTGTTGTTACCTCCTCTGTTTTTTTTTTCACACGCAGCAATGCCTATTTGTACCGTCCTGTATTGTCCTGTATTGTCATGTATTGTCCTTAATGTTTTACTTTGTATCAACCGTTGTGGTTAATAAAGAAAGCTTTATATATATTATTAATATTATTATTATTGTTCTTCGAGTCTCAGTCATGGATGTTATTTAACTGGAAAGTTTGTTGCAATGAATATCAAGCCACTACCTGCAGCCTCAGATATTCAGGACGTATCGGAGGGTTTTTGCTATTCCCAGCAAGCATGCCGTTTGACGTGTTCCAAAAAGCGGGGCGGGGCCGATTTTCCTTAACCATCCCTGGAAACTTTTTGAGATATTACCTAGTGCGCCTATGACAATTGGGACCACTTTGACTTCATGGCAGTTCCAAATCCTTTTTACCTCCCATTTTAAGTTCCGGTATCGGTTAATCTTCTCCCTCTCCTTCTCTTGCACCCCCGTGTCGAATGTGCAGGCCACATCCACAATCAGGCACGATCTTTTTTCTTTGTCCAACACCACCAGGTCAGGTATATTGTGTTCCAGTTTATTGTCCGTCTGTATCCCAAAATTCCATAGCACCTTCAGCTGATCGTTTTCTATCACCGACTCTGGCTTATGCTCATACCACTTCTCAGAATGTGGTAAATTGTTTACTTTGCATAGGTGCCAGTGGTTAACTCTACCCATCACATCATGTCTCCAGCCTTTATATTGAGTCTGGGTTAGGTGTTTACACTCGGATACAATGTGAGCCACAGTGTCATCTCTCTCCACAGATCCTGCACAGTGGGCTAGCCTCCTCCTTGTAAATATGGTGTTTCAGCCACTTCGTTTTGAGGGCCTGCTCTTGCGCAACCATTAGCATTCCTTCTGTAGCCGTTTTAAGGTCTCCTCTTTTCAACCAGTTCCATATCTGTTGATCTCTAAATTCAGTTTTCTCAAAGAAGGTACAATGAAGGGATTTTTCATGAAGGCTGCTCTTCCTCCTTGTTGTTATTTCCTCCTTGGACATCCCCTGGTCTAGTGTACAATTCTGAGCATTGGCTCCTTACTATCAGTCACATATTTGTGTAGGTTGTTTTTCTCCATATGAACACAGTCCTCTATGCTGATAAGACCTCTTCCACCTTCAGATCTCCTTAAGTAGAGTCTATCGACATCACTCCTCTTGTGGAACATGTTGTAGATAGTCAATAGCTTCCTAATCTTCCTATCCATTTCTTTTTGTTCAAAACATTCCATCTCAGAATTCCCGTAATGTACCTAATAATAGACACAGCTAGGGAATTTACTGCACTTATGGCATTCCTACTGTTCAGATGTGACTTTAATACGCTCCTTACTCTCCAAATGTATTCAGATCTTATCAATTCCTTCATTTTCTTTTGTTCTTGATGTCATCAGCCTCCAGAGTACCCAAATACTTGTATTCTTCTTCAATGTCAATTTCCTTTATCATCTCACCTGTTGGTACCTGGATTCCGTTGTTTCTGCTAAATTTACCCCTCTTCATCACAAGGAGCCACACTTACTAATACCAAATTGCATACATATATCATTGCTGAAAATACGGACAGTGTCAACAAGCACATCCAACTCCTTCTCACTCTTTCCGAAGATATTAAGATCATCCATGAAGAGGAGGTGTATTGATGGTAAGCTCTCCCTTTCCCAACTTGTATCCTGCTCTCACTTTTCGCAGTATAATGGTCAGGGGCATCAGGGCAAGGACAAACAACAGAGGGGACAGACTATCTCCCTGGAAGATACCTCTCTTGATCTTCACGCCTCCCAAGGATTCTCCAGCTGATGTTAACACTGTTTTCCAGGACTTCATTCTTTTGCTCAACAACTGTCTGATGTTATCTGCCACCTTGAAGATCTCTAGGCTTTTGGTGATCCAAAATTATTTTTATTTTCTTTCATTATTGTTTCTGAGTGTCTTCCTGGAACCTAGAGCAAATAAATTCACAGTGTGCATTGGTAAACCAGTTAATACAGCACATTGATTATAATTTAAAAAAATAAGTATAAATATATACACATGTACACATGCATATGTAAATACAAGGAGGGATATCAATCTTACAGAGATCGTGCTCAATACGTGTGCAGTACCAGTCAAAACAATGTTTTGCACCTTGTGCAGAGGGGGTGAACCAGGAATCATTCGCAAATATTGTTCTGTTCCTTTCTTGATCATTCCCAGTCATCCAACAATCACTGGTATCGTATCAGCCTTGAATTGCCACATTTTCTCAATTTCAATAAACAGATATTTATATTTTCGTAGCTTGTCGAATTCTTTTGCCGTGATATTGTGATATTGTGATATTCTTTTGTCTTGTTATGTTGATATTTGACAATGATGTCAGGTCTATTTGCTTTTATAGTCCTGTCAGTATGTACAGGAAAGTCCCAGTGTATTGTTACTTTTACTCCTTCAGTTACAGCCTCAGAGTGATGATTGTACCACTTGTCTTCAGCTTTGATATTGTAATGCCGACATATTACCCAGTGTAGATATTGGCCAACTCTGTCATGTCTATATTTGTATTCTACTGGTGCTAAAACTTTACATCCACAGACTAAGTGATCCACTATTTCAACCTCAGCATTGCAGAATCGGCACTTTGGGTTTATTCCGTTTCTCATCACATTGGCCTGGTAGTTACGAGTCAATAAGCTTTGATAGTGTAGGCAGCTAAGATGAAGCCTTCACTCTCCGCCTTTAGCACTGAACTACGTAGCCACTGATGGGTGTGCTTTTGGTCAACATCAGCTTGTTTGCTGCGGGCCACATATTTGCCATGCAGAAGTATCTGCTGCCAATTTTATTCTAATTGTCCTTGCCGTTTTGCTTTTGCCAGTGATTTTATATGCCTACCAGCATCAGTTGCAGCAGTTTGTTTAGTCTGACCAGCCTTGGTATCAAACATGAGATCACTTGAATATTTTTTGCTCACCTTCAAGATAGAATGAAACTTCTTACTTCTCTCATGCTTTTCAACAAGTTTCAGCATACAGTCATTAGTGGTTTCAAGGTATTTGGCCAGTTGAATGATGGTGGTCTTGTAAGCAAGTTCAAATTGGATCAGGCCACGGCCTCCCAGAGTTCTGGGAAGGTAAAGACGATCCACATCTGCTTTTGGGTGGTGCATCCGATGACAAGTCAGCTGCTTACGGACTTTGGTGTCGATTCTTTAGATTTCACTCATATTCCAGTTCAACACACCGAAGCTATAAGTGCCAACTGGGACTGCCAAGGAATTTATGGCTAGCACCTTGTTACGAGCGTTTAGTTCTGATGTCAGAACTGCACGTACTCTCCTGTAACATTCTTTCCTTATCCTCTCTTTCATACTTGCATGCTGTATGCCAGAGCCCCCATTAATCCCTAAGTATTTATAGGTTTGTTCTTGCTCAAGTTCCTTTCTGATCGTTTCAGCATCCAATTCAACTAAGTCTGAGTTGACAAGCTTCCCCTTCTTGAAAGTGTCTTTTGCAACTCCATCCTGATGTCATTGCTAAACATTTTTACTGTCCGCAAAAGGCCCTCCAGTTCGTCATTATCTATGCAATATAGCTTCAAATCATCCATATAAAATAGGTGGCTTGTTTTTTTGTTGTCAATTCTATAACCGTACCCCCTTCTATACAAGGGGTATTAAAGCTATGCAGAAAAGCAAGGGTGGAAGTGAGTCACCCTGGAATATACCACAGTTGATGTTTATATTCCCAGAAGAGAGTAATCCAGTGGAATGAGACAATTGGCGATTTGTGTTCCATAATGACATATTGTGCTTCAGAAAGTTTGAGATCACAGGTGAGATTTTGAAGATGTCCAGTGATTTCAGAATCCATGAGTGTGGTATGCTGTCAAAGGCTTTTTTAATAATCGATCCATGCAGAACTGAGATTTCTGTGTTTATTATGACAGTTCTCAAGGATCATACGATTAATCAAAAGTTGATCTTCGCAAACATATGAACCTCGCCAGCACCCGTTTTGTTCTCTAAAAACACGTATGCTTTTTCCATGAGAATAGAGGTTAATAGTTTATAGGTGGTGGACAAGCATGTTATGGGCCGATAGTTTTTTTTGATCTTTGGTTCCGTTGTTCGTTGGTAGAAGGGAGGTAATGCCACTTGCTATCCAATCAGGTGTATTTATTTGATCTTTCATAATTCCATTAAACAGCTTGACCAATACATTGTGAGTGCACGGGAGTGGGGAAAGCCACAAATGTGGCACCCTGTCTCTACCAGTAGATTTCCATTCATGAGATTTATTGAGTGCTGTCCTTAAGTCCGCTAGAGAGATGTCTTCCCACACTTGTTCTTCTAAATTTGTGTAGGATTTTTCCAGATGACTAATCCAATCTACATGAGTATTATATGTCTTCTCATCACTCCAAATCTTACTCCAGAAGTGTTCAACTTCTTCTATGGACGGGGGATCTTCAATAATTATGTTTTTCTTCCCTACTTCTCTATAAAATGACTTTGCATTGGATGAGAACAACTTATTTTGCCTGTAGAAGTTGTTTCGCTTCTCGAATCTACGAAATCGGTGGGCATTTACTTAGATTTTTGTTTGAGAGATTCTTTTGTTGAAACTATTGCTTCTCTAGAAGACATTCCATATTTTCTCTTTAGTTTTCTTACCTTCTTGGATCTTATATCATTTTCAGCGGTTAATTCACTCAATAAAGATATTTCTCCTCTCATTACGTCAATCTACTTTTCGATTCTACTCCTCCAAATTGGTTTACCTCGAAGGTTCGAGTTTTTTTGTTTATTTTTTTTGGTGGTAAACAACTTGTTTCAATTACTCTAGCAGATGCATAAATGATTTCATTTAGGTCAGTAAGATCAGGTTCTATTTCTTCTATGATTTGTTTTCTCACAGAATTACCAATCATTACGGGGTCGATAAAATAAAGCACCAGTAATGTACTGGGTAATTTGCTGGCCTTGTGCCAAAAGTAGAAATAATTATTTGTTTTCTTATTTTGGCGGTGGATTGGCAGTATCAGTAGAGGGTCGGATGCCATGCTTTGACGCATAGAGTTACGGCCCTTGCCATTCTGAGTTCAAATCCCGCCGAGGTTAACTTTGCCTTTCATCCTTAAAAGAAAGTACCAGTAATACACTGGATAATTGCTGGCCTTGTGTAAAAATGTAGAAACAGTTATTTGTTTTCTATTTTGGATTGTATTTGGGAGTTTTTGAAGTGGTTCTCTATCATCTATACTAGAATGTCTTACTACTGCAAGCTCATTCATATTTTTTGCTTTAATTCCTTCATAGTCTCCCTGTGGTATTCAGCAGATGTTTGGTTTTCAATTACTGTTTCCTCTACTGGCTATTTTCAGCGGGTTCAATAGGGCTTCTCATTTCTACAAACCTATTTGTGATTTGGTCAGATGGAGGTCTTTTGGTAAAGACTCGTGACTGGTTACTATCTCCAGGAGATTCTTCAGTTCTTTCATCATTTATATTTATGTCATTCTCCACAGCCTGCTAGATCGCAGTTAGTTCAGTGTCTGTGAGTCTATTATTTCTGAAGATATACCTCCTTACATTTGCCAACTTATTTCCATCCATATCACGTCTGCTAGCTTGATTTCGAGTTTTCCAGATTCTGTAGGAGTTTAAAGTGTGTCTGTCTTGTGGTGGCTTACCTAATGCATAGTAATATGCATATAATACTTCTTTATAATCTTCTCGGGTCCATTTCATCCTTTTAGGTTTTTCTTTTTCAGGTGGTTTGGGTGGTGGATCTGGAGGGCTCGAATTGAGGCAATCCCCGATCAAGTGACCATCCAGGTCCATCATTGGAGAAGAGTTTGTGCCAGAGGAGGACTTTTCGATCTCAGGTTTGCACCTTCCTGAAGGACGCGCTTCCTAATTAACCATAGGAAAAGCGATTTGGTATTGTGTATTAATTTTTATTTGTTCATCTCGCACTATATGCTTGCGTTACGCATGGTATTGGACGTACATAGAAAGTTGCTCGGCTCTTTGGGTAGTGTATTTGGTGGCTGGCACTGTGATCATTATTAGGGCGGTGGATTGGCAGTATCGGTAGAGGGTCGAACGCCATGCTTTCCAGCATAGTTACGTCCCTTTACGATCTGAGTTCAAATCCCGCCGAGGTTGACTTTGCCTTTCATCCTTACGGGGTCGATAAAATAAAGTACCAGTAATGCACTGGGTATTGCTGGCCTTGTGCCTAAAGTAGAAACAATTATTACTATTATAACAGTATAGTTATGGTCATTGCTGTTGTTGATTGAGGTGATATTGTTATGGTTGCAGCTGTAAGAGGTGTACTTGTTGTGTGAGTGGTGTTGGTGGTGATGGGAGGGAGATTAATGCTGGGGGTTCTGGGAGCGGTGGTGGGTAGGGTGACATTGTAGCTTATAGAAGTTGCTACTCCGGTGTTAATTTCTGTCTATTTTGAGTTTGAGGTGTAAATTGGGCGGGGTTTCTAGTATTCTTTTTTTTTTGTCCTTTGTGTAGGCTCCATACACATACATAAATATACATTCACACGTGCATACATATACACACATATATATACCCACACTGAGATGGGAGGTACGTAGCGGTCAGTGACAGGAGTCTAAAAATAGATTGGTGATTTACTGGTGTGAATGTGCGAGGAAGTCGTTGTAAATGTGGTGGTGGGAGAGAGAAGTGAACTTTCAACCGTCAATTTTTCCTTTCAAAATCTGAAATTTAGCCAAAATCGACCAAAATGTAAAAAAAGAATTGGGGAAATATAAAAAAATATATATGGACCTTTCACATCTTCAGCCATAGAGATGATTGCATAATAATTAGTCGGATTTTTGATTAAACAGAACTTATCCCCCGAAATAAACAGTGTGTTTTCCGTTTCCTTTCTTCAAATAATTGTTTCTACTATTGGCACAAGGCCAGCAAATATCAGTGCATTACTGGTACTTTATTTTATCGACCCCGTAAGGATGAAAGGCAAAGTTAACCTCGGCGGGATTTGAACACAGAATGGCAAGGGCCGTAACTCCTTGCGTCAAAGCATGCCATCCGACCCTCTACCGATACTGCCAATCTTCAAATAATTGTTTCTTCTTTTGGCACAAGGCCAGCAATTACCCAGTGTTTTACTGGTACTTTATTTTATCGACCCCGTAAGGATGAAAGGCAAAGTTAACCTAGGTGGTATTTGAACTCAGAATGGCAAGGGCCGTAACTCTATGCGTCAAAGCATGGTGTCCGACCCTCTACTGATACTGCCAATTCACCTTCAAATAATTGTTTCTACTTTAGGCACAAGGCCAGCAATTACCCAGTGCATTACTGGTACTTTATTTTATCGACCCCGTAAGGATGAAAGGCAAAGTCAATCTCGGCGGGGTTTGAATTGAAATCGTAAAGGGACGTAACTATGCTGGAAAGCATGGCGTCCGACTCTCTACCGATACTGCCAATTCACCTTCAAATAATAATATGTAAACAGCGATTGCAATATTTATGCAGTTCTCACAACTAGTGTCAGATTATTTGTAGAAATAAGTGGTGAAATAATTTGTCGAATTTCGTGTTAGGGAATACCAAATTAAACAAAACTTACTCCTCGAAGTAAGCACGTGTGTCATCCGGTCTACGACTGTCTCTCTTCTTCAAATATTTTTTTCTTTAATTTCAAAGAGCGAACGTCTGTATTTCTGCATGTTTGTTTTGTGTACATTTTTCGTTGTGTATTATAATCAATAAAGTTTGTTACTTACATATATCGTTTTTCTTTTTGTTTTAATTTAAAATTCTTAGTAGTGGTGCGGCTGATATTCAGTTTCTTTATTTACACATGTGGGCCGTTATTTTAACGAAGAAAATTATGTTATAAGGACGAAAATTTATTTTTTGTAGGCTTCTTTGGTATTTGACATTGCTTCCACTTCGTTTTCTTAGTGTTTTTATTATTGTTTTGTCGATGGTGTTCGGTTTACTTCAAATCTTGTGGGGAGCTTCGTTATGGGCGTCCATGATGTTATTCAGCCCGTATTATAAAGACAACGAAAAATGTACACAAAACAAACATGTAGACATACAGACGTTCGCTCTTAAAGAACATATTTTTGTTTACCATTAGCTTGGCTTCATTCAATTCTTCCTGGATTACCTCAACCGTTTCGTTTTTGTTTGCCGCTTTAGCAAACGACACTTTTGGTTTTGTGCTGGTGTTCTTGTTGTGGTTGTTATTCTTATTGTTGCTGTTGTTGTTATTGTTATTTATGTTATTATTTTTACTTTCGGTTGTGGCGGTGGTGGTGGTGTCAGTGGTGTTCGGCGTGGAAGAGTTGATTTTGGGAGAATCCATTTCGATATCACGAGATAATTTATTTTTCGTTTCAGTTGTTGCTGTGGTGGTGGTGGTGGTGGTGGTATCAGTAGTGTTGGTTGTTCTTTTTTGTGGTGGTGGGTATGGCGGCTTGAACACCTGTAGACATTGGTAATGGCGGGAAATCCATGTCTGCATGTGACAAATATAAATAATTGCCACTGATATTACTTATATTTTCAGTGTTAGCAACCGTAGCAAGGTTTACAATGATGGTGGTGGTGGGATGTTAGTATGTTAGAAACGCTGTCAGCAGATTTGTGTAGCTGTATGCCGTCCATGTTTTTTTTTTTCCAAAGAAATTTTTGTTTGATAAAATAAAGTTTAAATTTTGGGCTCAAGGCCCTAATATTATTGAGTGTCCTTTTCAGAACGCAATATATATGAACTTATAAACACTTAACAAAAAACATTTTCCATAACTGGCTATTTAAAACAACTGAAAACAACAAACCTTTGTGGAGCTCAGGATAATACGATTTCCTACGTAGGTCGCCAATAATAATAATAATAATAATAATAATAATAATATTAATAATAATAATAATAATAAGGGAAGAAGACGCACGAGGTGGTAGAACGTCACGAAATTGCTCCCGTAAGTTTTCTGATTTTTAACATATTTAAATCAATTGTGAAAGAACAATTCTTAGCACAAATGTTGCATAAAGGCACCGAATGAGGTCCCATAAAGTTTCGGATCCATATTATATTGTTGTATCGCTCAAATATTCAATTTTGTATTATATATTTTGTATTCAAAAAAAAGAAAATGGTTATAAATGGAACAAAACACCCTCTGTCTACACTATACAGAACAGCGGCAATTTCAATTTCACCAACACCAGAAACTTGATACACTACCTATCCTATCACACCAGATAACGGCAATTTCACCGGCATCATAATAATAATTACTATTATTATTGTCTCAAATTTTAAAAAATGTTTAATTCAAATTTTACGGGAATATGTCAACACAAAATATAATGAAAATATATATTAAACATACGAACACAAACTCATAGATACTATATCAGTAACCACAACACCACCGCTGCCACCACCCCACCACATCCATCATCGCCGCCACCACTCATTCAGTGCTACTGACACTATTCCCCTGTTAACTTGAGAGAGAAAAGGGAAGGTGGCGGTAGCACTAGACAAGAGAGAGGCTAGCAAAAGATATAAATAGATTGACTTGGTGACCTTGCCACGGCCAAACGTCTACATCAACAATTATGGGACTGCTGGCTCACCCCTTCCTCACCAACAATATAAAAAGTCCCGGCACCACCACCGACATAGCCAGCAGCAATAACAGCCAACTACAACAAAAAGTATATTATATTATTGTAATGCACTGGGTGATTGCTGGCCTTGTGCCTGGAGTGGAGACAATTATTAATAATTTCATTCTTAAGCCACGCAATGCTCACATTAAGGAACCACTCATGATAATAACAATTTAAAAAAAACAACAAAAAGAAAACCCCGTGACCAAGAAATACCGGGATGGCGGCCGGCCGGGAGTAGCCATGTCTCTAGGGGAGAACGACCCCTCTAGTCTTGGTTGACACGCGTTCTAGAAGTGGATAAGGATAAAACGCGACAAAATAAAGTAAATGTCTAATGATAAAATCTCATACCAGATCGGCCGTCACCCGGGTAAAAAAGGGCCGCGTCCCTCAGAGAGGAACCAGACTGGGGTAAAAAAAATCAGCTAATGGTTCAAACCTTCCCATCACTTCGGAGCTGGAGACCTCCCATAACCGGAATACTCCTACTGTTGGCCCTCCATGCTCACCACCAAGAAATCCAAAGAAAAAGACAGAAAAATGGTCAAGGGAAGATAATAAAGAAGTCCTTCAGGCTTTCTACACTGCCATGTACTACCCATCAAATACATCGAATACAGAACAAACATATATCAACTGGAAAAAGAAACATCCCGAAAAGAAACAGAGGCTATATTGACAGTAACAAACTAGCCAATATACGAAGAAATATTGTAAGAAAAAAGTTACTAACTGATATAGAAATTGATCAGATCAAGCTAGTAGCACAAAGTCAGCGAAGGGAAAATGAAGCATGTGTCAGTGAAAACGAGGTAAACTGTAACACTTCGAATCCCAGGGTTGGGGCGGAATCACTGGCAACAGAACAAATTAAAGAAAGGAGCGAAAGTACAGTATAAGATCAACATGTGACATAGACATGCTGATAGAAACAATCAAGCAAAAAGTGTCGGCCAAAGCTGCTCGTATAAGGCGCTTTGAAAAACGATCTAGATTCTATAAGGACAATAATATGTTCAAAAACAACCAAAGAAACTTCTACAGAAAAATTGGTAAGTCAACAATAACTGCTAAATCAATACCACCCAAGGAGGAAGTGCAAGAATTCTGGGAAAAGATCTGGGCCGAAGAAAAAGTTCATAACATACATGCCCCATGGATAGACAGACAAATGAAAGAAACAGCTCACCTTGAAGAACAAACATGGGAAAATATAATAGTTGAACAGCTGCGCTTCGCTCTAAGAAAAACCAGCAAATGGAAATCACCAGGAAAAGACAAAGTACAAAACTTTTGGATAAATGCCTTCACAGAGTCTCATGAGCTGTTAGCCCAACTTTACAATGAAATAGTTAAGGAGCCAGAAAAGATACCATCATGGCTAGTTAACGGCATTACATTCCTGCTACCGAAGAATGATGAGACAAACAATCCCAACAATTACAGACCGATAACCTGCTTGACCACAATGTATAACATTTTAACATCAGTCCTAACTGAATACACATATGACCACCTGATAACAAATGACCTATTTCCCATTGAGCAGAAAGGGTGTAAACGAGGCTCATATGGCTGTAAGGATCAGCTTTTGGTTAACAAAATGATACTGGAAGATTGTCATAATAGACACAAAAATCTATCGATTGCTTGGATAGATTATAAAAAAGCATTCGATAGTTTGCCACACAGTTGGATTGAAAAATGTTTAGAGATTTTCAAAATATCCCGCGTTGTCAGGAGGTTTTTGTCATTCAGTATGAGGACATGGAGAACGACACTCCTTTTGAATAGTGAAACAAAATCACTGGAAGCTGGAGAAGTTAACATTAAATGTGGAATTTTTCAGGGTGACTCTTTATCACCGCTTTTATTCTGCATCGCGCTTATACCATTAAGTAAAATGCTCAATGAAACAAAACATGGATATAGAGTCTATGACAAAACCACTAATCACCTGTTCTACATGGATGACCTGAAACTATTTGCAAAAAATGATGAACAATTGCAAGGGCTATTATCCACTGTGAAGCAGTTCAGTGATGACATTAAAATGGAGTTTGGACTGGATAAATGCGCCAAAGCAACGTTCACCAGAGGAAAGCTGCTGAAGAGTTCAGACATTAATCTTGATCGGGGGAACGTGATAAGAGAGCTTGATCAAGAAAAAACTTACAAATATCTAGGTGTTTGTGAAGGAGACGGAATCAAGCACTCGACAATGAGGGAAAGGATAAGGAAGGAATGTTACCGCAGAGTCAGAGCAATCTTAAGAACGGAATTGAATGCAAGGAATAGGATCGATGCCATAAACACGCTTGCCATACCAGTAGTAACCTACAGTTACAATGTCATCAACTGGTCAAGCACAGAGATCCGTAAGCTCGATACAAAAATCCGAAAATTCTTAACCATGCACAGAATGCATCACCCTAAGGCAGACATAGATAGAATATATCTCCCTAGGAAAGAAGGAGGACGTGGGTTAATTCAGTTAGACATTGCGTTGAAAACTGCAACAATTGGATTATCCACATATCTAAGGGAATCACATGATTGGATGATCAAACTCGTTTTGAAACACGAAAGCACCAAAAGATCATATTCCATTACAAAAGATGCACAAAGATACAGTAATGGACTACAAATTTCAGAAGTCCCATTTACTGCTGAAATGGAAAACACAGAAAAAGCAAAGCAGGTAAAAGTAACTGCAAAGAAAGAACTGCTACAGAAACTGGCTAAGAAATGGCAAGAAAAGCCTCTGTATGGAAAATACCCAGAGCGAGCTAACAATCCTGATGTTGACAAAACTTTAACCCATCAGTGGTTGGCATCCTCTGGACTGAAATCGGAGACTGAAGGACTGATTATATCGGCACAAGATCAGTGTCTGCCAACAAAAAATTACCAAGCCAACATAATAAAAAATGGGTGCAGCCCATTATGCCGTGTATGCAAAAAACAACCAGAGACCATTGACCATATAATTTCAATGTGCAGTCCTATAGCTCCAACCGAATACCGAAACATGCATGACAGAGCTGCACAATACATACATTGGATAATGTGTAAGCATTTTGACCTGCCCCATCAAAAGTATTGGTGGGAGCATCAACCACCTCGCATACTTGAAAAAGATCACATCTCAATCTTGTGGAACTTTAGCATCCAAACAGACCGAAAAATAGAAGCAAATAGACCTGATATAGTATTGAAGGACTTTCAAAGGAGGGTATGTCTGCTAATTGATATGTCTGTTCCAATAGACAAGAATGTATCTATAAAAACATTTGAAAAGTTGAGCAAGTATAAGGACCTGGAGATAGAAATTGGAAAAATGTGGAAATTGAGAACTAAAACAATACCAGTGGTTGTAGGCGCTCTGGGAATGATACCTAAGGGGTCTAACGACTACTTATCGCATATCCCAGGAAACCCGCGTATAGGAGAAATACAAAAGATAGTACTAATGGGAACTGCCCATATACTAAGGAAGATCCTGTCAATATAAGTACATCACAAGTCTAAACACTAAGGATGCATGTGTGAATATGTATGTTCTTTCTTGAACATGGCGGACCTTGTTGTCTCTTGAGGTCACTGGTTGTGACTTGGTGATAACTCGTATAAACATAAAGCAAGATAAATGCAAATAATAATAATAATAATAATAATAAAAATAACGAGCTAACAATCCTGATGTTGACAAAACTTTAACCCATCAGTGGTTGGCATCCTCTGGACTGAAATCGGAGACTGAAGGACTGATTATATCGGCACAAGATCAGTGTCTGCCAACAAAATATTACCAAGCCAACATAATAAAAAATGGGTGCAGCCCATTATGCCGTGTATGCAAAAAACAACCAGAGACCATTGACCATATAATTTCAATGTGCAGTCCTATAGCTTCAACCGAATACCTAAACAGGCATGACAGAGATGCACAATACATACATTGGATAATGTGTAAGCATTTTGACCTGCCCCATCAAAAGAATTGGTGGGAGCATCAACCACCTCCCATACTTGAAAAAGATCACATTTCAATCTTGTGGAACTTTAGCATCCAAACAGACCGAGAACTAGATGCAAATAGACCTGATATAATATTGAAGGACTTTCAAAGGAGGGTATGCCTGCTAATTGATATGTCTGTTCCAATAGACAAGAATGTATCTATAAAAACATTTGAAAAATTGAGCAAGTATAAGGACCTGGAGATAGAAATTGGAAAAATGTGGAAATTGAGAACTAAAACAATACCAGTGGTTGTAGGCGCTCTGGGAATGATACCTAAGGGGTCTAACGACTACTTATCGCAAATCCCAGGAAACCCGCGTATTGGAGAAATACAAAAGATAGTACTAATGGGAACTGCCCATATACTAAGGAAGATCCTGTCAATATAAGTACATCACAAGTCTAAACACTAAGGATGCATGTGTGAATATGTATGTTCTTTCTTGCACATGGCGGACCTTGTTGTCTCTTGAGGTCACTGGTTGTGACTTGGTGATAACTCGTATGAACATAAAGCAAGATAAATGCAAATAATAATAATAATAATAACATAGAAATGTTAACAAACTATAAAGTAGGTGAACATGTTAAACAAACTAAACTTAGAAAATCAAAAAAAAGTACAGTATAAAATCAACATGTGACATAGATATGCTGATAGAAATAATCAAGCAAAAAGTGTCGGCCAAAGCTGCTCGTATAAGGCGCTTTGAAAAACGATCTAGATTCTATAAGGACAATAATATGTTCAAAAACAACCAAAGAAACTTCTACAGAAAAATTGGTAAGTCAACAATAACTGCTAAAGGAGGAAGTGCAAGAATTCTGGGAAAAGATCTGGGCCGAAGAAAAAGTTCATAACATACATGCCCCATGGATAAACAGACAAATGAAAGATACAGCTCACCTTGAGGAACAAACATGGGAAAATATAACAGTTGAACAGTTGCACTTGCCTCTAAGAAAAACCAGCAAATGGAAATCCCCAGGAAAAGACAAAATACAAAACTTTTGGATAAATGCCTTCACAGAGTCTCATGAGCTGTTAGCCCAACTTTACAATGAAATAGTTAAGGAGCCAGAAAAGATACCTTCATGGCTAGTTAACGGCATTACATTCCTGCTTCCGAAGAATGATGAGACAAACAATCCCCAAAATTACAGACCGATAACTTGCTTGACCACAATGTATAAAATTTTAACATCAGTCCTAACTGAATACACATATGACCACCTGATAACAAATGACCTATTTCACATTGAGCAGAAAGGATGTAAACGAGGCTCATATGGCTGTAAGGATCAGCTTTTGGTTAACAAAATGATACTTGAAGATTGTCATAATAGACACAAAAATCTATCGATTGCTTGGATAGATTATAAAAAAGAATTTGATAGTTTGCCACACAGTTGGAGTGAAAAATGTTTAGAGATTTTCAAAATATCCCCCGTTGTCAGGAGGTTTTTGTCATTCAGTATGAAGACATGGAAAACGTCACTCCTTTTGAATAGTGAAACAAAATCACTGGAAGCTGGAGAAGTTAATATTAAGTATGGAATTTTTCAGGGTGACTCTTTATCACCGCTTTTATTCTGCATCGCACTTATACCATTAAGTAAAATGCTCAATGAAACAAAACATGGATATTAAGTCTATGACAAAACCATTAATCACCTGTTCTATATGGATGACCTGAAACTATTTGCAAAAAATGATGAACAATTGCAAGGGCTATTATCCACTGTGAAGCAGTTCAGTGATGACATTAAAATGGAGTTTGGACTAGATAAATGCGCCAAAGCAACGTTCACCAGAGGAAAGCTGCTGAAGTGTTCAGACATTAATCTTGATCGGGGGAACGTGATAAGAGAACTTGATCAAGAAAAAACTTACAAATATCTAGGTGTTTGTGAAGGAGACGGAATCAAGCACTCGACAGTGAGGGAAAGGATAAGGAAGGAATGTTACCGCAGAGTAAGAGCAATCTTAAAAACGTAATTGAATGCAAGGAATAGGATCGATGCCATAAACACGCTTGCCATACCAGTAGTAACCTACAGTTACAATGTCATCAACTGGTCAAGCACAGAGATCCGTAGGCTCGATACAAAAATCCGAAAATTCTTAACCATGCACAGAATGCATCGCCCTAAAGCAGATATAGATAGAATATATCTCCCTAGGAAAGAAGGAGGACGTGGGTTAATCCAGTTAGACATTGCGTTGAAAACTGCAACAATTGGATTATCTACATATCTAAGGGAATCACATGATTGGATGATCAAACTCGTTTTGAAACACAAAAGCATCAAAAGATAATATTCCATTACAAAAGATTCACAAAGATACAGTAATGGACTACAAATTTCAGAAGTCACATTACTGCTGAAATGGAAAACACAGAAAAAGCAAAGCAGATAAAAGTAACTGCAAAGAAAGAACTGCTACAGAAACTGGCTAAGAAATGGCAAGAAAAGCCTCTGTATGGAAAATACCCAGAGCGAGCTAACAATCCTGATGTTGACAAAACTTTAACCCATCAGTGGTTGGCATCCCCTGGACTGAAATCGGAGACTGAAGGACTGATTATATCGGCACAAGATCAGTGTCTGCCAACAAAAAATTACCAAGCCAACATAATAAAAAATGGGTGCAGCCCATTATGCCGTGTATGCAAAAAACAACCAGAGACCATTGACCATATAATTTCAATGTGCAGTCCTATAGCTCCAACCGAATACCTAAACAGGCATGACAGAGCTGCACAATACATACATTGGATAATGTGTAAGCATTTTGACCTGCCCCATCAAAAGAATTGGTGGGAGCATCAACCACCTCTCATAATTGAAAAAGATCACATCTCAATCTTGTGGAACTTTAGCATCCAAACAGACCGAAAAATAGATGCAAACACACCTGATATAATATTGAAACACTTTCAAAAGAGGGGTATACTTGCTAATTGATATGTCTGTTCCAATAGACAAGAATGTATCTATAAAAACATTTGAAAAATTGAGTAAGTATAAGGACCTGGAGATAGAAATTGGAAAAATGTGGAAATTGAGAACTAAAACAATACCAGTGGTTGTAGGCGCTCTGGGAATGATACCTAAGGGGTCTAATGATTACATATCGCAAATCCCAGGAAACCCGCGTATAGGAGAAATACAAAAGATAGTACTAATGGGAACTGCCCATATACTAAGGACGATTCTGTCAATATAAGTACATCACAAGTCTAAACACTAAAGATGCATGTGTGAATATGTATGTTCTTTCTTGAACATGGCGGACCTTGTTGTCTCTTGAGGTCACTGGTTGTGACTTGGTGATAACTCGTATGAACATAAAGCAAGATAAATGCAACTGTAATAATAATAATAATAATTGTTTCTACATTTGGCACAAGGCCAGCAAATACCCAGTACATTACTGGTACTTTATTTTATCGACCCCGTAAGGATGAAAGGCAAAGTTAACCTCGGCGGGATTTGAACTCAGATCCTAAAGGGACGTAACTCTGCTGGAAAGCATGGCGTCCGACCCTCTACCGATACTGCCAATCCACCGCCCTTAATAATAATAATAATAATAATAATAATAATAATAATAATAATAGAAAGGATGCCGAAAGAAGTCCCGTGGTACAAACGACCAGTTAGTTATTGATAAGATGGAAATGAGGAATTGCAAGAGGAGACACAGTGGTCTTGCCATGGGATGGATAGACTACAAAAAGGCATTTGACATGGTGCCTCATTCTTGGATCACCAAAATCCTAGAGATCTTCAAGGTGGCAGATAACATCATACAGTTGTTGGGCAAAAGTATAAAGTCCTGGAAAACAGAGTTAACATCAGCTGGAGAATCTTTGGGAGGCGTGAAGATCAAGAGAGGTATCTTCCAGGGAGATAGTCTGTCCCCTCTGTTGTTTGTCCTTGCGCTGATGCCCCTGATCATTATACTGCGAAAAGTGAGAGCAGGATACAAGTTGGGAAAGGGAGAGCTTACAATCAATCACCTCTTCTTCATGGACGATCTTAAGTTCTTCGGGAAATAGTGAGAAGGAATTGGATGTGCTTGTTGACACTGTCCGTATTTTCAGCAATGATATATGTATGCAATTTGGTATTAGTAAGTTTGGAGTCCTTGTGATGAAGTGGGGTACATTCAGCAGAAGCAACGGAATCCAGGTACCAACAGGTGAGATGATAAAGGAAATTGACACTGAAGAAGGATACAAATATTTGGTTGTTCTGGAGGCTGATCATTTCAAGAACAAAAAAAAATGAAGGAATTGATAAGATCTGAATACATTCGGAGCGTAAGGAGAGTATTAAAGTCACATCTGAACAGTAGGAATGCCATAAGTGCAGTAAATTCCCGAGCTGTGTCTATTATTAGGTACAGTTCGGGAATTCTGAGATGGAATGTTTTGAACAAAAAGAAATGGATAGGAAGACTAGGAAGGTATTGACTATCTACAACATGTTCCACAAGAAGTGTGATGTCGATAGACTCTACTTAAGGAGATTTGAAGGTGGAAGAAGTCTTATCAGCATAGAGGACTGTATTCATATGGAGAAAAACAACCTACACAAATACGTGACTGATAGTAAGGAGCCAATGCTCAGAATTGTACTGAAGGAGAGGACACTAGACCAGGGGATGTCCAAGGAGGCAATAACAATAAGGAGAAAGAGCAGCCTTCATGAAAAATCCCTTCATAGTACCTTCTTTGAGAAAACTGAATTCAGAGATCCACAGACATGGAACTGGTTGAAAAGACGAGACCTTAAAAAGGCTACAGAAGGAATGTTAATGGCTGCGCAAGAGCAGGCCCTCAAAACGAAGTGGTTGAAATACCATATTTACAAGGAGGGGGCTAGCCCCCTGTGCAGGATCTGTGGAGAGAGAGAGAAGACTGTGGCTCACATTGTATCCAAGTGTAAACACCTAGCCCAGACTCACTATAAAGGCTGGAGACATGATGTGATGGGCAGGGTGATCCACTGGCACCTATGCAAAGTAAACAATTTACCACATTCTGAGAAGTGGTATAAGCATAAGCCAGAGTCGGTGATAGAAAACGATCAGGTGAAGGTGCTATGGGATTTTAGGATACAGACGGACAATAAACTGGAACACCATAGACCTGACCTGGTGGTTTTGGACAAGGGAAAAAGATCGTGCCTGACTGTGGATGTGGCCTGCCCATTCGACACGAGTGTGCAAGAGAAGGAGAGAGAGAACATTAACCGATACCAGGACTTAAAGTGGGAGGTAAAAAGAATTTGGAACTGCCATGAAGTCAAAGTGGTCCCAATTGTCATAGGCGCATTAGGTACTATCTCAAAAAGTTTCCAGGGATGGTTAAAACAAATTGGCCCCGCCACGCTTTTTGGAACGCTTCAAAAGGCATGCTTGCTGGGAACAGTAAGAACCCTCCGATACGTCCTGAATATCTGAGGCTGCAGGTAGTGGCTTGATATTCATTCCAACGGACTTTCCAGTTAACCAACATCAATGACTGAGATTCAAGGAATAATAATAATAATAATAATAATAATAATAATAATAATAATAATAATAATAATAATAATAATAATAATAATAATAATAATAATAATAATAATAATAAGGTAGTGGCTTGATATTCATTGCAACAAACTTTCCAGTTAAATAACATCCATGACTGAGACTCAATAAACAATAATAATAATAATAACAACAATAACAATAATTTCTGTATTAGCCACGGAGGACTGATATTACGAAATGACTAAGACGGCATAGGATGGCACTAGAATATGCACTGTAGAATTGTGCATGTAAATCAAAAATTCTAAAACAAAAATGAATAAAAACTGATTTCCCATTAGGGGAGATATTAGTATGGTACTCGTAGAAAAAATTACAAAAAACAACGGAGAATATGATCACTAAGGCACGCGTTCTCTTCTAATTATTCTCCTCTGGTGTACAGGCGCATACTCAGAGAGGGCCCATTCACTCGGACCATATTTGCTATATACACGGACCTTTCAATGAATTGGTGGCAAGGTAGCAATATATCTACTAGCCTGATTTTCCTATTCTATTGAAACCTGAAAAGGTTTATCAGGGTTTGGCTCAAGGGTTTGTCTTCAACCTTCACAAACGTGTCCTCTACTCAAACTCCTTTGCCATGCCAGCAAGCAGATAAAAACAGCATGTCCCCCCTAATAATAGCTTCGAAATTTAGCACAAAGCCAACTAGCCCAGGTCAATAGAATGTCAATTAAATCGATCACAATAGGTGTCAGATACCGGGTGAATGAGAGGTAAACATTTGGTCTTAAAATCATATATAGCGGGAACAAATACCACAAAACATTCTGCCGGACCTTCTAACTATATGCCAATCCCCCAACCCAATGATTATAATATCAATAATAATCGACAAAGTTTCACCATAGCTACTGTCTACTCACTGCTATTCGTAGAATATTTAAATGGACGTCCATGTTTCCTACATAAATATACATTTTCATATAATTTATTTGCACCAAAAGAGCTACAATCTCAAAGAAAATGATAGTTGATTAACACGAGATATCCTTTTATATCAATGCTGAAAGTTTGAAAGTAAATTTTAAAAGATCCTATAAGATTAAAGGATGATAAATTGATATAAAACAATTACAACAAGTAAAGTTATTCATGTGATGTTGATATAATACACGCCATTTTGTATCTTGCCTCTCTGAAACATTTTATTGTAAAATAAATAAATGGAAATGTTTGCTGGTTTAAGGACATATATTACATTGCCTCAAGAAATATGCTATTATACTGAAATTACGAACCGCACGTAATTGTCTTTTAGGGTTGTGTATATAGTTATATTTCATGATTTCGTGTAGCTGAAGTATGTTGTTAATGTTGTTAAGCTACCTAAAAAGTAACTTCTGAAGCAAATAAATAAAAATAAAAATTACATTTGAAAACTCGAATACGTTTAATGTAAAACACCCTGAAGCATGTGTGAGAACAAATTGTTTATGCATTTGTTGAGGTTTATTGTTGTTTATGATAAGTTTACTATATTTGATGGTATTCTCGTTTATCATGCGGCGTTATTTTGTAAACTGCTTTATTATGAATTATAAGCATGTCAGAAAACAAGGTATAATATAACTATACGCCTACACATGTTCATTTCCAGATTATACAAATATTTCCAGATTATACAAATATTAACTAAATAATGGTGAGCCTGATGTTGAGATTTCGTCTCCCTCAACGCGGAAAACAGGAAGCAATTCGCCGAGATGGTGTTATTAGTTCGCGTTAGACGTCTTTATTCGCTCCGGTGTGTCAGACAGATCATTCATATCTTTGAACCGGATGTACTTGCCTGCTCTCACGGATTCCCTCCCATGTTGGGTCAATCCTTTCATATATGTGCACAAGGACAATCTTAAACATTTCGAGAAAAGTCTACGAAAATACCTCCTTTTTAAAAACAGCAGAAACATTCTCTCCAACCCAATCTCTCTCTCTCGCGTTCTCTCTCTCTCTCTCTCTCTCTCTCTCTCTCTCTCTCTCTCTCTCTCTCTCTCTCTCTCTCTCTCCCCCTCTCTCTCTCTCGCTTTCGCTTTTTTCTCTCTCTGTGTATATATATATATGCATATAATCAGATAGGTATGCTTATTGATAGGTGTGTCAGCAATAGTAATCTCATTAGCAATTAACTAATTCAATGACACTCAGTGCACTGTATATCTTTTACAAAATAAATCTTTAAGCGGTAAAATGTAATTTAGAAACATGGACACTTGTCCTAGACAATTTCTTTCCAAACAGAGGAACAGTTAACATTTAAACGAATTGATTTTTTAGTGGAGAATTACAAGATTACTCTTCTAAATAATTGTTTTTTGCTTTGCTTAAAACAATGGAATTTATGTCAATACAGTTAAAAAGAAATACAGCAAAAACGCAGAAATTAACTCAGTAAATGTGTTTTAAAAAATAGACAATAAATCAAATCAAAATAAGAATAAAAATCATCGGATATCTGAAGCACAATTGTAATGTGCACGAAGTACACTCATGAATTTTAAATTTTGCTTTTGTTATAACAATCCATTTGTTCGTCTTGGGGATTCTTTTTAGATTTAGATTTTAAAAAAGAATCGCAACGCTAAAGGGAGATCTGTTTATAGCAGCATATTTAACTTTCTTTTACATGAAGAATGTGGAAGGCTTGAAATGTGAGTCTATATATTTGTTAGTAATCGACACCGAATGGTATATATATCTCGATATCACACGGATGTAAAAAAAACTTATATACATTTTATTGAATTCCATTGAGTCTCGAAATTCAGGTTGCCTCTATTGACAACAAAAAATGTTGATTTATTAGGCAATCGACTGACTCTCGTGTAATGAGAGGTATGCTCCATAAAATGTTCTCTATATGCTGTCAATCGGTGTGCCAATGTTATAAAAACGCATGCACCTACTATTTATTACATCATTCTGTTATGCAGATTTCAAAGACATTGGAGTCATTGAGCAACAATTATTTGATCTGTTGTTATGAGGCAGGTTTTTAATTGTAATATTTTGTTTTTGCTTTTGACAAGTTCACCATAGTCTGATACGCGATGTTGACTGTCCGACTACATTAACTGGGCAATAAATATTACATTTAAATACCTGCTTGATGACAATACAGCAAATGATTTTTACAAAACGAACTCGGTGTATTTAATATGTGCATAACAGGACGATATAAAAAAATATTATTTTTAAATGTTGCATCCATGATTTTTTTTACGTTTCATTTTTTCTTGCACCCGTCCATCGTCTTTCTTTCGAACGCCTGATGAAAGATAGCGTCTAAAATGTCAAATTCGTTTCCAATTATTTCCCGCATTCAACTAATATGTATCCTCAATGTACTTTATTTTGCTTCTCTCAAAATTTCATATGAGAAAATAGTTTCGGTAGGAATGCTTTGCGTGACGAGAAGGTATTCAGGAACTGATTAAGTTCATGAACTGAGGTTCTACAAAATATTGCTTGCACATAAAATGGAATTTAGGCTCCCTTGCTCTCTTGTCGAATGAAGAAATGCATCAAACTTTGAATAGTGAATCTAACAATGGATTAAAATATATTTCTCTCGATGAACTGAAATCCTGGTGATCGATGAAGGGAATATATTTCAATATTTGTGCAAAGTACCATTTCATCTTCTCCAAAATGTTCTTATTGTATTGAAACAACATTTATTCAATGTGAAGAAAGAAATGCAGAATTCCTTCGAAATAGTTAATGCTAAACATTTGTTTTCTTCTGCACAATTGTGCAATGATTTCGTCAACAAAAAGAAGAGTCACCATTTTTGAGAGACCTACTTTTTATTCTATTCTAAATGTATATTTTCATTATTCAAAGAAATCTTTTACATGTAAGATATATTATAGAAACAAAGTAATTGAAACAATTATATTTATTTTATTAGAAATCATGAAACCTTATCCTGGATTTTACCTATTTATCATGTATTCAACGACACAAATCCAAATTTACTTTATTGAATATATACCAGATTATTTATTTGATTTCGGTTTAATATATGTTCCCGATTTCCGTATCATTGAATACGAAATATATACAGCATAAGAGTAAATTGATTTCTGATATTTGGCAAACTCCAAATGCAGTCGATAAAATGCAGCGTAAATGATAAACTAACTCACCTCAAATATCTCAAATATTTGTTTCATATAGATGTAGAGAATTATCCTTAGGATGTTTTGACAAAATTCATGCGGCTTCTGTTATCATGTTATTTATATTATAAATTTAGTATTTTTCAATTTATTGCATTTATAGGAAATTCTAATTATACTCATGAAACGAAATATCTTTTCTCTGTCTATTTTAGATATATTGCCTAAACACCATTATACCCACAGATCCCAACTCCCTTCAATGTGTCATCTGAAATGGAATCCTGATGTATAATTTATTTCAATTGCTATTCGAATAACTTCTATAAACAAATATAAATTTTCATTAATTCCGATTCATATAATCCATTCTGTGGTAATTTTCTTTTCATATTTTAATATTATATGAATAATGCAGAATTGTTTTCTAAAATACTTTGGGGTAACGTATGAATATTTAATTAAACAATCAAACTCTATGTTTGTGAATTTTAGATTCTCTGCGAAGGTAAGTAGTTGTAACTTGTAAGGAATATAAATATTATCATTTTTTATATGGAGGCGGTAAACCATCATAGTTTCAGTCCAATGAATCATGACAGCCAATGAATAATACGAAAAAAGCCTTGATGTATGCGAATTATTTTACAATTTATTCAATGAAAACCATTAAAAAAATATAGAAAATAATGGAATGTATTATTTCAGAAGTACTCCGAAGAAAATGATGCTGTTTAAACACATCTGGAAATGAGATATTTAGAAAACACTGTTATTACAATATTTTCAAAGTTGAGTCAGTATCTACAATCATATATTTAAAGATTACATCCAACTATGAACATACAATTAGAAATTCTAAACAAAATATATAAAGTTGAAAAGAAGATAATATTAATATTAATAAAACTCAGAATGTATTTCAAGTATAAATTAAATATTATATATGTGAGCCACTATAATTACAAAGAAATGCGTGGGCTTCTCCAGATCTACTAATGTAGGATATCGAAACATAAGCAAACATCAGAAAGAGATATGTAAAATAAAGATTGAATGTAAGATAAAATAACTTTTCATCTTCAAGCATAACAATATAAAAAAAACATAACTTAGGAATATGAAGTGGGGATGCTATATGTAAAAACAGAAATCCAGAGTATAAAAAACCATGTCAGAAATAAAATATGTTTGCGAAACACAATCAATCCGCTGATATGAAGAATGAAAACGATTTTGTTTTCTAAAGAAACCCTAAGCTATTTTATCAATAATATAGTAAAATCAAACATCAAATAGATTAAAGAAATTAAAGATTAGGAGTAGCGAAGATGAAAATAAAATAAGCATCTTGAAAATCATGTGGATCCATTACTATAGAAGTAACCAAAACATAAGCAACTGTGAACAACCAGTACCTGGTACTTGACCTATAACATGCCTATCAGAAAAACTGAGTGCGATGCAACCTGAGTCCACACCTGACTTGGTTTAAAAAAAAGCAAGAAATCCTGAAGGCCCTACACACAAAACCCGCTTTCTACAACCTAATAAACCTAAATTGCAAAATAGAAAACAAGCGAACAAACTATTTATTAAAGAGTAGGAAAGAATTAATTACGAAACATCGCGAATTATTACAGTATGAATATGGCATAGTTGACCTCCAGAAGAATTTTTACATTTTCTCCTACATGCGGATAATGGGAAAACCAGTTGAAAATAAACTAGCAGAAATAATAATATACAGTAACTGGTCAAGTGTAAATGGCAACAAATCTACAAATACAGTAAGAGCAAGAACTATACAATTAGAGCAATTTTTATTAAAGGAATATTCAAAACGTTCACACACACTCTCTGTCTCCCCTTCCCACGTTCTTCTATCTAACACTGATACCCGAAGCAAATATCTTAATCAGAATTGAACTTAGATACAGGTGGTATAGGAGGACAAACGATCATCTCGATTAGTATTCTGCAGCAGATGTGCAATTAGAATAATACAACAATATCTTAATGTGGATAATTGCTGGCCTTGTGCCAAAAAGTAGAAACAATTATTTCGGGAGTAGATGTTAGATTCGGATTAAAAGAATACGCTATGGTAGGCCTGTGAAGAGGAAAATGAAAGACTAGTATCATGCAAAAATGAAAATATATAAATGAATTAGACCAAACCTAACCTGGACGTACAAATATTAGACAATGTACATTATCTCAAAAGGAAGTTCAGGGTGGAATATTACAGACGCATTAGTTGAAAGGATGGAACAAGTTACGTTTTAGCGTATAGAAAAGTCATATAACAAGATATAAAACAAATTCAAACAATGTAAATTCCCCAACAGGAGGAACTTCCGAGGGTCACACTTGGATATAGCCAACAGAGAGATACGGTTATCCTGACCACCAGGGCAAGTACCACATCAAAATAATCCACCAATCTACCGGTGCATATCTAATAAACTGCTTCGATCCACCTGAGTTTCAATCGAAACCTGAAGAAGTTAATCGGGACTGCGGCGAAGAGGAAAGAGTTTGTCTTCAGTCGTTTTAGACGTGTCCACCATAAAATCTCTTTCGTCGTATATATATATGGTTCTTTTCTGTCCTGGTTCTAGTGAACTGGAAGTATCTATATATCGCTGCGCAAATGCCATTTACCTTTCAGAGATAACGTCATTTTAAACGTGTCAGAAACATTTTGCAATTAGGAGAGTCTCTAGGTTGCGATGTCATATCAGATCATACACTGTAGCCTAAACTAAATTACCCAAGACGCCGTCGATGTCACATAAAGCACCGATACACTCATATATATATGGCATAAAGCATATTCTATCATGTTTAGATCCGTTGCTTCACGTACTGATTGCATGGCACGTACGTGCATATATTGGATATAATTTGCATTAGATATGAACGCAATTTAAATAATAATAATAACAAAGGGTGACACTTAAGCGCCTTTCAGGATTTTTCAGTGAAATCATTTTGAAATTGCGGTAGCTTTAATTGTTGCAGAATTAGTTTTATCTGAGATAGTATGATGAATCTAAACAACTTACTTCATTGTATCATGTCAGCTGTTTAAAACACGCACAAACTTTATATCAATTATTTCAATAGTACTCTAAATTTGTCTGCAACAACTACTACTACTACTACCGTTTTGTTGCTGCTGCTGTTGTTGTTGTTGTTATTGTTGTTTTTTTTTGTTTTTTAGGTAGAATTGTGTCAATGTAGCAGCCGTGCACTAACCTTTTTGACATTTTCAAGTATTTGTTACTATTAGGAAATCAAAGGAAACGGAAAGTGACACTTTTTTACCTTAATTCGCAAACGCCGGAAAGGTGTTTGTGAGGGTTTACAAATAAAACCAAATCATAATGCATACATTTTATTTTCATTATTTTACACTTGGGTATTTTCTTACATATGCTAAACCTTACGGTAAATTGAAATTGATGAAAATACGTACAATATTAGGCAGAAAACCTAAATATTGTCATAATTGTGCCGTTTTAAATATTTATTCTGAAAACAAAATTACATTTAGAAATGTATTTTTTTATTATTTGATTCTTTTATCGAGAATGTTTTTTTTTGCAACTTCCACTCATTCGCATTGAATGCAACTGATGGAATTCCATTCCGAAGTGACGTACAACTCTATAATATGTACCAATAAGCTTTCCTGGTGGATAATTTGACACCTTTGGGAGTTTTACATTATTTTCTAATGACTAACATCAATACCTTTTCAGAACCTCAAGTAGATCAATTTGGGAAAATTTGGCAATGATGAGAAAAATAAATTGCTTTGTCCATATTTGGTTTGGTATCAACTGCAGTGTAATGTAATTATGAGAACTGTCCAAATGGTCAGCAATATTATCAAGCACTTGGATTAGAGTTATGACTTTAACAGACGCTACTTCATAAATAGTTTATGCTCCTGCAAGTTCTCAAAGTTACACCAGCTTAAATATATATTTTCAACTTTATTTACACTGCTCATCCAAACGTTATTTGTGATAGCAGGTTTTCTCCCACTAATTTCTTAGAAGTATTAGTGGTATTTCGACACATCGGTGAGATATTCTCATTTCCTGCAACATAAATAATAAATGATAAAAAATGGAAATATTTGACATATTCTGCCTGTAGACTACTGTTTATTGTTATAATATTTTAAGGTTAATGCTGGAATCTAACCTGGCTATAATAGAAACGTAAAAAATTATATTGTTTTAAATATAGAGGAACCACAGTAGTAATAAATATTAATTTGCTTAATGACAAAATAGTTTGCCAGTCAGTTATAACATACAAAATACTTTATACTTAATTATCCATATATACCTACTATGATCAGTCAAAACCTGGCGTGGGGCTTTCGTACCTTGCTACGTTTTCACTATTCGAGTTCAGCTAACGATGTTCGTTCACTTAATATCTAGAGCACATGTTGTATAGACAAAATATTGTTCGTTCTTTGCGTGAATAATGCCATCGAAGGTCGTTAAAACCTCGTTAGCGATGATGTTCCTGTTTGAATCTTGTAATTGTTCAACTCGCTTCTTGTCTGATTTTCTGTTGCAACATCGTTTCTAAAACGATCAGATTTTACGACAACACCCAGCTTTGAAGACTGCACTAATTCTGCTACCTGGTGCTTGAAAAGCGTGTCAGCTAAAATAAATTCAGTTTCTCTACTTATCTAATTCGAATATAAATATAACAATTTGTGATGTGTAATCAACTAACTGAAATTGCGAACAATTGTTTACTTGCAGGTTGTTGACGTTTTCAACTCCCTGTCTAAATGTGTGTAGAATTGTTTCAGGCACCATGTCATTGTCGTTAGAGCGTAAGAACCCATCAGCCTTCAAAAGCTTGAGGTTTCTGGAATGTATTCATAGCTCCAGCACTTGCTACAAACACTATAACCTTCGTCTATATTTAAGCATTGCCATAATGCAGAGACCTTAGTGAAAAGCGTGCTACCGACGGATTGATCAACAGAACATCGGATCTCATATATTCTACATAAAGTAAATGAACATAGGCTCCTAACCGGTAATACGAAATAATTGTGAAAGTCTCACTGAAGCCAGTTTTGTTGCTCATCCTACTTCTGCGGTGCATTACACGAGATAAGGTTTATCAAGGAAAGATTTGCCCGGAATTGCACAGGTGTTTAATTTATAACAGAAATGCAGACGACAAACGCAACACCCTTTAATCGTTGTATCGAGCAAGCTAGCGCGGGGGAATTAACATACTATCAGTCGTATAAACCCTTCCCTTGGTTGAGAATTCGGAATATACCGTTCTGTAACCATATCCATCAGATAACTGTAAACACTTCTTGAAGTTATACATAAAATTCGTTTGATTAACCATGAGATTTGTACCAGACCAGACAACCAGCTCATAACAACTGTCTCTCGACAGTTATAGTATGATGTTGCAGAAATGCATTGTTTCACTATCCCCCCTGAGCCAGTGCTTCGTTCAAGCATATGAACAGTTGTCCCTGGAAAGTTGATTCCTTTTAGTGTTTCTACCACCTGTCCCCTATCACTCTAGACTTAAAACATTTGAAGAAACTGCTTAGGGTCAAAGTGCTAGCAGACATATTTAATAACATACTAACATAGCCAAAAGAAGACCTTGTGGCTTGTTGGTTCACTGAGATAATCCTAGGAGTAAACATATGGCAAACTATAAAATCTTCAATCAATAACTCACTTTTATATACGATGCAAATAATTCATCTGCAATACTATTACATAGAAAACTACTTACATCTGCAAACAGAAGGTAATTTCTAAAGAAAAGAAAGAACGTTTTGAGAGGACATTTGGTTGCAATGAGCACTTATAAATCAATAATGACATAATCGAAGTATTTAGAAGGAGATAGAGTGTTATGATCATGACAGAATTTGACTGCCGAAATGTATTTGCCAGGCTACTCCTTATATAATTTCTGGGAATATATAAATAAGTGACGTGAAATTCACTGCCAAATAACACTTCAAATCCAAATTGAACTAAAGTAATGACATATGAACACTGATGACAATTTAGAAGAAAACAATAAGGTTTTACAAAAAACACAGACTTGTTATTTGATGAACTTGATTGTGTACAAACCAAGCAAATTACAAATACAATTTGGAGAGAATATTTTGAAGATGACGGAAAGTATGATAAACTCGCACCATCAGAGAAGCAATTAGCATATTTTGTGGCTTTCGTTTTCGTCTTTGCATTTTTAAATCAAATTCGGTGTAATTATACGTTGCGATTCCTCTATTTAATGCCGATAAAGATGTACCAGATCTTTTCAAGTAGAGCACGTAACAAACTGAATACCATCAAATGAAGGAAACTTGTCACAGTCCAACGGCAATTAATAGCTTTCCATGTGAATATTTTCAGCCTTTTCGCGATTGGTATATGAACAAGAATGACTAAAGTTCCAGAGTTGCAGAGTCAAAATGTGCGTTTCGTGTTGGTAATCCGTTCTGAAAATATAATATTATTACATCACCATGGTCTGAGTTCAAATCCCGCCGAGGTTAACTTTGCCTTTCATCCTTACGGGGTCGATAAAATAAAGTACCAGTAATACACTGTGATAATTGCTGGCCTTGTTCCAAAAGTAGAAACAATTATTGCATCACCAAACAGTTTCTATTAACCTCATCGTTATTTAAACGAGCTTGATGAATGCAACTCAAATATAAGACTTACGGTGAACATGGATTGTTTACCACAATTTACCTCCAGGAATGTCCAGGTGCTCCTATGACAATTCACTTCATAATCATCATCATTATCATTATGATCATCATGCGCATCATCGTTATAATCATTATCATTAACACACATAATAATCCCCATCCCATATGTCTCTGTTATATGTGTTATATATATATATATATATATATATATTATGCGCATTTCAAAAACAAATATCATCATGGGATGATATTTGCGTTCTCATCAGATAAAATAGGGAGACATGATATGAAGCTTAAAAAAACACTTGCGAGAAGTGATCTGTTAAATCAACATATGAAAAATAAAATAAGAAGGATATATGAGATTGGAAAAAAGGAAAGGAAGTGGGGAAAGAAACGGTAAAGAAGAGGAAGAAAAAATATAGATAGAAGAAAGAAAATAATAATAAGGAAAGGATGATGGAGGAGGAGTATAAGAAGGAAGGATGAGAGCGGAGGAGAAAATGAGCGAGAGAGAGATATAATCTTTAATACTGAGAAACACTGTCTCACAGAGAAAGATTTAAAAAAACCGTTGTAAGATAATACATAATTTTAAAAAATTTAGAAATTTAAAGTTAATGAGGTTTATGAATGGTGATGCTTCTGATTAAAGAAAAAGGAATTAAGAATACTATTTATTTAAGGTTTATATATTGAGGGGTTTAATAAGATGGGCGAAAAGGAATTTATTAAAATGTATTATTAAAATAAAATATATTAAGAAGATAAGGTTAAACTAATTATGAACTTAGAGGAATTAATTGGGGTTCAAGTTTGTTTCTATATATTGTAATAGGAAAAAGTAAATAATAGATTTAATACGAGCATGGAAGGAGAGAAGAAAGAAAAAAATTCAAGGAAGAAAAAATATATAACGTATATGTTTACAAAATTTCTTTAATGGTAATATTAGTATATATTAAAAATAAAAATTTGTATGGTCGAGAATATACGGAAAATGCTATAGTGAGTTATAAGATGAATTAAGAATTAATTGAGAAGTAAAAGTTGCAGATTAAAGATTAGAAATTAAAAAAGAAGAACATTAAGGGACCGCTAGCGACATAGTATGAGTAATTTTGTATAATATACTGAATTAAGGTAGAAAGATGGGTCTATTTGTAAAAAATATAAAAGTGTTTTAGAAAAATAAAATATTTTAAACTTTCGTAGTAAGATATTAGCTGTATACTTTATGGAAAGTTGTATGGGATTTATGCAAGCAAAGCGAAAATAAATCCGTACGTCTATTTATTATAGAATTAAAATTAGATAATGGTAAATTTCTCCGGTAGGCAGAGATTACATGTTCTGGATAGGGAAGAATTAAGGTAAGGAGAGGCGTTGCAAACCTTTCTCCAAGAAATGTTGTAGTTAATATTTTTGACCTTTAAGGACCATATGAGTCCTGGGAGTGGTGTGTTAGTTCTTTTAAGTTGGTATTTAAACGAAGAATTGTGATTATAAAATCTTGCCTTAAAGGAAGGAGAAATGGAACAAAATAGGTAAAATAATTAGTACCAGTTAAAACCTTACATTCATACACTAAATTTTGATCAAGACAATGGTTACTAACAGGACATTTAGTTCTAATAGGGCAATTGAAATTACGATTAGAGAAATTACCAGAGTTATTAGTAAGTGACCCAGTATTATTTATAGAAGGAATTGATTGGAGAAGTTACTTACGATAGGTGCTAAAGTTTTCTGATTTAGATTGGTATTATGAACATCCGACAAAGTTACGTTTGACGACAAATTTAAATTTACGGAATCTAGCCTAGAGTTAACATTGGCTTACTATTATTATTATGACGCTCAGTGTTGGATGGATATGATTTATTACTTAACATTTTAGTATTATGTTTTGATATAATGTTAGAGATGTTGGAAGTGGTGGAATAAGAAAATTTAATTGTATGCTTATTAAAGATCTTTCCATAAATATGTGAAGGACGGAAGCATTTATCTAAGGTCCTAAAAATAGTTTAGGAATATTACTAATAATAGATAGAGAAAAGGGAGCGTTGTACCAAATCATATTTTTATATATAGGTCTTTTCTTTATGCTATTGGAATGTTTATAACTAACTATATTACTATAAGTTCCTCCATGATTGGTTTCTTTACTGTATTTAATTTTGTCGGGATAACCGGTTCTGGAAAGTGCATTGTTGTGATAATTGGCTTTAGCGTCAAAGATAAATTTAGTAGAAGATAGATTTGAGATTCTTTTTTCAACATTACTGACTATACTATTTTTAACGTTAATAGGATGGTTAGATTTAAAATTAACATAATTTAGATTCTCATTGTCTTTATGGTAAGGGTAATATAGGTCGGCGTCAAGATTAAGAGATACATCCAGGAAGTTAGCTAGTTTGACGTTATTTTCAATTTCAATTTTTAGGTTATGGTGCTTAAATAGATCAAGTATATTATTCTTAATAATATTAAGGTTAACTAGGTTATAGTTTAAGACAGTAAAAGGGGCATCGTCACGATAAATTCCACCGCGAAGTTAAGGAATTTTCCGATTTAAAGAATTCAAAATAAAGCTTCCAATGAAATCCGTCAATTGCGCTGAATCCGACGAACCCACTGTGATATCAAAATTGTTGGAAGTATCAGCTCTAGTCCAATATTCGTTATTGAATTCCAGGATAGTTTCTCACTTTCTCTCTCTCTCCCCCTCTCTCTCTCTCTCTCTCTCTCTCTCTCTCTCTCTCTCTCTCTCTCTCTCACTCACTCTCTCTCTCTCTCTCTCTCTCTCTCTTTCTCTGTATATATATATATATATATATATATAGTGAGACAGATAGACGGACAAACAGATAGAGGGATAGATAAATCGATATATAGTTAGATGTATATGCTTTGATAAAGTATCGTATATATATTGAATATTTAAAGTAATGTTTCTCCATACAAAAGCTCAATAGACCTTAGTTCGACTCATCAATTTTACAAGTTTGAAATTTTACCATGCTAACAATAACCCTGTGGCCTGTCATTGGACCTTACCATTATATTTCCTCTGGAACGACCCTCTTATGACGTATTCCCTTTTTATCTTATTATCTTTTTTTATCTTTATTTTCTTCTATTCACTTTACTATCTCGCCTCTCCGTTTATTTCGCATTCTGTCTTCCTCCTTTTCTCTTCTTGTGCCATCCCTCCCCCTCTCACCCCTTCACTTATCCCGCTTACATCCGAGAAATTTTCCTAATGAAATCTAGAAAAGTTAACTACCAAAAATTGCCGACTGCGCAGAACATCTACTGCATCGAGTACTTATTTCATTTGTGATCTTTCTGGTCGCAGTAACGAAGATTATCATTTTATATCTCTCTCTCTCTCAATATAAACACACACACACACACACACACACACACACACACACACGCGCGCACACACACACACACACACACACACATATATATATATATATATATATATATATATATATATATATATATATATATATATGTAAGTACGATTGCTGATTTGAGTGCCATAGAAACCTATCGGAGATATTGTTTAATAACGTATGTTATTACTCTAAGGCCTGCAACCTTATCGAGTGCTTTGCTGCTCATTCCTGATTGTAGGTCTTTAGCTTGTATTAGTTGCAAGATTACTATATCTGAACTATCAGATTTTACTAATATCAAATTAAACTACAGGCCATTATGAACAGGTTTGTTACTGTAATCATACCAATATTAAAATTAGTTGACAAAAAAAGGTTTTCGGTACTTTTTCAGCATACTACTATAGGCTTCCAATCTTAGCCTGGGAATAATAACATTGCGTACACAGTGGGATTCAGTGCCTTGATTTCTTTGAAGTAGATCTCTTGTGCCTCTACACATTTAAACCAGCAACTAAGCCACTTTTCGAAGCACATCTTGAATGTTTCCTCATTGCGCTCAAGATGTCTGTCACATTCCACTTGGTGTCTTCTCGACTTTCAAATAATTCAGATAGAGGAAGCTCTGTTGAGCAAGGAAACTGGTGAACGAGCGAAATGTTTTCCTATGCTGCGGAACTGCTCATTAGCTGCGAGGAATTAGCCAGGGTTTGGTCATGAGTAAGTTGCCAGTTTTTCCGTTTCCAACAATTCCGTTCAGCATCACGAATACGTCGGTCTATTTCCTTGGCAGTATCGGTAGAGGTTCGGACGCCATGCTTTCCAGCATAATTACGTCCCTTTACGATCTGAGTTCAAATCCCGCCGAGGTTGACTTTGCCTTTCATCCATACGGGGTCGATAAAATAAAATACCAGTAATGCACTGGTTAATTGCTGGCCTTGTACCTACAGTAGAAACAATTATTTTGTAATTGTTTATACTTCTGATGCTTGTTTGTGATGCACAACGCCTGAATTCAGAGAAATCAATCAACATCACCTTCTTATTCCCCTGCATCTAATGTGCATTGGGGGTCAACAAACTTTCGAAATATACGTCTATCGTTCTTTTACCCGTCACCGGATCATTTTGGAAATTATTTTCATTTGTGGTTTGTTGTAAAGAAGTTTGCTATGGTTATAATATTCCCATTCTATTTGAGATTGTTAAGATGGAAAGGCTGAAGCTACTTCTGAAATAGTTGCGACAGCATGGCAGGTGCAAATACGTATACTGAAAGTGTATTTGAAATATCAATCATTTTTGATACAAAGAACTTTGTTTACTGGTTAATGTGATCTTGGTAGAGGAGACGATAGGCTTAAGACAAGTAGAGATCACAAGTGCCTGGGTGGTGGTGGGACGAGACATTGAAGTAACAGTAAAGCAACACAGAAGGAAGAGTTCTTATCTGTGTGTCAGAAATTGGAACGACTTTGTACGCAACTTAAACGAGATAATTAAGTGTCTATTCTTTAAATGTAATCTAAAATGTATTTTTCTGTAGCAAAATTGCAGTACCAAATATAGAAGACAGATACTAATAAATGCAGTATCCGTTAGGTTAATGATAAGTGATATCATCGAAAGATTCTCATTAAAGTTGTTACTCAGTATTTTAGTAAATTTGAAGATTTGTTTCAGGCTACTAATGATTAGAATTGATAGGTTATGATAATATGCACTTAATATAATTGTTTTTACTTATGGCACAAGGCCAACAATTATTCCAGTGCATTACTGCTACTTTATTTTATCGACCCCATACGGATGAAAGGCAAAGTTAACCTCGACGGGATTTGAACTCAAACCGTAAAGTACCGTAAATCTATGATGCAAAACATGTTGTTCGACGCTCTACTGATACTACCAATCCACCACACTCAATGTATAATCATTAATAATTGCGTATTTGGAATGGTTCCCATCGACTGAGATTTAAAGGTCTGTGTTCACGGCGTGATGCAGAGAATGTGTTGTAACTCAACAGGATTTTCATATCTATATAGGTGGTTGCTCTCGAATATGGTATTACGTAGCGCTTTGTTGCATTTGAAGAAGTGGCTGCTTGATACACTCAATTAGCGTACGATACCAGAGTTGGTAGTGTTGATTCCTTGTAGCGTAGTCATTTCGAACCACAAAAGAATAAGCTATGTATGTTCAAGTATAAGAAATCTGAAGGGGTGAATGAGAACTTCGAAGAACATGAGCATTTCTGAACAACGTGTTTATTTCAATTCCGAGAACAGCTTGAAAAAATAAAGATATTTAAACCAAAATAGAAATTATATCATTATATCGCTTCAACCGGGGTGTTCTTTTACATTATGTTGCTAAATATATATCCATTATGGATATAAATATTTTTTACCGTATTGTCCCTAGTGTAAGCGTTTGCAAAAACGCCTCTAAGTTCTTGTTTTCATAGAGGATTGTTAAAACACTTCACAAGTTTTATATCAATAATTAATTGCCTTCCATCCGACCCATTAGCAGATTCGTTTTTTAAAATATATGATGAAACATTGGGGGTTTACTAGGATGGCTACAAATAGAGTTAATAATTAAAATATTCATAAACCTAAAAATATATAAAAACTAATTAATCAAGATAAAATAGTTTTCATTTCGGAAATGTATACGCTCTTGTATACTTCAAATAATTCAAACAACACTGCAAACAGGATTCTCCAAACTAAACATTAAAATGCCACGGAAAAGTACATGTTTATATTAGAATTAAACATATTTACATAATGTATAATTATTTCATATTAGGCGGTGGATTGGCAGTATCGGTAGAGGATCGGACGCCATGCTTTCCAGCATAGTTACGTCCCTTTACGGTCTGAGTTCAAATCTCGCCGAGGTTGACTTGGCCTTTCATCCTTACGGGGTCGATAAAATAAAGTACCAGTAATGCACTGGGTGATTGCTGGCCTTGTGCCTAAAGTAGAAACAATTATATTATATATATTTATTGGCATATCGTGATGAGGTAGCTTTTGTTGAATAAAATGCCTACGCTCACAATCCTGTTAAATGTATTATATATATATATATATATATATATATATATATATATATAACGAAGGAAGTGTGGTACGGGACCAGATGGAGCATAACGCACCAGAGTACTCAATACTTAGGGTAGTAGAGTGGGTAATAGGAAAACGTATGACCCCGACGGCAGCGCTCAAGCCGTTTAGACGGCTAATTCTGGACTTAGTCCGTAAATAGCCGTCGTAACGGCTCGAGCTCTGGCGTCGGGGTCATATATTTTGCTATATATATATATATATATATATATATATATATATATATATATATATATATATATATATATATATAAATATATATATATATATGTATGTATATATATTAAATACTGCGGATTAGATAGGATATAATTAGTAACAAAATATACAGAAGTAGATATGTACAAAGTTAACTCTAGTTTTGGCTTATTGGATAAACTCGTCGTTTATTAAACTATATTATTGTACACTGTAAAAAGTGTACATCTTTATTTTTTCTGCAACTTTTAAATATCTTATGTACACTATGTATACAAGTATTTACTCATAGATCTTGTATCATTCATAAGCATTTAATACTAATTACTAAAATATTTAACAAGTAATTTCAAATAAGACCTACACATCACATCGTTGGATAGTTAACGTTTCTCATATGACCAAAGACAATTACAAGATTTGTACGACCATACATACATAGATACATACATATATATATCTATATATATATATCTATATATACATATATATACCTTGATCCAAGCTGCTCTCACCCGCGCATGTGAAACAGACCGCACCGCTGACCTCTCACCTCACCCCCGGCCTCCCAACACCCGTGTTCCTTTCTCTCTCATCTACCACCCCAGCACCCTACCACTACGGTGACATATCCTCCGTTCATTCCGTATCCTCACTTCTGACTCCGTCACATCTCGCTTTTTTCCAAACCCACCCGTTACTGCTCTTAAGCGTGCCCGAAACACCCGCGACATCCTGGTTCATAGTTCTTTTTCGTCCTCGCCTATGACGCCACCCGGCTCTCATCCTTGTTCCCGTTCCCGCTGCAACACTTGTCCCTTTATTTCCACCCTCACCACCGCCATTCCTTCACCTGCACAACCATCCACGTTGTCTATGCTCTCCGGTGTTCCCTTTGCGGGTCTTTATATATCGGGCAAATATGACGCCATATGGCGTACCGGTTTGCCGAACATTTGAGGGACATACGACGATTTGGATACTCCTGTCTCCCGTCATTTCTGTTCTGGTTTCTTACCTATATGTTTCAATCCTTTTACATGATGGATCACAGGCCTCGCGCACCAGGACTGAACAAAGTCTGATTCACAGTCTTGGGTCCTATTCCTCTCTTGGACTCAACTCACCTCCCCAATTTCTCTAATACCCTGTCCATTATCACACCACTAGATTCGTATCGTTTTCTCTTTGCTTATAGCTTCGTACTTACATGCACACACACTCTTTTACTCACATATACACACATATATCTTCTTAGCTTCGTACGGACCTATAATAACACACACACACACACACACACACACACACACACACACACACACACACACACACACACACACACACACACACACACACACACATACACTCACCCACATACCCCCCCACACACACACACTCATGCTTATGCTCGTGCTCAAGTATAGCTCTTTTTACAAAAACGCTTTTTTTCTCCATTTCAGGTAGACGCGCGCCATCATCCACTTTTCTAAAAAACAAATCATACACAAAACGCCAGCACCAACAGTTTTGCAAGAGATGTCAACATCAATGGACCTATTATTTGTATCTAAAGACATTTTTTTCCAATTCCATCCCGCCCGTCCCCTTAATCTATTTTATTTCTCTTTCTTTCTTCTGATGAAGGACTAGCGTCCGAAACGTTAATACCCTCTTCCTGCTACATCAAGCGTTAACCTAATACATACCTTCCATATACTGTACCGATTGTGTTGTTATTTCTGATTACCTTTTACATATATATATATCGACTTCGCTATCGAAAAAGGCTCTTAGACAATAGTAACAGTGGTCTACAATAAGACTAATGATTTAGTTTCAAGGTAGCGTGGATGCCCTTGAATCTTGCTCTGCGCTAATATCTTTAGGATACAACATAATTTCTAGTCAAATTATACGTTATGGTAGGATACGCAGCCTGCTGAATGTTTTACGGAATTAGTAAAAAACGTTTTGAAACATGATAGGACTGGGATACAAGGAAAAAGTTGCTGATACGGCATTTTCATCTGTGTCCTGGAGCTAAAAGGGAAGCTATAGTGTGCGGATGAAAATAATAGGAAGGACTTTGAAATTAACCTATTTGCGTTAAGTAGATGCTTAGCGGATTGAAGAAAGATTCTAAGAACAATTTTTATTGAAATATCTGTCCTTATTAAATTCTATCAATCTTCCTATATAACTCATCCTATCACTTAATACATCTAGACACAAATTTCACACGTGCATAGGTTCCGGTGTAATATTGTGTAGTTGGTATATAGATCAAGCACTTTTAATACTCATATAGATACAAAAAAAGAAACAATCATATTAAGAAGCCTTTGTTGAATTTGCCTTTTGAAAGTTGGTTAGTGACCACAAGCACACGTATACACACACACACACATTTGGATGTATACATATGTGATTATTTTAGTGTTCAGACAAATTTCATTATTACTATGGTTTTGAAATACATCAGTAATCGTGATGCTGAATACTAGATATTTATGTATAATTTTTAAAGGATATATATACAAATAAATAATTATATATATATATAAGATACTCGATTTCACAATAGAATTTTAAAGAATTGTAATATTTTGGGATATTATTTGAGACTGTACGATTGTGAATTAAAAAAAAATATATAAAAATCTAAAATAAATATATAATCGAAACACTCCCCGCCAACGTCTCTATTTATATCTATACCTTTCTCTCTCTCTCTCTCTCTCTCTCTCTCTCTCTCTCTCTCTCTCTCTATATATATATATATATATATATATATATATATATATATATACATATATATATATATATATATATATATATATATATATATATATATATATATATATATATATATATATATATATATATATATATATATATATGCCTATATACATACATACACACACACAAACATATATATATATACACATATATATATATCTATATGTATATATATGTGTGTGTGTGTATGTATATTTGTGTATCTGTACTATATTGGTGTTTGTTTTGTGTACATTGAGATAGTTTGTTTATATCGTGTAATGAGGACATAGATAATGGCTCCCCTCGAATATCCGTTATAATTGTATTCTTGTCGGAAATATTATCAGATGGTCATTATATATTTAGCACACTAATGCTTCATTGATTTTCCAAATATCTACTGCATATTTACTTTCAATATTTGGGCGAAATATATTATAAATGGTTGAGGATTATATATGTCTGAAAAAATAGTTTATGTTTCTCTTTACGCTAGTCATGAGTAATGGGAAATCGCAAAGTATATATTGTCATAAAATACGTAATTCGTGTTACAGTGCAAAAATGTTGTCTTAGATATTTCTGCTTGTGATATTAATCTATAAAATGTTGGATAAAAAAACCGAGCAAACTGTCATCCTTACGGGGTCTATAAAATAAAGTACCAGTAATACACTGGGTATTTGCTGGCCTTGTGCCTAACGTAGAAACAATTATATATATTTCTTTGCTTCTGATAGTAGGCTAAGATGAAAATGTAATAATATCTATCTTCTCTAGAATTTTATATTAATAAAGATAAATGTATTATCGTATTTTAATTCAAATAAAAAATAGTTCTCATTTCAAATAAAAATTCAATAGTAGATGTAAAACACCAGTTAAGTACAGGAATGTAATTAATCAACAAACATTTAATACCAGCATACTAGGAACCTACCTCGTCCGAAAAAAACTTCTTCAACGCTACGTTATGAGGAAAATAAACCTTTATAAACATAACCCCCGAAGTCTTCTAATTAATTCTTGATAAACTTTATTATATTTTATAGTAACAGATGATTTGGAATGGTCACTAAAACTTTATAAAAACCAAATTCGGTAATGTATGCGAATTGCAATCACATTGTAATCTCAGCTACAACCTGCCCCTATATCGTACAGTAACAATTGTTTCTACTTTTAGCACAAGGCCAGCAGTTATCCAGTACATTACTGGTACATTATTTTATCGACCCAGTAAGGATGTAAGACAAATTTAACCTCGACGGGATTTGAACTCGGACCATAAAGAGACGTAACTATGCTAGAAAGCATGGTGTCTAACCCTCTACCGGTACTGCCAATATGTACAGTAACAATTAATGCGACTTAGGTGTTATATAGCTATACCGGATGTTAAGTTTAGCTACTACTTTGAAGATAGCATCCTTGTAAATACCGCACATGCGTAACCTAAGAACTTCTATCCCATGCTCCCCAAGGCAGTTCAAAGGCGCTCGGCGGGGACGCCATTATACGTATTTGGCAGGCCTCACTACATAAGACCTCAGCGCATCCCTTGTTATGCCGCACACATTCACACACACACACACACACACACACACAAAAAACACACACACACACACACACATATATATATATATATATATATATATATATATATATATATATATATATATATATATATATATATATATGTGTATCTGTGTGTATGTGTGTGTGTGTATGTGTGTGTGTGTTTATGTTTGCGTGTTTGTTAAAGATTATAACATAAATGATTTTATTATTTTATTGCGTTTTGATATGTGACAGGCGTTCTGCTACCGAATGTATCGCAGGTGGCTGCCGGACAAATCACTCATCCCCCTAAACAATGAGGCCTTCGATATCATCCTTCAGAAGATACTTTTACTAGAAAAGGGTTCATAGAATGAACCAAATCCTTCAAACTCACAACACCATAAAGAGCAAAAGACAACCCAAGTCAAAGAAAAATATCCTAACACTGGCCAAAGTCCAGTCGACCACAACAACAATACCAAGAGTAAAAAACTGCAGAAAATCCAGGTGTGGTATATGCGTCAACCTAATAGAGGGATTGGAGTTTTGCTTCAACGAGGGTCAAGGATTAAATGGTGAAAAGCAATTTCACATGCGCGTCAGAAAACCCGGTATGTGTATTCATCTGCTCAGGCTGTCGTGAACAGAACATAGGGCAGATTAAAACTAGTCTTCATTAGAGTATGACCCTTCGTAGATCCCGAATTAAAATATGGAATACAGAAAAAGAGCACTGAGTGAACACTTTGACACCTGCAACTTTAATGAACAACCCAACTTCAGAATTTCCCTCAATAAATTTAAAGATAACGCTACCCAAAATCACGCGTTGGTAAACAATTTTACTTTCCCACAAAATAGAGCCCCGTTGCCACCAAAGACGATACTGCAAGTAGCACCCAACAATAACACCAATGGACAAACTAAGAACGATAGTATTCCCTACATTAATACTAAGAAAGATAGATATAATTGTTTCTACTTTAGGCACAAGGCCAGCAATTTTCCAGTGCATTACTGGTACTTTATTTTATCGACCCCGTAAGGATGAAAGGCAAAGTCAACCTCGGCGGGATTTGAACTCAGATCGTAAAGGGATGTAACTATGCTGGAAAGCATGGCGTCCGACCCTCTACCGATACTGCCAATCCACATAGATATAATGAAAACAATTACTACTTCAGGTCAATTTTAGCTCACTGTACCATTAAGGTCAGTCCCACGGACAGCTTCTATTACCACTACTAATAATAACAATATTACTACCACACCTCCCGTCGTCTCTTTCTATTTCTCATTCTCCTTCGTGTTTTCCTTCCTCCTTTACTATACCTCGATAATTGCTATAATTACTACCGCACCTTCTTCTTCTTCTTCTTCTTCTTCTTCTTCTTCTTCTTCTTCTTCTTCTTCTTCTTCTTCTTCTTCTTCTTCTTCTTCTTCTTCTTCTTCTTCTCCTCCTCCTCCTCCACTTCGTGCTCCTCCTCGTCCTCCTCCTTCTTCTTCTTCGCTTTATTAATATTATTATTATTATTATTATTATTATTGGACAATTTCTAGAAATCCCTCGCTTGGCAGTGCTACCGGCGGGCACTGCCGGTTCGGGATAAACTCTACAGGCACGGAAGTGCTGTCAGACGTACCTGCCCAAGATGCGCACAGAACGACGAAACCGTTCTGCACGCACTTGTCCAATGTCCGTGCATTACTGACTTGTGGAGTTATGTCGAACAGCTACTGTCGCGTGTGGAACGAATCCGGCTATCGGCCGAGTCCATAGTGAAGATCGATCTACCGCCTTCCTTAGGTCAGGAAGAGCAGGAAATTGTCCTCTGTCTGGTGGCAGTTGCGAAAGAGATTATATGGTGGACCAGGTTGAAAGGACTAAAGACAGACACTTTTCTCTTCGGCCAATCCCTCATCAACTTCTTCAAGTTTCACCTGGAAAGGAAGGTGAGGGTGGAGAGAGAAGTGCTGCCCCCCAGTACATTTGCTAAAAGGTGGGTGAATGTGGCGAGAATGGCTCGTGTGAATGGGCCTACTCTGACCATGCGCCTATAGGCTAGCTAACTTGAGGAGAGGAGTGCTCTCCCTGGGTGCCCTAGAAGCGCAGGGTGGTTCAGGATTGGTGGGGTACTTGAAGCACCCCAGGGTCGTACACCCCCTATCGGGGAATTTATTTTGTTATATTTATGCATAGTTTATTTTATATTTTTATATTTTCATTGTTAAATTAGACTTGCCATTGTGCACTTTTACTCCACCTTATTGTAAACCCCCACTGTCCCTGTCTTTGTATTGTCCTTTACCTGTCGGCCCTGGTGGCTAATAAATGAAATCATTATTATTATTATTGTTCTTTGAGTCTCAGTCATTGATGTTATTTAACTGGAAAGTTTGTTGAAATGAATATCAAGCCGCTACCAGCAGCCTCAGATATTCAGGACGTATCGTAGGGTTCTTGCTGTTCCCAGCAAGCATGCCTTTTGAAGCGTTCCAAAAAGCGTGAAGGGGCCACTTTTCTTTAACCATCCCTGGAAACTTTTTGAGATAGTACCTAGTGCGCCTATGACAATCGGGACCACTTTGACTTCATGGCAGTTCCAAATCCTTTTTACCTCCCGCTTCATTCCTGGTATCGGTTAATTTTCTCCCTCTCCTTCTCTTGCACTCTCGTGTCAAATGGGCAGGCCACATCCACAATCAGGCACGATCATTTTTACTTGTCCAAAACCACCAGGTCAGGTCTATTGTGTTCCAGTTTATTGTCCGTCTATATCCTAAAATCCCACAGCACCTTCACCTGATCGTTTCTATCACCGACTCTGGGTTATGCTAATACCACTTCTCAGAATATGGTAAATTGTTTACTTTGCATAGGGTGGCAATGGATCACCCTGCCCATCCCATCATGTCTCCAGCCGTTATAGTGAGTCTGGGTTAGGTGTTTACACTCGGATACAATGTGAGCCACAGTCTCCTCTCTCTCTCCACATATCCTTCACAGTGGGCTAGCCTCCTCCTTGTAAATATAGTCTTTCAGCCACATCGATTTCAGGGCCTGCTCCTGCGCAGCCATTAGCATTCCTTCTGTAGCATGTTTAAGGTCTCCTCTTTTCAACCAGTTCCATGTCTGTGGATCTCTAAATTCAGTTTTCTCAAAGAAGGCACTATGAAGGGGTTTTTCATGAAGGTTGCTCGTCTGTTTCCTCACCGTATTCGCTGTTGCTTTGAGGATATTGTTGCACTGGTGAAGGCTCCTCGCCTCAAGGTATGGGATGACTTTGTTTACCTTAGCTGTTGTTTCTTTTAACTTTTTCCTGTCTACAAATCTTAGGTTCATAGGTCTCCCACTATCATTGTTCAATTCATCTACCACTTTAGGATATCTACCAAATCTTGTCCTAGCCCGTCAGCATTCATCTCCTCAGTGGCCGTATCTCTGTTCCAGGTATTATTTATCTCAGCATTCAGATCATTGTCTGCTTCGGGTGGTTCCTCCGTTCTCTCGACCTCTTCCCCTTCATTTCCCACTGGCTCGTTTGCCTGGCATACTCCACCCTCCTTCTCCAAGCTAATCTCTCTGCTCAGTTCCTCCAGTTCCAGCTCGCTTATCCACCCATTGGTTCTTATTACTCGAGCCTGCCCGGCCAGTTTTTGTTCATCTAATTTAAATGGACCAATCTCGTTCCAGATATTATGCATACTTTTCCTATAGCCTTTCTCCTTGGGGTTACTCTTCAGGTAACATTGCATAACAGTTCTATTCAATTCTTTCGTCCAGTTGGTTCTGGTCCCTTTCCTTATTCTTCTTACTCCGACACCAGCAGTATTTGGTTGATAGCCAAGTCCCTGCTGCTGAGCCTGGGAGCACCTGTTGGTCACATGACATTCTAGTCTCCATTTCACCGTTATGCGAACTGTTTAGGTTCGACATTTAAACACTCTTATCGAGGATTGGCGAATGTATGGTTACATAACCACCGGTGAATTACTTGTCTCCTATGGTTTCGTCACTCCACGTGACTTTTGTGTGGCATTATCACGCTGTAGACGAACCCAAATAAACAAACAAACAAACAGGCAGAAAAAAACCCAAAAATGAATAAGCATAAGTTTCATTGTAATGTAGTGTTTGAATGTCTGACTTAGTTTTTCCCTTCCCTTCTCTGCCCGTCCGTTTGTTTTTCTCTTCATTTTTATTTCCTTTACGTTTTTTGTTGTTGCTGTGGTGCTTTGATTTTTTTTTTTGATTTTTTTAAATTATTATTATTATCATTATTATTTTGCCTTTCATCCTTACGGGGTCGATAAAATAAAGTACCAGTAATGCACTGGGTATTTGCTGGCCTTGTGCCTAAAGTAGAAACAATTATTATTATTGTTATTACTCCTTGAGTCTCAGTCATTGATGTTAGTTAACTGGAAAGTTTGTTGGAATGAATATCAAGCCACTACCTGCAGCCTCAGATATTCAGGACGTATCGGAGGGTTCTTGCTGTTCCCAGCAAGCATGCCTTTGAAGCGTTCCAAAAAGCGTGAAGGGGCCGATTTTCTTTAACCATCCCTGGAAACTTTTGGAGAAAGTCCCCAGTGCGCCTATGACAATCGGGATCACTTTGACTTCATGGCAGTTCCAAATCCTTTTTACCTCCCACTTTAAGTCCTGGTATCGGTTAATTTTTATTATTTTTATTATTATTATTTTATTATTATTTTATTATGATTATTATTATCATTATTATTATTATTATTACAGCTGCATTTATCTTGCTTTATGTTCATACGAGTTATCACAAGTCACATCCTGTGACCTCAAGAGACAACAAGGTCCGCCATGTTCAAGAAAGAACATACATACTCACACATGCATCATTAGGTGTTTAGACTTGTGATGTACTTATATTGACAGAATCTTCCTTAGTGTATGGGCAGTTCCCATTAGTACTATCCTTTGTATTTCTCCTATACGCGGGCTTCCTGGGATTTGCGATAAGTAATCATTAGACCCATTAGGAATCATTCCTAGAGCGCCTACAACCACTGGTATTGTTTTAGTTCTCAATTTCCACATTTTTCCAATTTCTATCTCCAGGACCTTATACTTGCTCAATTTTTCAAATGTTTTTGTAGATACATTCTTGTCTATTGGAACGGACATATCAATTAGCAGGCATATCTTCTTTTAAAAGTCCTTCAATATTATATCAGGTCTATTTGCATCTATTTTTCGGTCTGTTTGGATGCTAAAGTTCCACAAGATTGCGATGTGATCTTTTTCAAGTATGGGAGGTGGTTGATGCTCCCAACAATTCTTTTGATGGGGCAGGTCAAAATGCTTACACATTATCCAATGTATGTATTGTGCAGCTCTGTCATGCCTGTTTAGGTATTCGGTTAGAGCTATAGGACTGCACATTGAAATTATATGGTCAATGGTCTCTGATTGTTTTTTGCATACACGGCATAATGGGCTGCATCCATTTTTTATTATGTTGGAAGTCACTGACTATGTGCTGATATAATCAGTCCTTCAGTTTCCGATTTCAGTCCAGAGGATGCCAACCACTGATGGGTTAAATTTTGTCAACATCAGGATTGTTAGCTCGTTCTGGGTATTTTCCATACAGAGGCTTTTCTTGCCATTTCTTAGCCAGTTTCTGTAGCGGCTCTTTCTTTGCAGTTACTTTTACCTGCTTTGCTTTTTCTGTGTATTCCATTTCAGCAGTAAATGGGACTTCTGAAAGTTGTAGTCCATTACTGTATCTTTGTGCATCTTTTGTAATGGAGTATGATCTTTTGATGCTTTCGTGTTTCAAAACGAGTTTGATCATCCAATCATGTGATTCCCTTAGATATGTAGATAATCCACTTGTTGCAGTTTTCAACGCACTGTCTAACTGGACTAACCCATGTCCTCCTTCTTTCCTAGGGAGATATATTCTATCTGTATCTGCCTTAGGGTGATGCATTCTGTGCATGATTAAGAATTTTCGAATTTTTGTATCGAGCCTACGGATCTCTGTGATTGACCAGTTGATGACATTGTAACTGTAGGTTACTACTGGTATGGCAAGCGTGTTTATGGCATCGATCCTATTCCTTGCATTCAATTCCGTTCTTAAGATTGCTCTTACTCAGCGGTAACATTCCTTCCTTATCCTTTCTCTCATTGTCGAGTGCTTGATTCCATCTCCTTCACAAACACCTAGATATTTGTAAGATTCCTCTTGATCAAGTTCACTTATCACATTCCCCCGATCAAGATTAATGTCTGAACTGTTCAGCAGCTTTTCTCTGGTGAACGTTGCCTTGGCGCATTTATCTAGTTCAAACTCCATTTTAATGTCATCACTGAACTGCTCCACAGTGGATAATAGCCCTTGCAATTGTTCATTATTTTTTGCAAATAGTTTCAAGTCATCCATGTAGAACAAGTGATTAATGGTTTTGTCATAGACTTTATATCCATGTTTTGTTTCATTGAGCATTTTACTTAATGGTATAAGTGCGATGCAGAATAAAAGCGGTGATAAAGAGTCACCCTGAAAAATTCCACAATTAATATTAACTTCTCCAGCTTCCAATGATTTTGTTTCACTATTCAAAAGGAGTGTCGTTTTCCATGTCTTCATACTGAATGACAAAAACCTCCTGACAACGGGAGATATTTTGAATATCTCTAAACATTTTTCAATCCAACTGTGTGGCAGACTATCGAATGCTTTTTTATAATCTATCCAAGCAATTGATAGATTTTTGTGGCTATTATGACAATCATCCAGTATTATTTTGTTAACCAAAAGCTGATCCTTACAGCCGTATGAGCCTCGTTTACACCCTTTCTGCTCAATGGGAAATAGGTCATTTGTTATCAGGTGGTCATATGTATATTCAGTTAGGACTGATGTTAACATTTTATACATTGTGGTCAAGCAAGTTATCGGTCTGTAATTTTTGGGATTGTTTGTCTCATCATTCTTCGGAAGCAGGAATGTAATGCCGTTAACTAGCCATGATGGTATCTTTTCTGGCACCTTAACTATTTCATTGTAAAGTTGGGCTAACAACTCATGAGACTCTGTGAAGGCATTTATCCAAAAATTTTGTATTTTGTCTTTTGCTGGGGATTTCCATTTGCTGGTTTTTCTTAGAGCCAAACGCAACTGTTCAGCTGTTATATTTTCCCATATTTGTTCCTCAAGGTGAGCTCTACAGTATCTTTCATTTGTCTGTCTATCCATGGGGCATGTTACATTATGAGCTTTTTCTTCGGCCCAGATCTTTTCCCAGAATTCTTGCACTTCCTCCTTGGGTGGTATTGATTTAGCAGTTATTGTTGACTTACCAATTTTTCTGTAGAAGTTTCTTTGGTTGTTTTTGAACATATTATTGTCCTTATAGAATCTAGATCGTTTTTCAAAGCGCCTTATACGAGCAGCTTTGGCCGACACTTTTGTTTGATTATTTCTATCAGCATGTCTATGTCACTTGTTGATTTTATACTGTACTTTCTTTTCAATTTTCTAAGTTTAGTTTGTTTAACATGTTCACCTACTTTATAGTTTGTTAAAATTTCTATGCCAGATCGGAGAAGGTTTATTTGGCGATTGATGTTCTCTTGCCAAGTAGATTTTTTGTGGGAATTCCTTTGTTTTTTCATCTTCACTCTACATAAGTGAGTGGTGACTTTAGCCGATGCATAATAATTTAGATCAGTAATGTTTACTTTGTTTGTGATGATAATGTTTTTGAGAATTATGTTAGTCTTGTGTATTATCTTTTGGTTCTGTTTGGAGTTCTGGATCTTAGGAGGGTGTCTCGTTCCCCCATGTCAGATTCTTTCATTTTCATCCATTCGATCATAATTTCATCCTTCAAGTTGGCAAGTTCATTCTCATTCATTTCTTTATCATTTACGATCTCATTGTTTTCATTTTGAGTTTCATCCTGAGCATGCACTCCCTCCACTTTTTCGATCCTTTCTTTAATTTGTTCTGTTGTCAGTGATTCCGCCCCAACCCTGGGATTCGAAGTGTTACAATTTACCTCGTTTTCACTGACACATGTTTCATGTTCCCTTAGCTGACTTTGTGCTAATAGCTTGATCTGATCAATTTCTATATTAGTTAGTAACTTTTTTTTTACAATATTTCTTCGTATATTGGCTAGTTTGTTACTGTCAATATAGCCTCTGTTTTCGGGATGTTTCTTTTTCCAGTTGATATATGTCTGTTCTGTATTAGATGTATTTGATGGGTAGTACATGACAGTGTAGAAAGCCTCAAGGACTTCTTTATTATCTTCCCTTGACCATTTTTCTCTCTTTTACTTTGGATTTCTTGGTGGTGAGCATGGAGGGCCAACAGTAGGAGTATTCCGGTTATGGGAGGTCTCCAGCTCCGAAGTGATGGGAAGGTTTGAACCAGTAGCTGATTTTTCGACCCCAGTCTGGTTCCTCTCTGAGGGACGCGGCCCTTTTTGACCCGGGTGACGGCCGATCCGGTATGAGATTTTATCATTAGACATTTACTTTATTTTGTCGCGTTTTATCCTTATCCGCCAAGGGGTAATCATTTCGTGTTACCACTTCTAGGACGAGTGTCAACCAAGACTAGAGGGGTCGTTCTCCCCTAGAGACACGGCTATTCCCCGCCGGCCGCCATCCCGGTATTTCTTGGTCACGGGGTTTTATTATTATTATTATTATGGTCACGAGGTTTTATTATTATTATTATTATTATTATTATTATTATTATTATTATTATTATTATTATTATTATTATTATTATTCCTTGAATCTCAGTCATTGATGTTGGTTAACTGGAAAGTCCGTTGAAATGAATATCAAGCCACTACCTGCAGCCTCAGATATTCAGGACGTATCGGAGGGTTCTTGCTGTTCCCAGCAAGCATGCCTTTAGAAGCGTTCCAAAAAGCGTGAAGGGGCCGATTTTTTTAACCATCCCTGGAAACTTTTGGAGATAGTCCCCAGTGCGCCTATGACAATCGGGATCACTTTGACTTCATGGGTATTTCCAAATCCTTTTTACCTCCTACTTTAAGTCCTGTTATCGGTTAATTTTCTCCCTCTCCTTCTCTTGCACTCTCGTGTCGAATGAGCAGGCCACATCCACAATCAGACACGATCTTTTTTCTTTGTCCACAACTACCAGGTCAGGTCTATTGTGTTCCAGTTTCTTGTCCGTCTGTATCCTAAAATCCCACAGCACCTTCACCTGATTGTTCTCCATCACCGCCTCCGGCCTATGCTCATACCATTTCTCAGAATGTGGTAAATTGTTTACTTTGCACAGGTGCCAGTGGATCACCCTGCCCATCACATCATGTCTCCAGCCCTTATAGTGGGTCTGGGCTAGGTGTTTACACTCGGATACAATGTGAGCCACAGTATCCCCACTCTCTCCACAGATCCTGCACAGAGGGCTAGCCTCCTCCTTGTAAATATGGTGTTTCAACCACTTCGTTTTGAGGGCCTGCTCCTGCGCAGCCATTAACATTCCTTCTGTAGCCTTTTTGAGGTCTCCTCTTCTCAACCAGTTCCATGTCTGTTGATTATTATTATTATTATTACAGTTGCATTTATCTTGCTTTATGTTCATACGAGTTATCACCAAGTCACAACCAGTGACCTCAAGAGACAACACGGTCCGCCATCTTCTTCTTCTTCTTCTTCTTCTTCTTCTTCTTCTTCTTCTTCTTCTTATTATTATTATTATTATTATTATTATTATTATTATTATTATTATTATTATTATTATTATTATTATTATCACTCTACTGCTACTACTACTACTGCAATTGTAGTCAACAGCCAGTCAGACAGTAACAGGAAACAAGCCAACTGTTATGTAGCTGCTGCTATTACCACCATACCACCAGGGAGGAGAGAGAGGAGAGAAACGAAAATTTGAACTTTTATATATATTTAAACTATGTTCTCTAATACCCTCTTCTAATTAATATGCACCTTCATTTTATTACATACATGTTATTATATTTCCTGTATCGTGAAGTGGCCGAACCAAGAGGTACGATAAATCATTTAAAAAAATATTTTGATGTTATTCTATGAGAAAATCCTATTAACATTTTTCTACCTTTTTTTCTTATTTACCTAATAAATTATTATTATTACTGTCATTATACCCCCGCCCCCATATATATATATATATATATATATATATATATATATATATATATATAAAGTTAAATAAAAGTCAAATGATTAAAATTTAGCTTCGTTTATTACTGCTATATATATTTCAGTGACAGCCATCTTTGGCTGTGACCTCTTCAGGCAGTTTGAATTAGTATGGTATAGACAAGTACATATGTTGTTTAGGTGTATGATATTGTCAATACTCTGATATGCCCAGTTCCTTGTTGGGTTGTTAATGACTCCAGTTCCCCAGTGAATTAACAACCCAACAAGGAACTGGGCATATCAGAGTATTGACAATATCATACACCTAAACAACATATGTACTTGTCTATACCATACTAATTCAAACTGCCTGAAGAGGTCACAGCCAAAGATGGCTGTCACTGAAATATATATAGCAGTAATAAACGAAGCTAAATTTTAATCATTTGACTTTTATTTAACTTTATTTTACACTACTCCGGAGTAACCAAACCAACCTGCGCACTTCGTCGAGTGCTCCAGCCTGCATACTGAGGTGTTGGTATACAACCAACATAAACTCAAAATCTATATATATATATATATATAATAACAGTAATAATAATAATTTACTAGACATTTTCAAAATGTTTTAATATGAACATACAGTATATTATGAAATATATAATACGTACATTCATTTAAACATCGCTATTTCAGAGCACCTATACTAATTTCTAATTATGGTATGCTATATGAATCCAGCTTCTATAATTCTCGGCAGAAGCGAAATGGTATGTAGTCTTGACAACCACTTAGATGTGAGAAACGGTACTACCGTCGATTACTTCCCTTTTCTTTTGCCTAGACTAAGTATAAGACGTAGTCACTACTTGAAAATGTTTTTAAATAAACATATATTATCAACTATACTATACGTACATATATATATATATATATATATATATATATATATATATATATATATATATATATATATATATGTATATATATATATATATATATATATATATTGGTAAACGGAATAGAAAATGCTGACAAATTGTTCACAGTTGAAAAATGGTTTAATTAGGAATAAAAGAGTATTAGTGATTGTATGGGTTAGTATTCAGTTGTGGTTTTAAGTTTTTAAGTTTTTACCGGTTGCGCATTTCTAAATGCTTTTCAAAAATAATTTTGAGATAGAGTGTCCGTGCTGTTTGCTCTGATCTGTATATATATATATATATATATATATATATATATATATATACAATTGAAGAAAGTTGGTTGATTGAAAATCGGCCGGCTTTTACTTAACAGATATAAAGCACTTCACTTTTCAAGTTCATGCGGAGGTTTATTATAATAATACACAAGAAAGACACATTCATTTGTACATACATATTTATTATACGTATTTCAAAGCCGTGAGGCAGGGGTATAACAACTGCCCTACGTGTTCTCTTCAGACAAAAATCCAAACACGATGTAAATATCTATCTATTGATATGTTACCGGTCATTCGTGTTATACCCTTGGCCGAACAGTAAGCTTATGCCTTACTGGTCGGTGAAGGTAATAACACATATGGCCGGTAACATATCAATGGATATATACATCATGCTTGGATTTTTGTCAGAAGAGAACACGAAGGGCAATTGTTATACTACTGCCTTACATCTTTGAAGTACGATTAACAAAATAAATAGGTATGTACAAATAAAAGCGTCTTTCTTGTTTATATATATATATATATATATATATATATATATATATATATATATATATATATATACAGCATATATATATACTGTATATATATATATATATATATACATACAGCATATACATATACTGAAGTAAAAGTTAAATGGAAATATCCAAGAATAAAAGCACACAGTCCATAGGACGAATTTTGTATGGATAAGGATTACAACACTGACATAAACAATTACTCAACTTTCGTTGGGTTCTGGGCCCCAATTCATTCGGCCTGTCATGAGAAAAATAAAAACAAAGATGAGCTCCTATGGTTGATTGTGCTTTCCCTATCGTGACATAACAAAAGAGTTTACCAAAGGGGAGGTAGTTTAGGAAAAAAAGGTATATAAAAAGTGGTTATTTAAAAAAAAATAAGGTAAGATTATAAGGGAGATATCTCTTGAGAGACCAGAGTCAATTTAGAATGAAAATAAAAGTCCAATAATTTCTTCTAGTTGACTCCAAATATCCAAATACACTGAATTACAATATTGTCAGTAAATCGAAGGGTACTTCTGGACCTGTTAGTCAGGCCTAAGCCATTTGTCTAAAATATATTTCTTCACATGGGGACAGCCACGAAAGCGATCGAGTCGTGTATTGAGGCAGTGCTTATCCGAAGCAAATTGTGAGGGGTATACACCATTTTTCGGAATTACAAAGCCGACAAATTTTGACCCATTGATGTAGGCGGTAGATCTTTCCAAAAATAGGCCATTTGATGGAAAAAGGCTTACCATTGTTCGTAAGGCCCCACACGTGATTTGCGACGTGGGTGGTATGTTTTTTTAAGCATATCTGAATGTTGTTTCGTGATTCCGGAACCGGTTTTTAAACCGGGTCTCTGACATCCTAACGTAGGTCCAAGCGTCAGTTTGGTGGTTCTGGTTGGTGGAGGTAAACTCTGCTTTGTATAAAACTGCCGGAGTGTTGCACTGTTTGTCTAGTGGACATGTATCATGTCTTCTACATGAGCATCCGTACAGTGGAGGGCTTTTGTGTTTACCGGTGATATAGATTTTTACATTGTTGGTGCAAGAGTATACTATTTTTACTGTATGGCGATTAAATATCTTCCGGTACTTATGGCCGTTTATGTCAATGTTGTAATTATTTATATATATATATATATATATATATATATATATATATATATATATATATATATATATATATATGTATATGTATATATATATATGTATAGTAATAATAATAAATGTGAAGACTAAAATCCAAAGAGGGTTCGATAATGATAAATATATATCAAATATATAAAAACTCTATAGCAAATATTTATTAGAATAGCAGATTAAAGTTTAAGCAAAGGATCGCTGCTTTCATCCTTAACGGGAACTTCTGGAACTAAAAAAATCAATCTGTGAACGCAGAAGTAAATATTTCGAAAAACCTTGCAACCGCAGGAAAACAGGAAGACGATACTTTGGTTCGTGAAGACGTTCCCTGGCAATGACCGAAAAAAAGCGAAGATAATACGCCGTTATGTGGAGCGAGTAAAAACAATTACACGCGAAGACAAAACAACGTTTATGGTATGAATGGAGTCGTTAGACAAATATTCTATTTAGGAAACCGAATGATACTCAGCTTCAGAGTTAAAAATAATGTAAATAAATTAGTAGAACGGAAATGACAGAGGTTATTAAAATCACTAATAATTAAATATATACATACACGTCTCTATATACGTACATACACAAGAATACGCGAAAAAACCCGCCATGCATGCATATACATGCACGTACATATAAACACGCGCACACATAAACCCGAGTGATATGTACCCGCACAAATACGAACGTATACACTAAATACACATAATATATGTATATATATATATATATATATATATATATATATATATGTGTGTGTGTGTGTCTGTGGGTGGGTGTGTGTGTCTGTGTGTGGGTGTGTGTCTGTGTGTATACATATAATTATATAAACGCTTGTAAATAAACACACATAAATACGTATAGGTGTATATATGTCTGTATGTCACTTGTAATTATTTTAATATATATTCATATATATAGGCAAGTCTATGTATGTGTTTATCATATATATGTATATAATGTATTTTAAATTATATAAACACGAATTCTGACTCATGACTTACGCCTGGAAGAAAATAATATGGGTGAGAGCATACTTTTTCTCGGAATATTTCATTAAACCTGTCAACGAACAGGCTGATACCAATTAAAAGCTGGAACATACTATTACCTTGTGGGGCAATTAATTATGTTAATATAGGATGTAAACTTGAATGGTTAACTTTTCATCACAAAGTAAATAAATTTTGCCGTATTGAAATTTTGAAGCAAAAAAGTCCTAATTCCATATATGACGATAATTATCTTATCATTAGTTATATAAACGAAATGATCAGAGCAATTGACAGCATATAAATTACAATGTCATATGTAGGAAAGATAAGAATCCTATCGACTCCCAATTCCGCAATAAAACATCCGGATATTTAATTATTCGGACCAGATTTCATTTTTCCAGTGTACATTTTTATGAAATATTTAATACATTTTTAACAGACATATTTGTCCTTAAACTGTAGTATGACACTGCTCCTACGATTTTGTGGGTTTCTTTTCGAATAGGTTAGGTAGGATTTCAAATTATTGAAGACATTGTAAAAGGTTTTCAAACATGATGTATTGTCCACACTTGAATAACAATTCTGATTTGTATGTATCCTTCGACTACCACGATAATTCGATCTCAATTCAATTTACACAGAGAGAAAAATTATGGTTTCTAGTATAGGCACAAGGCCTGTAAGTTGGGGGAGGGCAAGGTCGATTAAATCGACCCCAGGATATGACTGGTGCTTTATTTTATCGACCCCGTAAAAATAAAAGGCAATGTTAACCTCAGTGGTATTTGAAATCAGACTGTAAAAGACTCTATGCTGAAAAGCATGGTGTCCGACTCTCTACCGATACGGCCAATCTACTGCCCTAAATAATAGTTTCTTATACAGGCACAAGGCCAGCAATTTGGGGGGAGAGGCAAGTCGATTAAATCAACTCCAGTGCATGACTGGTACTTTATTTCATCGATCCCCTAAGGAAGAAAGGCAAAGTTAACCTCGGCGGGATTTGAACTCAGATCATAAATGGCCGTAAATCTATGCAGCAAAGCATGGCGTCCGACCCTCTACCGATACTGCCAATTACACAGAGAGATAATAATTAAACCATGAAAATTATTCATAGGCATAATGAGGAGTATCTTATTTCGCGCTACGATTTTGTTCCGTGCAGTTATTTACTACATAAAGATTATGTATGTTACTGATAACATGATGGAAAAGAAAACGCTAGCATTATTGAAAGATCGAACAGAAAAGTAAGATTGTACAGAATCTGGCTCGTGGCGAGAGTTTAGTGAAAATTCATGAATACTAATAAAGTTCTATCAGTTACGTTGTAAATATATTATTTTACGTAATTAAACATTGCTTTCCTTTTGAATGATAACACCACTTAGGTGAATTATGGGGCTCCTATTCTCTTAATCAGATAATCAATGTTGTTACGAAATGTATTGATAAAAGATTCATTTAAGTACCATGCAATTTTCGATTTGTCTCTATTTTAAAAAGGCTTTAAAGTGAAAGCATTTATAAATTATTCTCTTTTGTTACGCTACTTCAAATAAGGGATTCTCGTCATCTAACAATCTTTGTCGTACACCAGCAGGGTTAAAATAGCTTTTCCTTTCTTTTATAATTTTATTCGTTTGGCAATCTTCGATATCGGGGGCGATTGAAAACCTCGATACGCTATTACCTATTTGGTGCTACATAGGCATAGTCATGTCTTTTCGGGAACCAAGTAATATCACAGTAATTATAATCTGTGATGAATCATCAAAGATAATCGGCAATACCTTATATTGTAATATAGCAAGACTAGAGTCCAAATACTGAAACAAGTAAAATAATAAAATGATGACTGAACTGGAAAGTTGTTCGCTAAAGCACAAGTCCATTATGCACCGCGTTTTTAAAGTTCAACTTTAGTTCTTTCATTGCCAGTCACCCCTCTCCGCACTACAGATGTTTGCTAAAGGAAAGTTATAGGCCATTACAGCTTAGCACCAATATCGATGCAACTATTTCTTTCCAGCTAGTAGACAGGAACATCGTTTTCTTTCTAAGGCACTACTATATATATATATATATATATATATATATATATATATATATATATATATATATATATTAATATTTGATGAACATTTACATGTTTTAGTTGCAATTGACTAATAAAATCGCTAGAATGAAATATCTTAATTCAACAACATAAAGTTTGCCTGTACGATCTAAAAAATAATAAATCAATACTCACAGACTCATATGGGCAAAAAGCCTTGGTACCTAGACACGTTTAAAATTCAAAATACAAACTTTTTCCGCAGATCGGTCAGAACTTCAAACTTCAAACATGTTTCACAAAGGATGGGAAACTTTATGTTGTTGAATTAAGATATTTCATTCTGGCGATTTTATTAGTCAATGGCAACTAAAACATGTAAATGTTCATCAAATATTAATTTATTCTGCTCAGAAGCGATTCTTAGAGCTGAAATGATTGTAAACGACCCCATTGAGTGTAAACTCTAAGCTATATATATATATATATATATATATAAGTAGTTCCTTACATATATATATATATATATATATCACAACAGATGAAAAATGGGGTAGTAAAGTGGGTAATATGAAAAGATTCGGGACCCCAACCGCCGAGCTCCAGCCGGAGCCCAGCCGTCGGAGTCCTGAATATTTTCATATATATATATATATAGTATATATATATATATAGTATATATATTAAATGTTAACTACGTATTATCAGTGGTTTCAAGACGTCAACAAGCCTGTCTCCTCACATACATTAGATAATTGAAAAATAAATATGGAGGTTGTTTCTGAAATGATATGCTCCTCCATTGTTTGATTCAGATCATGTTGCGTTGTTGTTCAGTCGATGACAAAAAGCTGAATAAGCGATGACAAGGGCATAGATCCTTCGGTGCCAATATTAAGTTTGATAGAATACAGACACATCAGATGTATGTGCACGCGTGTCCTGGTGACGTCATTGAGATTGGCAGCTCCTCTACTCTAATTGGCATCGCTAGGTAATTGAATATTCCACAGCTCAATGCAATGACGTTTGATTGTTCACCGTTTCAGAATGGGGTTGCTTGCCCTACCCATAAACATAGCATGAATATTATCTTTGTTGGATGTCCGGGCTCATAGTACCTATATGTTGAACAGAGATAGTTTTTCGAGAAAGCTACTGATTCAATATTTTCTTTGGGGTTTTGTCTATATTCCTTGTTCGTTTTGCTGATGTTCAGCTTGATACGCTATAAGGATTACTCTATGATTCCGGAGCATATAAAAATTGGTAGCATCTTTCTAATGCAATTCATCTGAAATATAATGAAATGATGTGTTTTCATTAATACTTTTATGCTCAGAGTAATGAAGTATGCTTCTGCAAGCCTACAATAAATGTATCTCAGTTAGGTCAATGGTGTTATATTTCAATTATCAATGATTTACGGACATGTAACAACATATTTGTGTGGAATCACATTTTATTACCAAAATCAATTATAATTGTTTCGAATTTTTACCGATGTTTGAAATCATTAACTATGTTAAAGAATTCTGATTTCATTATTAAAATATACAATTTGTGATATGTTTTTATATTATATAGCGGAGCTTTTAGTTTTCATTATAAAAGGGGAGAATACGTAGAATGTTTCGCACTATTGATAATCAATATTCTTTTTTAGTTCTCGCTTACAAAGTTGCTTGTGTGTTGTATATTGTCACTGTCAATTAAGTTCATTTAAATTATATAATAAATTATTCAGTGTTATCATACCATTCTTCCGTTGTACCTTATTATTCTTCGGATGGGCTGGGGGTTGGGTAGTGTAACAATGTTGTAGACTGTTTTAAATAATCAAGAAATCAAATGTGTAGCTCCCTCTATATAGCATCTAATTGCCAGAAACGTGATTAATCTGTGTATCACGAGTGTAATTATCTGTAACTAATTTGCGGCCGTTGTTTGGCATAAGTGTCATGAATTTAGGCACGATAAAAGAAAACTGTCCATACAATAGTTTGAGTGTAAGAAATTGAATATCCTTTTTCAAGATTAGTATTTTTCCCCGCAAAATTATCTATTCATTATCGTCGAACACCCTGTTATCTCAAGCAGTAACAGCCATATGTAGTAATTTATGGGATGTATCATATTTTCTTTTGGTTCTGGTTTCAAACCAATTTTCGCTTATCAACACTTGGTTAATAAAATAAATTACCATACAGCTTCTGAGATTAATGTAAGCGACTACATTCTTATTAATGACGGCCACGTTTATATCAAGGTTACCGAAATTCAATGAACCCAGCTGTCAAGCTATTTCGATTTCTAAATTCATTTATATATTTAAAGTCTATTTCAATGAAATGTCCACCGATGTTTAAAATTATGTACTCATGTACAATACATCGTATAACAAATAACTGGGAACTTTTGTGTAAATTGTTAACAGCTTTCAGAAATATTCTTCAAAACTACTCTAAGCGATTAAAGGCCAAAACACTAGCATGGGGTGTATGTTTCCTCTTTAGATCGTTTGCTGTCCAATTCTCTTGAGAGTTTCTGACAACGTTTCCCCACTATAATTACCTCCAAAGATAGACATCAAGTAATTTATTAATTAGAATACACAGAGATTTGAGACAAAATGAATCTATCATCTCTGTTTTCAGCGGTGTTACATGTATTATAATACATTTTCCTATAATGTAATATATTAGTAACGGACTCATATCTTTACACTATGGACCTGCTATTACGTATGGTAATTTTCTTTATCCTCTAATAACTCCTGCTTTTATTGCTTTCATTCACTATATGCCTTATTATACAATGGTAACTACAAATAATGCCAATATTTGCAATATAAAAGCTTATTTCTATTACATATATAATATTGATTCCGGTGCACACATAATCTCACACATACACTTACACAAACATTCGTTCCTACACACACTCATATACACGCATACCTATACACATATAAATGCATATAAATATCTCTCGCTCTCTCTCATTCTTTATATATATATATATATGTATTTTATATATATATATATATATATATATATATATATATATATATATATATATATAACAAAGGAATTGTGGCAAGGAAGCAGATGGACCATAACGCATCAGAGTACTCAATACGTAGGGTAGTAGAGTGGGAAATAAGAAAAAGTATGACCCGACAGCAGAGCTCAAGCCGTTTCGACGGCTATTTCTGGACTAGAAATAGCCGTCGTAACAGCTTGAGCTCTGCCGTCGGGGTCATACTTTTTCCTATATATATATATATACACACATACATATACATGCATACATATATATACATATATATATATATATATATGTATGCATGTATATGTATGTGTGTATATATATATATGTATGCACACATATGCGCACACATACTCATATATATTTATATAATATTGAGTTATTTCTTTATCTCTCTATCTCCCCCCCCCCTCTCTTGCTCTCTCTCTCCCCTCTCTTTCTCTCTCTCTCTCACTCTCTCTCTCTTCTCTCTTTCTATTTCTCACTTTCTCTATATTTCTGTGTTGTGTACATGTGTAATATGACTTAATTCCGAAAGAGAAATTTACTAAGAAATATTTTTCTATTTCCATTTTCTCTCTTACTATTATACAAAGTGCAAATATATTGCCGTTATAACAATAATGTTCACGGTGTTACAGAAATATTATTGTCTTCAAATGACAAATCTCAGTTTATTGATTTCAAACATTCTCTTCCAATATGCGTGTGCCCAAATACCAGATAACTTTAAATATTGCTACATACGTGTATACAAACAATGTTGATAAACCACACACACACACACAAACATGCACGCACGAATACACACACAGAGACAAGCACATACATACACACACACAAACTGATACTTATATACACACACACTCGCTCACACACACAGGTTCATATATAATAGCGGATATGCACACAAGCTGAAACAAACATTTACGGGTATACACATTCATGTGCGCATATATATGCTATTTAGTCCAGAATTAGCCGTCGAAACGGCTTGAGCTCAGCCGTCGGGGTCCTACTCGTTTCTATTACCCACTCTACTACTCTAAGTATTGAGTACTTTTGTGCGTTATGGTCCACCTGGTTCCTTACCACATTTCCTTCGTTATATATATATATATATATATATATATATATATATATATATAGAGAGAGAGAGAGAGAGAGAGAGAGAGAAAGACAATTTAAGCCAGTCCTTTAAGAACACAAATATTATTAACTGAACGTGGTTTTATTTCATAAGCTTACTGTCTATTATGGAGTTCGACGAACCCTTTGTTATAGAAATTAGAATGAAGTAATAAACAAGGAACGAGCATAACAGTTTATTCGTTTCAATTTCAACATAACATCTTACATCAACTCCCTTGCCAAATATAAATATCGTGTGTATATATATATAAACGTGTGTGTGCGAATGTATGTATATACACGGTGTCTAGTGCCAGGTCTTATGTGAGCTATGAGTAGGTTATGGATTAGCGGGTTGCGGCACCGAGCAACGTAACATCTGGCGAGTATATAATTGCGAAAGTAGCTCACCAAAGACATTGTGATTTTTTTCACGTGCTTTTATAAACAATTTCTCAATTTTATGCTGTCGAGTGATGTTCAAAGAGTATCGTTTCTGGCCAGAAATATACGGAGATGAGAAGACATCGCCTTCATGGGTTTTCAAGTGACACAAAAGGTTCAAAGATGGACGCGAGAACGTGGAAAACCAACCCAGAAGTGGAAAGCATTCAATGGAAAGGACAGAGGCCACTGTTGAGCGCCTAAAGTGGGATGTGCGTGAGGATTGCGGCTGACTTCTCGAGTAATTGCAAGTGAGCCGGGCAAGAACCACGAGAGCGTTTGGAAGATTATCACCGAAGATGTGGGAATGGGGAAAATTAGGGATCGAAGCTGCTGAACGATTACAAGGAGGATTCGAGCATGCAGGTGTGTTAAACTATCTTCGAAGGTCTTGAAACCAAACCAGACGTTTTCCTTTTACCAAAGCTTAAGAGGATCGTGGGAAGGACACATTTCCGGAGATGGAAGCCATCGAAATTGTCGTGTCGACGGAGCTGCGTAGAAATCCCGGGTCAATCAATCCGGGAGTGCATTGAGGCGTGGAAAAGAAGGGTGGGAATGTCCGTTAGGTTCGAGGGGGACCATTTCAAAATGGAAAAACTTGGTTGTTTGAAATTTTCATTTGAATTTTTTTTTTTTTTTGACGACAATTTTGTTTTATTTCAGACTCACCTCGTATATATATATATATATATACATATATATATATATATACACACACATATATATATATATATATATATATATATATATATATATATATATATATATATACGTACGTTATTCCGGGTTGAATCGGAGGTAACCACAGTAAGTGAGGTACTCAATACATAGTAAAGTATTAAAGTTTTAATATAGATGAGGTTCTACAGGACTAGAACTGTTTCATTCTTTAGAAATCATCAGAAATTCCTGATGATTTCTAAAGAATGAAATATAAGACACCTGACCACATATAACGCCAGAGATAATGAGGTGAAATACACCACCACTACCATGAGAGCAGAAAATAAATTAGAATGCTTAGCAAAGAAGGAGAATAATATAATATTATAAGATAACAAAGATGATTTTATCACTAACGCCACATGCAGACTCATTAACCCCGCTTAAAAATACCCAGAAATATAAATACGAATATTAAGAAATACTCTAAGCTAAACCAATGGAAAAATAGTCAGTGTGTATAAATAGGATTACCTCTTAAGCGCACGTATAGGGAAAGATAAGCTTAATTTCATACCGTGGACCCACCTATATCTAGAAAAACGCTCGATAAATCACTAGACCTCGCTGATACTCGTGATTTGGATCATCGGGTCATAACACTTTGCAGAAAAATACCGATTTTTGTATCAATTTAATTTCCTTTGATAACGCTGATATGTGTGATTTGGTGACACGCTTTATTCCGGATATCTGAAGCACCAAATTTTCTGATTTTTAGATTGGTATATGCCCTATGGAGCCATTAAAACGGCCATGACCTTGTCACATTTAGGAAAAAACTAATAAACCACGTTTAGAGACCTAGGAATAGAAATCAAATTACCCACCAATCTAACTAGTGTTAGTTTGTAAACTTTAATCTAGACCCACGTACACAGACATATTAATCGCGCCATAAGCCTTGTGAAAACGTAAAAGCGTATGCTATCTCGCCATTGTCGTTAAAATTCTAGTTAACAATCTAAACAAACAGCTCTCTAACCTCTCATCAAACAAAGCTCTCTTTGACACAGCAGCACATACTATAACACAATTTTAATTAGAGAATATTTCCCACTCTCCAGATTTTGTCCTAAAATTAACAGGAAAAACAAAGGCATAGAACAAACATATGGTTCTGCCCTCCCTTATCATTGAATGTAAAAACCAATGTATGTAAGACATTTTTAGCCCTCATAGATATGGAGATTTCCTTAGGACATAGATACCACCATACTTTTAACCCCGTACCGTTAACATTGGTTATTCATGTTCCTGAAAGAGGTAATCACGCATCCCTGAGCCCCCAAATATATAGATGTTCATGTAAAAATCCGGAGTCAATCCCATTGGATCAACAATGCAACACCCAAGTAATAATATATATAGCTGCATTTCATCACCGAATCAACTTCGGGGAAAATGAGCCCTGGATATAAGTGGGCATGCGGGAAAGACGTTTCAAAACAGTTCCCTAAATCATCAACCGTCATTAGATACCAAAAAATAAAGAATACCTTTAATTTTTGCATACACAATATGGCAACTCAAGTATATGAACAGAAATTCTTCATTAATTGGAAGTCACTTCGACAATCTGTGTATATATATATATATATATATAAATGTATATATATATATATATATATATATATTGTTACACTTGGGGAGGATCATATTGTTGTAATAATATTGCCAGCAATAATAGCAGAACACACTCACTGTTATTATTTCTGGCAATATTATTACAATAATATGACCCTCCCCAAGTATAACAATATTTGTTTCGACAAACGATTTCATATCAAAAACCTTGCAAAAGAAATTCATTGCCGTATATATATATATATATATATATATATATATATATATATATATATATATATATATATATATAAATATATATATATATATATATATATATATATATATATATATATATATATATATATATATATGTATATATATATATGTGTGTGTGTGTGTGTATATATATATGTGTGTATAAAGATATATATATATATATATATATATGAGTACGACCATGTGTGAGTGTGCGTGTAAATGTGTATATGTGTATAGAAGGTCATCACAGAATTTAGAAATGGAGCTGTGTTCTTCGATGCGGTGAAAACATACAAATACTGAAGATGACACGCAACCAGCCCATTTTAAAACAGCCGGAGGTTTCTCCAGATATATCCCTAGGGAATTTGAAACGAATAGTCTCTTGTAGACGTAGACGTAAATAAAGAATGCTTTCTGACAGATTACTGGCACAATGCATTCTTTATTTGTTTTGGGCGTTACTTAACTGCTGCCAGTATTCTGTACATTTGGTAGTGTGTTTATTTTAAGAGATATTCATTCTGAAATCTGCATTTAGACAGTATTCCTTGTTCTCTCTTCAATTTGATAGGTTTTATTTAAACGATGTAGTTCTCAACTAGGCAAAATGTCTATTTATCAAACATATTTGTATAGAGGCTTTTATGGATACGTTATCCTATACGTTCTATTTATTTTCGCAGTATACTAGAATAGAGTCTATGGTTATGATGAGTTAAGAGTTAAGAGTAATTCCAATTTCTGCTTTTCAGCATGTTCTGCTGTGTATTCAACATTTATTTGTTTTCAATTTCCTTTATCCACATTATTTTATTTTAATACACTAGTACCTTTATGTCACTGTCTCCATTTAAATGATAGAATGTAGGTTTGTTGCAATTGTTTTTATTAAAATTTATTTTATGATATTGAATCTGATTAATGTGGATGCGTTTGTTTTCCATATAACTGAATATTTCTTTTAAGTTTCACTCATTTAAGCCTTTATATATTTATATTGAATATTGATTTTCTTTAATAAAATGTGATTTCTTACATAAAAAAGCTTATTTTGTTTAACCGCACGAATACTAAACGCGTTGACCAGCATTTGTGTGGTTATGTGTAAATGTTAAAATAGCCTTTCTCAATGAGTAGTGATTGCCAATATTTAAATATTGAATAATGCAGATTATCCATATATCCATCCGGCACTCCATCCCTCCATCAATGTATCCATCTACACATTCTTAGATACGTACATATATATGCGTGTCAGTGTATCTGTTTGTTAATTAAAGCTGCTATGATCTACAACCGTATACATTTCACAAGCTACGTTGATAATTCCAATGTTGTTATTGGGAGCCCTTCCAAAGATTCCGCTTGTCAGTCAAATCCTTCCTCTTTGGAATAGTGTACCGTTTCAGCAGGAAAGTTGCATTTGTCTTCGGTTAGTCGATAGAAACATCTATGCCGATTGTTTTGTCTCCCAGCCGTGTTGCCATTTCTAAATTATCCTATTTCTGTGATCAAACCAAATTGCACCACACCAAGATACACCTAATGGTGCATTTGAGACTCAATTTGGATTTTCCTCTACTGTTACCTGCTTAAAAAAACAGCAAATAAGAAACTGATTTGGAATTATTTTAGCTTCTATACATTTAGCACAGCCTACCTATTGTGGCTGTCATTAACATTGGACTGAAATCAAGCTTGATAGTTGCACCATCTGCAACCCTTCAATTATAGGGATTTATTCTTGCGATGATTTGCTTAGTATCTTATTGAGGAATTTTAAATGGAAATGAGCAAGATTCTTCTTAATATCGTTTAGATAACTCATGATTCTAAACCACACAGCTATCTGGGGAAGTTGTATGCGTCATAGATTTTCATCTTAAACCTTGATATTTGAACTACGTAAGAACACGCATCCATCTGTTTTCCAACGGAATTAGTTACCAGCAGCTTTTACATAGAGGTCACATGTACCAAGAACACTTTCGGCTTTGCGTTTTCGCTGTAGCATTTGTTTATTACACGAAGTGATTTATGAGTGCAGAACATTATTTTGTTCCATATACAGATACCACAAAGAAAAAAACATATGATAATATTAACATATAAGGTGTAATAGGATGCTTTAGATTCAGACAGGTGGAAGTTGTTTAGATTTGAATAGATGTTCTCTCGTAGGCTCATGGAATATCAACGGAACGCCAATTGAGAAATATTATTACGCCTCATCTCATTCCTCCATGTGTATTCGATATTGATGACGTAAATATGGATGGTATGTTCATTCATTGCTGGATGCAATTATAGCTCTGATGTTGCTTTCGTCTGAGTCTGAGCAATGCTCCAAGAGAAATATACATCGGTTAGAATGCCACGTAACATCCTAAGTTACAAAGGCTTATGAGGCTTAGTAAAAAAAAGCAACATAGACCGTATTCCATCAACCCTCCCTTCTACTGTATGCCCAAATTATAATGCATTGGACTTTAACGATGAACACATTTATACTTCTATATGTAGTACATTAAAATAAGAGGGTATATATATATAGTTATACATTAGGAGGGTTATGCTGCCAATAAAAACGCACACACCTCTTAATTTTTACTTCAATATATCATACGTTTCCGGTTGGCTGGTTGGTTGGTTGGTTGGTTGGTTCGATAACCGGATGGTTGTTTAGATATTGTCAAATCTCTTTCGTCTCACATCCTGTGATCTCCTCAGTGACTAGCTTTTTATTTTGTGTCCCTCCTTTGTTCTGTCCTACACCATCTTGTGTTTGTGAGCTGTGTGTTATGTGCTTGGCTTTCGCATGCGTTACATCCGGGTGTGCGCGCGTGTTTTTTTGTGTTTATTTACTTGTCACTAGCTTGTTGTTTGTTCTATCTGTGTGCGACTGATTTTATGTTTAATTTTGATTGGAGTTCCTTATGCCTGTCGCTTGTGTGATTTGTCTGAGCATTGCATCTTTCTGAGTGTATATATAATATATATATATCTATGTGTTCTCTAATGTGTGCATATGTTCTACTTTGGCATGTTGGTGGAGTACTGATGAGTTTTTACCACCCTGGTGTTCTCGCCAGTCTTCATTTATCCTTTCTCCTATACTACGGGTTGTTTCACCTCTGTATTTTATGTTCTTATTGGCAGCATTACCCTCCCAAAGTATAACAAAGTCTCTGTTTCAACACACGTTATCAGATAAGAAATCTTGCAAAACAAATTTCAAAACGTAATATATATGAGTGTGTGTGTGTCTTTTATACCATTCATTTGCCATCATAGAATGAAATTACTACAGCATTATTTAATCTTTATTCGAAATTAATCTAAAATTTAATCGGTATGTCAACAGAATTTTATTAATTCATTTATTTATATATCCTCACCGTTGAAATAATTTAGCTATGTAGTTATATGTAGTTATAAATCTATCATGGTTCTAAAATTCTGTTTTACCCATGAGAGAGTAACATGGCATACATCTCCACTAGAAAGTAAGTTAACATTTGATGGAAATGACGAATTGTTGTAGTTGCATAAAATATGCCTACTTCTGCTGTTTCCCCTCTATCTTTTTATTTCTTCTAGGGCCTAGTTGTTTGAAATATATATTACCACCAGGTTCATTGTGTAGACTTCGAAATCGAAAGCAAATGAAGCATAACATATTCAACAGGAATATGGTGAAAATATGTTCTTCTATAACACCTAATATCAAGATAAATTAAGCTGACTAAAACCAACAATGGCTAATGCAGCTGCTTAAATCTACTTTCAGACTCTTAATTGAAGTAGGTATAAAGGTACTACATAGATGACAATTCACACCAGCAGATCGTAAAATACAAACATCAGACTTACTCATAATTGTTCAAGACCCGCTCCACACAAACCAATTACTCTTTTAGAATATGGATCAAAACGGAAGACCACACCATCTCCTGACATTTCTGTGAATTGAAGGAGAAAAATATTCCTTGCCATTAGAAATAGAAGACATTAGTAAAGGGGGCCTGAGATTCTGTAAATTGTTACCTCGCAAAAGCTTTTAAATAATGCCTACAAAATTCATTCCTGAACATGATGAGGGCCTCATATACACCCGCATGGAAATATAACAAAGTACACCATGTGTACACAAAATTCTCACGTAGCAGTTCGTATCATTAAATAGTGTCATTGTAGATTCTTACAGTATAGAAATGTATAACAATGTTCCAAATCTACAGCTCTATCCCACGTTCTCAATATCTTATTTCAACTCCACACACCCAGACCTAGTACTACCCCAAACTCAATGCATACATAATATACCCATTAATTCAATAAAACAGAAAATAATTATATTCCCACTTTAATATTATACGTGCACAAGAAATTTTAGATTTGCATCGATCTAAAATACACGTAGTAAAAGAAAAAGATTTACTCTAATTAAAACTACAAAAATATACAGCTCCTCTCTGTCGAGCTTACTGTTCATTTATTCGCATATTTCAAGTTTTTTTAGGTTCAGCGTCAAAGACATATTAACATCACATTTGTAAATACTGAACACAGTTATTTGCTATAGACAATAATACAATTTTCCCCGTGTCCTGTAGAAACAAGTCTTGCAAATATTGAAATACTTCACTCCTGCAATAGAAACACTTTCATATTCTTATTTCACATTGTGCATTATTACTCGCAAACTTGTTAAGTTCTAGAGTATATCATTTTCCAAACTCATTAAAAAGTTTCTTCATAATCCTGAACATGATGATTGGTATGAAATGCGATCAATAATGACATTTCCCCGGTAAAAACTTGGCCCATTTCATGCAGCATACTGACGCAGTTTAATATAACTTTAAATCATATACTCTCTGCATATTGATATTTTCGTATCATCTACCGTCATTTATTTCGCAGTCATTATTTATTTATTACCATTTTCATTTAGCATTGAAATACTCAAAACCTTTTCATCATTCTAATTTCGCCTTCCCTCTCAAACGTTCAGCATCCTTCTGAGAGATTCGCATGATTTTTTCCTTTATTCTATTGTTGTATTATATTACATTATTCTATAGTATACATAAATATACATACATCCATATTAAGTTTTATGTCTCGCACTCTCTGTCTCTCTGTGTATATAGCTCTGTCTCTCCCACTCTCCCAAATTCTCTTTCTCTTTCTCTCTCTCTCTCTCTCTCTTTCTCTCTCTCCTTCTATATATATATATATATATATATATATATATATATATATATGTATGTAAGTATGTATGTATACGTACATACATATATGTATACAGACGTACAGTAGTATGTATATATATACATACATGCACACATATATACATGCACGTATCGGTTTACCGAACATTTATTATAATGCTCGGTTTGTTTGTTTGTAAACAAACAAACATCCCGAATTACGCCGTACAGTGTTTAGGCAAACACTTCACCTTTTTGTTCAACACTGACACAGGAACGATGTACTAGTTTCAAGCTTATTAACTATCGTCAGCATCGTATACCTTCTTGCCAGATGGTTAAACGTCTGAAAGTATATACTTTCCTTATCGATATTAACGGCTGAGCAGAGTGAGACATGAAATTTCGTTTCATTCTATTCCATTTATCGTTTTCGATGCGCCCGGCCGACTAAACTCATTCGATATACAAATTAGGCTGCTCAGCCGTTAATATGCATAAGGAAATTATATACTTTCAGACGTTCAACCATCTGGCAGGAAGGTATACGATGCTGACGATAGCTAATAAGCTTGAAACTAGTACATCGTTCCTGTGTCAGTGTTGAACAAAAAGGTAACGTGGTTGCCTAAACACTGTACGGCGTAATTCGGGCTGATTGTTTGTTTAGAAACAAACCGAGCATTCTAATAAATGTTTGGTAAACAGATAGGTGCATATATATATATGTGCATGTATGTATATATATACATACTACTGTACGTCTGTATACATATATGTATGTACGTATACATACATACATTCTTACATTTAAGTAACTGCCGTACTAAGAGTGAGAAAGGAAATTGCGTTTCATTCTATTCTATATATATATATATATATATATAAATATATATATATATATATATATATATATATAGCTATCTATTTATATGTATATATATATATATATATATATATATATATATATATATATATATATATATATATATATATATATATATATATATATATATATATATATACATATATATGTGTGTATATATATATATATAAGTAGAAGAGATATTTAATTTTTATGAAATTCAACAAATATAAATGTTTATAACTGATTTAGAGCACTCGACAAGTTTTCTGGAGTAAATATTCAATAGTATTAAATAAATGGAAACTCTATTTGTAAAACCATATTTATTCTATTATATATATTTCAAGAGTACCAAAAATTTGGTACGCTTTCATCAGGTAAAATACAAAGTATGTTTTATAAATGTTGACATAGCCAAGGAAACATACCTTATCAGTTGAATTTTCCTTGGGTAGTGAGATTAAACAACGGATTTTTAAAACTTTTAGGATGAGTATGCAAATGAATATGTAAATAAGGTTGAGTTATATGATTGAAAAACCGTTATTTTATACGCTATGTTAGTAAGAGAAAAAGAAAGAAAGAAGAAAAAGGAAAAGGAAAAAGAAGAAGAAGAAGGAAAAGGGAAACAGAAGACCACTTAAATCCGTTAATTTGGCGGAAGTAAATTTGAATATATACCTATATTATGCATATATTTATATGGAGAATTATGTTTGTAAGTTTGTTATCTTATTATATTGTAGTGGGTTAAATATATAAATATCTATATATATTTTAATAATAGCATATGTATTATTATTAAAGAGATAATTTGTAATTGTTAGTTATTTATAATATGAGTTACGAGGGAGTTGATTTTGTGGTTTATGTAGATAAATAAAGAAATAAATAAATAAATAGGTAGTTCAAGTTTTAGGTGGTTGTTTATAATATGAGTTACGAGGAATGTAGATTTTGTATTTTATATAAATAAATAGGTAGTTAAAATTATGAATTTATATATTTGGATAACATGTTTGGCTTTTCAATATCTTGGAAAACGATTTAGAAAGCACCTGCATAGCGAAATATAGCTTTATCAAAATTCTGTAAATTGTGTATTGAAGACATTTTTTATATAATTAACTGCTAAAACTCTATTAATCTCTGGAAAGTTTTTTTTAAATTCTTGCAGACATCGCCAAAATTCAACTTTGTGTAATATATAATATTCCTATAAATCATCAAAATGATCCTATTTTCTTCAACAATTTAAAATTTTTATATTTTAATGTATTAATATCTCTAAATGGTAATATCTCTAACATTTGTAGTACTTTCACCATTCAGCAAACATATTTTTTAATATATATATATATTATTAATTCCTTTCTCTACTCTTTCTCAAGTAGTTTTTAAAAATAAAAAAATATATAACTGTTATATTGATGCCATGTATTATTAAGCTCTATTACACGCACCCTCTCTATTGTTTGTATTATGTTATCTCATGTTCTCAATATTAGGGTATAAATATTGAGTTTTGTCATAAGTTAATCACAACCATGACTGAATCTTAACCATCTACTATGTCAGGGTATGTCATGCCTCATCTTATTTTATCTGATGACGACGTACTGTTGAATTTAACTCAGTACCTCTGAAATCTATATAATAAAATATAATTGATCATAAGAATATCTATTTTGTTAATATTTTGAAATAATATTAATAACCCTGGAAAACCTTTTTCTGTTGAGTGCTTCCAATCTATTGTAAAACTCATTCTTTGATATATTCATTGAATATTGTTTAACTTTTAAATATATATATATATATACATATATATATATATATATTAATTTACATATATATATGTGTATAGATATTTATATATATTTATGTATATCTATATAATTTTAAGTTTTTAATTCTTTAATTCTTACATTATATTTTTCCAATGACAGCCTCCAAAGCTATTTTTTAAACGTAGTTTAATAACCATGAACTGACTTTAGAAAAATGTATCCTATTCAAGACGATGTTTAAATATTCACATTTCTTTCGACTAAATAATTAATTAATCTCACACTAACTCTTAAAAAAATTATCGATTAACAAACAAAATTGGTGTTATCTTTCCTTTCCCAATCATATAAACTTATTATACCTAACTCCGTTAATTAAAAACATTCTCAAAGCCGAACAAGTTATCCAAATATATAAATCCATAATTTTAACTACCTATTTATTTACATAAAATACAAAATCAACATTCCTCATATAACATATAACTCATATTATAAACAACCACCTAAAATTTGAACTACCTATTTATGTATTTAGTTATTTATCTACATAAACCACAAAATCAACTCCCTCGTAACTCATATTAAAAACAACTAATAATTGCAAATTATCTCTTTAATAATAATACATATGTTATTATTAAAATATATATAGATATTTATATATTTAACCCACTACAATAATAAGACTAATACTTACAAACATAATTCTCCATATAAATATATGCATAATATATTCAAATTTATTTCCCCCGAATTAACGGATATAAGTGGTCTTCTTTTTCCTTTTCCTTCTTCTTTTTTCTTTTTCCTTTTCCTTATTCTTCTTTCTTTCTTTTCCTCTTACTAATATATCTAAACTTCCCATAGCGTTTAAAATAACGGTTTTTCAATCATATAACTCAACCTTATTTATATATTCATTTGCATACTCATCCTAAAAGTATGAAAAATCCGTTGTTTAATCGCACTACCCAAGGAAAATTCAACTGATAAGGTATGTTTCCTTGGCTATGTAAAAATTTATAAAACACACTTTGCATTTTATCTGATGAAAGCGTACCAAATGTTTGATATCCTTAAAATATATATTATAGAATAAATATGGTTTTATAAATATAGTTTCCATTTATTTAATATCATTGTGCGTATATATATATATATATATATAGAGAGAGAGAGAGAGAGTGTGTGTGTGTGAGAGAGAGAGAGAGAGAGAGATAGAGAGATAGATAGAGAGAGAGAGAGAGAGTGTGTGTGTGTGTGTGTGTGTGTGTGAGAGAGAGAGAGAGAGTGTGTGTGTGTGTGTGTGTGTGTGTGAGAGAGAGAGAGAGATAGAGAGATAGAGAGAGAGAGAGAGAGGGGGGGATGTTGGTATTGACACCCAAGCGACCAATAATCATGGCACTACTCAATGCATGGGGAAATGCAGAGTGGGTATAGAGATATGTATAATAACAACCGCGGCGCTAAGCTGACAAAATACTTGCTTAACACTGAATCTGAAACAAATTGCTGCCACAGTTGCGATTTTACATCTCTTTCACGATCTTTTTAGCATATATATATATATATGGTGGTGGTAATGTGGCGTTCTTGTTGGTGTTCGTTTATTTTGAACACACACATATATATATATATATATATATATATATATATATATTTCACAAAGTATACAGTTAATATTCAATTCTTTATCAATTTAGAATCTTTTCTCAAATACATACACCTCTTTAAAATATTCCCATCTTCCCACCTTACTTTAAAGGGCATTATACACTCTATAATACTTGTTTACTCATTACCTTCATTCTATCTTCACCTTGTAAAATCCTTCATAACATATACATTTGTTTTTTTGACGTTAGAATATTCATCCGCAATCATTATTATTTTTTCTCTCTATCATAAATCTTTTTAATCTCAATTTCATCCTTAATTTATTATTTTTTTCTCCCCATCAACGAACTCATTCTTAATACATATTAACTCTTTATTCGCATATATTATCAATTCCTTCAATATACAAACTTTAACTTCACATTATTTTTCTCAAATCCTTCTACACACAAACCTTAATAATTTTTCTCTTCGTTAATTTTGAAATTGCCACAATACTTATCAACATACACTTTTTTTGACGTTAGAATATTTATCCACAATTATTATTTTTTCTCTCTATCTTCATACATAAATTCCCTTCGTTAATTTTCAAATTCCTTTAATTTATACATTATCTTCCAACGGTTCTCAACCCCTCTATGTAAAACAATATATCTTTTTCTCAGTTATAAAAACTATCTCTTTCTCTCTATCACCCATCTGTCCCTCTTCACCTTCACTCTCATCTCCTCCCCCTTTTTTCATCCCCCCCCTCCCTAAATAAAATATTTTTTCCTCGTTAATTTTCAAATTCTTTTAATTTATACATTATCTTCCAACGGTTTTCAACCTCTCTATGTAAAACAATATATCTCCTCTCAGTTATAAAAACTATCTCTTTCTCTCTATCACCCATCTCTCCCTCTCATCTCCTCCCCCTTTTCATCCTTTCCACCCCCCCCTCTCTAAATAAAATATTTTTCCCAATATCACACATCAATCTAAAATCACTTTTCATATGTTGATTTAAAACTGCACTATCCACAAGTGTTTTTTAGCCTTCATATCATGTTCTCCTGTTTTATCTGATGAAAACACAAATATTATTGCATGATGATGTTTGTTTTTGAAATGCGCATAATAAAATACATGTAACTCCTTTAACCATCTTTTGATCTTATATTATATATATATATATATATATATATATATATATATATATATATATATATAAATATATATATATATATATTATGAAAATATGGAAATGTGTGATGGAAATGGAAATGATGGAAATGTGTATTGATGTATATGTATATGTGCGTACGTGTGCGTATATATATACATATGTATATTGTGCCTTTTAATTTTTATTTTTATTTTAATATTGTTACAAGTATATTATATTATATTATATTGTATTGCATATAGTACTATAATTCCTGCTCTACATAACCACCTTTGTTTAGCTCTAGTTTTTTGCTTTGGACTATATTTGTAATATGGTTCAAAATGTTATCCACCTCCTTAGTGATTTTTATTATATATTTTTACCAATAATCTTCCAATACTTTAGTGTATGTACACTCCATATTCTTCGGAGTTTTCGGCTTGTATTGGCCGATAGTGCTTCATGTGGTTTTGATTGCCCTGATGAGTCCTTAATAGGACGAAACATTGTTGGCTAATAAAGACTTTTGATGTATTGAAGGCTTCTTTGTTTTATTTTCATAATTCTTCGGCTCTGTTTAATTACATTGAGCTATACCTTTTACTGTCATTTCTATAATACGAAGATACGAAGAGGGTGTTTAACTCCAACACGCTCAAGTATTTTAATCCTTATATATTTATATATATATATATACAGGAAAGTATATATATATATATATATATATAACGAAGGAAATGTGGTAAGGAACCAGGTGGACCATAACGCACCAAAGTACTCAATACTTGAGGTAGTAGAGTGGGTAATAGGAACCAGTAAGACCCCGACAGCTGAGCTCAAGCCGTCGAAACGGCTTGAGCTCAGCTGTCGGGGTCTTACTGGTTCCTATATATATATATATATATATATATATATATATATATATATATACACATATATATATATATACACACACACACACATATATATATATATATATATATATATATATATATATATATGCAAAAGTTTTATTTAAAATTGTTGGGTTACAACGAGTAAATATTTTATAACTGATATAAAAGCACTCAACAGTTTTTGGAGTAGGTTTACGATATTAAACAAATGGAAACTATATTTATAAAACCATATTTATTTCGTTATATATATTTCTGGGATATCATATTAAAAATATGGTATGCCTTCCTCAGACAAAATACAATATATAAGCTGTTTTATAAATAAATTTGACATACCTTAGAATAATGCAACTTCCATTTAAAAAGTTGATTTGGTAGTGAAACTGTTAAGGACAGTTATAGAGAAAGAAAGACGGAGAAAGATAAAAAGAAGAAGATGAAGAGATGTATGTAAATAAAAACAACAGAGCGAGATAGAGAGAGAAAAGGAGATATGGGAGAGAGAAATATATTGAGGAAGTGAAAAAAATGGTAGGCAGCTTGGGGACAGATGATCAGCGTACAAGTGAGAGGTTAAGGAGGGAAGGGATACAGTTAAAACAGCCGACACATAAATCCCGTCAAGTGTAGAGGAGAAAAAGAAAGAAAGATGATATATTTAAAATATATTATGTCTCATCCATTTGAATTATCAATTTTTATGAATTAGGTATTATAATGTAAATATCAATATTCATGAATGAGACACATATCCATAATGTGTGAAAAAATTGACCCCATGCTTAGTTTTAAAATTCTTAGGTCTATAAGCAAAATCTGAGACAAAACTTCAAAAATACATAAGTATATATGCATTCTCATGAAAAAAGAAAAAAGAGAAAAGAGAAGGTTATCTCAAATTCAAGTTGACAATTATAGACACACATGTGAACTTACGTGATATGCTCCGCAAATTCTTATTTTTCATGAAAATCTTCATTGCGTTACAAAAGATTCCACCATACATATATGTACATATATATATAGACATAAAATATACATTAATGTTAATAGTAATATTCCTGCCCTCACTTACATGATTATCGTTCAAGCATAGAGTAGACAACAGATATCAATATATTAAAAATTAAAAACGCCAAGAATATCTTCGTCACTCCTCAGAGTATCTAGGGACGTAAGAAAACATAGTATGCCACGCATATCAACCACATAAAACCACCCTTCCAATTTATTTGACAATATGTTGTCAAGTTCATTAGAAGCAATCAGAATCAAAAGCAAACAAAAACCAAAATTGTTCAACAAAACTTATTTAGCAGAAATCATTCAAAAACTTATTCTACAAATGCTCTTATATTTATTATAGAAGTTTATCTAGCTTAAAAATGTATTCAAAATATTGGGAACACCGCCAATTTTAGGGTAGTTTAATTAATCTCATTAATTATATATTCATGCAGAAAGGTTTTAAAAAATTGAAGGAATCGAAAGATTTATCGCCAAGTTTCATAAATAGTTATATATCTTAAGTAAATATACTACATTTTATACTACATTTTAAATTTATATTTATATTTAAAAGTTGAGTTCAATCTATGTCTGCAGCAGCTGAATAAATTGGTCCGTAAATTAAGGGAATTTTTAGATTTTAGTATAAAGAATATCTCCTCCGCGCAGAGGTCACATGTCTCCGAAGAGGAATTAAAAGGAATCCCTTTTGAGACTATATTCCAAACCATCGAATATCCAACTTTATCATGTTTAAGTTGCCAGAGTAAGCCTGATAGTGATGTTGAAGATTTTTTATTTGGATCCGTGAAAGAATTCTTGTGATTATTATAGCGAAGTTTAAATTCTGTCGAGGTGGAACCAACATAATTAAAAGAATTTAAGTCAGTTTTAACATTACAGTTGTATATTATATTTTTAACTAAGCAATTGTTATTTAGCGGACATTTAGATCTATCTCTACAGTTACAGTTGTTTATTTGAATATTGTTTAGGCTATTTTCGGTATTTTGGCTAGGTTTTAGATTCCTATTATTTATTCTATTAATATTTTGTGCTAAATTTTTGGTGGACGAGTATGTTAATTTTATAGTATGTCTATTGAAAATTGAGTGATACTTATGTGTTCTAGGGAAGCGTTTGTCAAGAGCATTAAAAAATAGTTTAGCGATGTGGGTTTTAATGTTTAGTGAGAAAGGGGGGGGGGGGGGGCAAACCATATTATATTTCTAGTTCTATTTCTTTTCTGGTTTTTGGAATTATTGTAATGCTTTCTATTATAGTTGTTAAAGTTGTTACTGTAAACAAAATTGTTGTTATTTTGGTTAGTTTGTCTATTATCGATGTACATAATTTTATCACTATATCCTGCTCTAGCTAACGCTTCATTATAATACTGGGCTTTTTCGTCAAAAATATTTTTATTGGATGAGATTCTAGAGATACGTTTTTGAACAGAGTTCACTATAGTATTTTTGACAGATCTGGGGTGATTGGAGCTAAAATTGACATAATTCAAGTTTTCATTTAACTTGTGAAATGGATAGTGAAGACATATGTTGAGATTTAATGTTACGTCTAGGAAATTGACTATTCTATGGTTATTCTCAATTTCTATTTTTAGATTAAGGTAATTAAAAAATTGTATAATTTGTTTTCTTTTTCTATTTAGTTCAGAGTTATTATTTTCAATAAGTAAAAGCATGTCATCTCTATATAAACCTCCGGTAACACCGGGTATTTTCCTATGCAGCGAATTAATTATAAATAGGCCCACAAGGTCCGTTTTATTATAACTGAAAAAAATGGAATTCTTTAAGATCTCTTCTTCTCTAAAAGACATACCTCTACCTAGAAACAAGGACTTTATTAAACAACTAATAGATAAATCAGACTCTTTTATAAGGAGAATCAGGTGGCGTGCATTCCACTTTGATAAATCTAATATAAATGAAAATGTCTCAGACCTAGACAAAGTCTTCAAATCTAACCCCCCCCCCCCCAACAAACTTTTAACTGATTTTGAAAACGATATGATTTCTATCATACAAGGAGTCAAATTCAAAGGAAACTTCAATGGCCAGGAATATCTGAAAAGCATTAAGGATAATATTGTGAGCTTAGAGAGAACAGAGAAGATCTTGGTGAAATCGGACAAAACCAACAACCTCTATGGAGTGGAAAAAGACATGTATAATGGCCTCATACTGAAAGAACTAAGGAAAAAGTACAAGGTAGCAGATAAGGCTGAACTTGAGAAAATGAATGTTGAGGCATCTTGTATAATGCATGAGTTGGAAATTGAGAACAAAACACAACCTTTCGTGCCCAGGAAACCCAAGATCAATATGAAAGATCACAAGAGAAATTTTGAAAATGACTTGCCAGTCAAATTTATTTATAAAACAGCTTATATATTGTATTTTGTCTGAGGAAGGCATACCATATTTTTAATATGATATCCCAGAAATATATATAACGAAATGAATATGTTTTTTTATAAATATAGTTTCCATTTGTTTAATATCGTATATATATATATATATATATATACATAATAAATGTAATCTGAATTTTTCGAAGATTAATATTAACATTCGATTCGTTTGCAATTACACAAACAAGCCTCAATTTTATAGCCATGTCAGTAGAATGAACACTTCATTCTTGCTCTTGTGTTGGCATGCGAACAGAATTGCAGACACTAATGTTCTAATGATTACCTTTATTGTATTCAACCATGTAGAGCGAAATGTATATATATATATATATACATATATACAAAACCCTGTGGTTGTATTTTGCATGCTTGTCTGCAATTTAATACAGCCTACACGGCGCGGGATGAGATATACTTTGAAATGAATTTTACCCTAAAATGTGAATACAAATGGAATTAAAAGGTTTTCGCCTCAATGGGGGCACCGGCATCAGAGATGCAGGGTGTTTCCAGGTAACTTCATAAACATATATATATATAGAGAGAGGGGATAACATAGAGAGAAAGTGTAGATTGCAATGAGAGACATAGAGAGAGGAGACAGAAAACGAAAATGGAGGAGAGAGAGAGAGAGAGATGATGGTGTTGTTGAATGAAATTATAACATGTGACTTCAAATAAACCAATACAGCCTACCTATATCCAGCTAACATTTTGTGAATAATTATTAAGTCATATGTATAGTATAACTTGTTTTGGGACAGGATAAGTGTAGCGAATATTTCCTGCTAAATAGGAAGGGTTTCTAAGTTTGTGTATATATGTGAACGTGTTTGTATATGTGTGTGTGTGTGTGTGTGTTTGTGTGTGTGTGCCTGCGTGTGTGTGTGTATTCCCGCGACGAGTGTATATAGATCACAGACACCCATATATGTGTGTATATATGTTTGTATACACACACACACATACACACACATATGTATATATGGGTCTTCCAATGTCATTTTACATTATATACATGTCTCTGTATATCTTAATTATTTAAAAATTATTTTTAAGTGAACATGATTTCATAAAATACTTTTAAACGAACGTGACCGAACGGGTCACGGGTGGTTTAGTATATATATAATCCATAAACGGGAAGAATACCGAGGCACAAACTGCTTGAGGCGAACCTGGTGGCAACCAGCATAAGGTTTAGGAAGAAGCCGTGGAAGATGTGGAATTACATTTCTAATATTCTCCTGACCAAATCCCAGATTGATTTCATTCTGGTGAGGAGAAACTGAGTTCTGAACAGTGAACCCTGCATTCATTTCACTAAACAGGGCTGTCACCATCGGCTTGTTATGAATGAAGTCTGCGTGAGTTTAAGAAAGCATCAGACAAATCCCCAGAGAGATATTTACGACTGGGGAGCTTTCAAGGACGAACTCTGTGCCGCTTACCCTGAGGCCAGATACGAGGTGCTGATGGAGAAGATCTGGAGCAATTTACGTGTATATATATTGGTATGGGAGGGGAAATTTCAGACGTTCGAATATCACTTGTCTGATTCATTATCGAAACCAGAGTCGAGCCTGATCACGAGGAAACATAGTTTGAGCTGATAGATTACAAACATATCTCACTTGTGTATACTACATGTAGGGGATACTTAATTTAACTTAGTTTGCCCCTCTCTGTCAGTATGTTTTCGGTGAGGGGGTGAGGGGTCTTTTTTATTTTCTTTCTCTTCGCTATCATCTCTTTTTTGTCTTTTCCTTCCCTAATCACTATCTGAAGTTATTAACGTACTGTGCTTAGATGTTTTGTCTTTAATGCGTCGAAACATCGGAGACCCACAGCAGACAACTGAAGAGAGGAATTGTCTTACATTTGTGTTCCCTTACATTTCTAAACACTTTATTAGAAACCACACATCAACTTGTCCCTTTTTATTCTTATATATTCTCTTCCTGCTATTTCAAGCGTTAACCTAATATATATCTTCCATATATCACATATTGTACCGATTGTGTTGTCATTTCTGTTTAGGTTTTACACACACACACACACACACACACACACACACACACACACACACACACACACACACACACACACACATACATATATATATATATATTTATATATATATTGTATATATATATAAATACACTGCAAGTAATGAATTTCTATATCTATGTTTACTTCTATTATGTTTATCTCGTCATTTGTTAATCGTTTGTTTTAGAAGTGTTTATCGATATTTAATATGTTTATGGCGAGTGTAGGTATTAGAAAGAACTAAATAAAGCAGCCTAAACGAAATTGGCAGCAAGCACCAAGCGCAAAGATACATGTCAAATAATAATAACATCATTTTAATATCCTCATAGATTATCGGGGCAATGGTATTCAGAATAAGCATAATATGAAAACATTAACATGCCATAGAAAAAAGAAAATAACGAATCATATAATGAAGCTAGAAGATAGCGTACAATACTCAAAAACCAACCAAACAGATAGATAATGCTGCCTAAGCACATCCTAACAAAACAATATGGCGGAAGCGTTTATCATTCCTTACATACATCTGTACATTAATAAATCTACCTTCTATAAATTGACACATTCACTATTTTGCAGAATGTCGGCGGAATCATATTTCAATCTGGTTTTATGGACTTCCGATGAACTGTCACTTTTAGTAGACATGCAAATGATATTTAGAAAAAAACACAAACGTTTACAACAAAGTGTAAACGTATACATAAAACCTAGATGTCATGTTGTCATAGTGTTTAATATTGTTTATATTTAGTGTTGCCGCTGTTGGGGAAGGATAAGGGTGTTCTTTTTATAAAAAAAACTACAGTGAGGCGTATATTACTAAACACACATATATATATATGCAGAATGGATATAGTAATGGGCGCCTTTAGATAATAATCTGTTTAAGACTGAAGAGATTTAAAGAGGTTATTAGCCAAATTCGCAGGAGCTCGCAGTCAAATCTCTACTTTGTTTATATATATATATATATATATATATATATATATATATATATATATATATATATATATATATATATATATGTATATAAGGCAGATTTCTATCATGATTTGGTATTTACATATACTAGAGATCCGCTTTCCTTGATGGTCACCTCAAATGTAGTTGGTTTTTCATCATATCTGGAACAAACCGGGTTATTCCGAGGGATGCAAAACGTTCCAATGAATCGAAAAGAAAAGCACATCGTCTAGCATGCAACTGGTAGTTGATTCATCCATTAGTATACTCAGGATTTCGAAATTACACTGAGTTCATCTGCCTGAATTTTCCAAAAATGCAAGCCTATTAAGCATCGTCAATAGGATTAGAGTTGGAAACACCAGACGTAGGCCGGATCCACCGTCCTACTGATTCGGACGAGGGAGGATATGGACGACTGCTTTAAAAGCCACGGAGTTGGGAGTGGTTTAATCTTCGTATCTCTCTTCACACGAGTCTCAATCGTGACAATCTGACGTATGAAATTGTAAATATTGTAAATCATACTGACTCCTTCTTTCTTCTTCATTATATTTCTCCATTTTCTTTATCCAATTATTCGCGGTCAGGCACAAACACACTTTACAATTATTACACGTGATTCAGCAGAACAAATGTAGGGTGATAGGGAGGTGAGGCCAACCCCACATACTTATGCATATATATATATATATATATATCAAAGGAATTGTGGTAAGGAACCAGATGGACCATAACGCACCAGAGTACTCAATACATAGGGTAGTAGAGTGGGAAATAGGAAAAAGTATGACCCCGACGGCAGAAATAGCCGTCGAAACGGCTTGAGCTCTGCCGTCGGGGTCATACTTTTTCCTATATATATATAGTAATAATAATAACAATAATAATAAATGTGAAGCCTAAAATACAAATAAGGATAAATATATATCAAATATATAAGAACCCTAGAGCAAATATTTATTAAAATAAAAGATTAAAGTTTAAGCAAAGATTAAGGGTGAAAGCAGAGATTGTTTGCTTAAACTTTAATGTGTTATTTTAATATATATATATATATATATATATATACACGTTATTACGGGTTGAATCGGAAGTAACCACAGTAAGTAAGGTACTCAATACATAGTAGAGAATAAAAGTTTTAATATAGATGAGATTCTACAGGCCTAGAACTGTTTCATTCTTTAGAAATCAACAGGAATCTGGGTATCAACAAATAAATATGGTATTTATAGGTCTCTTCAGGTGGTAGGAGAGGGTGGTGTGTGGGTGGGTAGAAGTTATTGGTTGATAGAAAAGGGAATTCATTAAAAGCTAATTCTTTAAAGCTATAATTTATAATTAGAGTAACAAAGGCAGAAAGAATTGTATAAACAAGTTCAGAATGGGGTGCATTATATATGTATAGGGCGGTGGATTGGCAGTATCGGTAGAGGGTCGGACGCCATGCTTTCCAGCATAGTTACGTCCCTTTACGATCTGAGTTCAAATCACACCGAGGTTGACTTTGCCTTTCATCCTTACGGGGTCGATAAAATAAAGTACCAGTAATGCACTGGGTAATTGCTGGCCTTGTGCTTAAAGTAGAAACAATTATATATATATATATAAAGATACATATATATATATATATATATAGATAGATAGATAGATAGATAGATAGATAGATAGATAGATAGATAGATAGATAGATAAATAGATAGATAGATAGATAGATAGATAGATAAATAGATAGATAGATAGATAGATAGATAGATAAATAGATAGATAGATAAAGAGAGAGAGAGAGATAGAAAGGGGAAATAAATCGATAGATAGATTATTTGACTGTTTATCACTAGCAACTCTAACGGAAGGCAGTAGGTTAAATTAAGTGCAAGAATTGCAGGAGCTGCGGCAGTAATACACCAGTTTCAACATTCGGTAATCGGAAGAAGGCGGGTAGGTGTAAAATCCAAACTCACTATCTTTAATTCGGTACTTTATGCCAACCCTTACCTATGGCCATTAATCTTGAGTAATGACAGAAAAATACGATCACGAATGCAAGCGGCCTTTTTTACAACCCGTCTCGTCTAACTGCTTATAGTCTGAAATGATGCTAGCAACTGCCTGAGCTTTATCCATAAAAACTCTGCATTCCACTTGCATATCATTCCAATCAATGTTTTTCATTCGCAAACTTTTAATTGTGGCTTGGCCTTGCGTTGCTAATATAAATCCTTCTGTTTCTTTTATATAGTAGCGTGTCTGTAAAAACAGCCTAATATCCTTGATATCACATACATCTTCTGTCCTTAAGGAAAGCTGAAAGCAGGAGATTTACATCAAATGCTTCTTTTTGCTCTTCAGCAATCCGTTTTTTGTGGTTTTTAGATCTCCATGTTTCTCAAATATGTATTCCCTGACAAACTCCAATAGGAGCTTTTCTTCTATTTTGATAGCATCCTGTACACACGGCAATCGCCTACCTCCCTTCTCTGTTTTCCAATGCCTTTTTTGCATTACCTTATGGTGTATATTCGATAGATAGAGCGCAATGTTTTAATTTTCTGATCTATTTGCTTGAATTCTAATATCAACCATTCTACTATAAATGCAACGTACCTAATTATTAAAACAACATTTGATTATCATTTTGCACTTATATCTCTTTTGTAACCAATTGGTCATACCATTTTTCAATATATTTAAAACCAAACTCTTTACATAACCACTATTGTACTGTTGCTATCACATTATCATGTCTGTATTTTGTATATCAGTTCTGAGCACGTAGTGAGCATTCGAAGACATTGTCTCCTTCCCCCTCCACACATTCTGCAAAGTGCTAACATGACCACCTAATCCGAATACACTTGTCCTTATCATATATGAAATCTCTTGTGTTCTATAAAGGGTTGGGTATTATCATATTCTATTTATATCAATGTTCCCATGATATCTAGGGGACTTACTACAAATTTCTCTCTCAATCAGTTAACAGGAACGATTTAATTTACTGAGATAAATAGCCATGAAACCGGGTTAAATTCTCTTTCCACGAGTATCTAACTCAAAGTGCTACTTAAATGGTGAAGTATACTCTAAATTTGGTATTACCACACACACACACACACACACACACACACATACACACACTCACACATATATATGTATATATATATATATATATATATATACACACACATATATATTGTTTATATATATATATATATATATACGTGTGTATATGTGTGTACGTACGCGTGTGTGTATGTACATACATTATATGAAGAAACAGCTGCCTAGCTCATTAAGTGTGAGACAGATATAATAAATTCTGGAAACACTGTAGAAGTCTAAATATCATCAAGGAATAAACCATATTTATAGACAACAATAAATATTGCAGCATGTGGTGATCATCCATCATTCTTAGAAATTAACAAATATAAATTTAAAAGTATATATAATACATTTTTCATACACAGCTGTCCCGTGTGTATAATGATGAATATTATTAATCAAATGTATACATAACTGAGCTATGTATGCAAACGTCTCATTGCATTTATCATTCCGATATTCTATTGCAATCTCTCACTGAAACGCCGTACGTGCACACACCAAATTATATATCGGCATAATATTTATGCATATACATATGCATATATATATACATACATACATAAATATATCTATATATATATATATATATATATATATATATATATATATATATATATATATACCCTCTCTCTCCTCTCTCTCTATATATATATATGCACATATATATATAAAGTCAATGAAATCTATATTCGTATTTTCATATGTATAGTTTTATATATATATAAATACGCGTATGTATGTATAATACTTATTATTTCGCATGCGCTGGTGGTTATGAAATTAATGAACTTTCGGCTGGAAATTCCTGTGATTTCAGTTCTAGCCAGCCTTACCACAATCTCATTCACATTTCAAAACGAGGTTCCAGCAGACAATGACTCTCAAACCCTGCCGTTTCGTCATCCTACTGCTTTTCTACGAATACCCAAAACACACATGCAATTAAGTTTCAGCGTGTTTCTCCGGGAGGGCTTTGCAACATCAGATGTATCTCTTTACATCTGACACACAACAAAACTCAACACCTTAAGATCCCCATGATAATTAGATACACCGCATAGGTGGTAGAAAGTACTACAGAAGCAATAACAACAATCATAGAACTCGAAAGGTTTATCCCGCATCTCAAGTCCTGTAAAACCACTATCCGACCAATCAATTATTTTCAACATGCGTCGCATAACTACCAAGCTCCCCAGTCGATTCAACTCCATTGTATTTTGCTGGTATGTAGCCAATACAATATCCAATGTGTGGGAATCGCCTTTTGCTGAAAATCTCAATCACAAATATTCTGTGGAAATTACTCTAGCATAAAAAGTCTTTATCTTCGCAGCCATTTTCCCATTCAACTTCCAACTACACATATAAGAAGAAGAAGAAGAAGAAGAAGAAGAAGAAGAAGAAGAAGAAGAAGAAGAAGAAGAAGAAGAAGAAGAAGAAGAAGAAGAAGAAGAAGAAGAAGCGACGTTCACTAGTGTCGAACACTCTCCTTTGAATCCATAATGAAGCATTACGTAGGTTCTTCTGCTTTGTGTTAATAAGCAAGTTTACTATTCACTTCTTGACATAAGATTAAAAGCCGCCAAAATATGATATGGCATGCCACCTCTTCTTGAAGCACTGTACATATATCTCCTATCTCACACGCCTGTTTAGAACGAAGAGACTCATCAGGTATTACTGATACGGCTAATTTCACTTACAGGTGATACACATAGAACATCTTCATTGAACAATTCTTATAAATAGACTACATCATTATAATATCCATAAATCTGATGCATGTGTTTTGTTTTTATTTTATGTTATGACTTTAATAATATATTCGCATGTCATTTCATAATATGTTGGATAAATAACTGCTGCATTTAGACGTGAATCTATTATCGTACTATATGTATAGTTAGAGATGAAATTTGATATAGATATAATTTGATATTGATAAAATTTGATAAATACAAAAATGACATATATAAAATTGGGCAATTGTCCAAAGTGAGTATATATAACTCCGAACAAATCATTATTCTATTTTTTATCACATTGAATGATTTATTGTCAGTTAAAGGCAAGAATCATGACACAATGTAATGAACAAATGCTAATATAAATCTATAATCTTACTTCTCTCATCGGGAATATATTTCAGTGAATTGCAATCCAAAAAACACTACTTATCACTGATGTTTGGAAACATTTATTTATGTGCTAATAAAAGATTAAACCATATACATTGTATATATCGGTTTTAAATTCAACGTATTTAATTATTTCTTGTAATGATTGGTGGCTAGGGTTCATGATCATAGGTACATGGATTCGATTCCCGTTACACTGTGTTGTCTTCTTGAGCCTCTTTTCATTCGTTGCTCCAGTGCACTCAGCTGTAAGACGAATGCATGCCAGCTGCATCATCAGGAAACGTTTTGTTTTGAAATGTTTCAACTTTAGAAACTCACAATCGAGCTTTTCGGACAGACTTTAGGTTTTTGACTTAATACCTGTTTAGTAATTGATAGTATAAACACTAAGATGGTAAAGTTCCTATGGCATTAAATATTTATGTGAATTATTGATCTTAGATGTTATATTTTCGTAGCCATTCTAGGTTATTCTTTCCCAGCGTGATCAAGACACCGAACATTCATTGAATATCTAACCGATAGATTTATTCCATCATCAGAATATGTCGAAGTTAATGTGCTGTGTAGGTATGTTAGAACGAAGCTATTTTATGTTAAATTAAAATAACAAAGCAGATAAATCACTAGAGCAATTTAAATCCTGCTGTGTATGTTTATAATTTATCTGTTATAAGGCAGAATGCGCATCAAATAACAAAAGCCATGCTTTATTTAAATATTAATCGTCGACGGAAACGTGTTTTTGTGTGGATGTATGTAACCACCTATTGAACAAACCACCACCCCACACAACAACCCATCCCCTACGACCATGGAAATTGAGCGGCCACTCCCCGGGACGCAGAGAGCTAAGTGCCTTTTCTCCTTACCACCAACCTGGCTGTGTTGAGAGTAGGGTGTCTAAATGCGCGTGGCATGGGCTCACATTGGTAGAAAGCAATGCTTCTAAATGACCTCAGGTCACGATCCATAAATGTGATGGTTATCTGCCAGGCTAGGATCAGCAGCTTGTGACAGCAGGCCCCCTCCTTTGATGAATGTGAGATGCACGCATCTCTCTGTCATCCCGGAGGTGGGGGTGGGGCTGTCGTTCTGCTGCAAAAACATCTGGGTCTCGCCACTCAGATAGTTCACTTGGACCCATGTGGTCGACTGGTGGTGCTGGACCTTGGCAGTGGTGAAGGTGGAGCCTTTAGGCTGGTAGCCGCATATGCCCCTTTTGAGACAGAGGGGCCAACTTCTTCCAACGTCTGGAGTCTTTTCTTGGGACGTCCCGTTCCCTGCTTTTAGTGGGGAACTGGAATGGTATCTTGGATGCACGATGGGACTATGCAGGGGCATGTCCCGATAGAGAGGGGTATAACAGCCTCAAGGGGTTACTCGGCCGATTTGACCTGGTCGATGGATTTCGACTAGATTTTCCGACTGTGCCAACCTGGTCTTGGAAAAACCGCAGCGGTCAATCTAGATCGTACCTAGATAGGTTCTTAGTTCGAAATAAGGACAGGGACATTTTAAGTTGTCCAGAAATGCTCATGGTTGGCTATTCAGACCACAAGTTAGTGACCTGTATGGTCAACATTGATAGAACGCATAGAGAGGATCCCGGTTACTGGAAGCTGAACATGACCTTACCGGCAAGTAAAGCTTACAGGGACCGGATTAGTACGTTAGTTAAGGAGCGGTTGACTGGAGCGATCGTCAACAGCAGGTGGTGGGTATCGCTAAAGAGAGAAATTAGATTAGTCTCGATAGAATTTAGTAAGGTTTTAGCTGCGGATAGGAATAGGAAGGAAAGGGAGCTGATAGATAGAGTAGATAGAAGAGAGTCAATTAGAAGCGGCGACGTGGCCAATTAGAGTGCTAGCGTCGAAAACGGCTTTGAGCCAGTTTTTCGACGCGAAGCACGAATGCTGCGTTGTCCGAAGTAAAATACGTGCTCTAGGGAATAAGGGGACCAAAGCTGTGTGCTGGGCCCACGTGACGGAAGCCTAGAGTTGAATTAAATCCACCATCCGGTCTTTGCGAGACCAGGATGGACGGGCAATCCTTGAATCTAAGCAGATGCGTGAGGCCTTTCAAAGGCACTTTGCCCGATTGTTCGGAAAAGGCGGGGAGCCGGTTGGGGAAGTGGACTTCGGTCCATACCTCGACGGCCTGTCGCGTCTTTCGGACGAGGAGGCGAAGTCCCGCGAGGAGCCGATTTCAGCCGCTGAAATAGAGGACGTGCTGAGTCCATGCGGCAAACGCAAATCCCCGGGTCACGATGGTCTTCCATACGAACTATATCTAGCTATGCCGGACTTGTTTCCCGATCTCCTCGAGGCGGTCTACTGCAACTGGCAACAGAACGGGAGAATTCCCTGTTCTGTGACAAAGGGCGTAGTCACGATAGTGAGGAAGGACGAGAAGAAGGGGGACGACATAAGTAACTTCAGGCCCATAACTCTGCTAAATACAGAGTTACAGATTTTGGCCAACGTGTTAACAAAGAGGTTGGCGCTTGTCGTGGGCAACCTGGTGGGAGATGCGCAGACATGTGCTATCCCGTCCTGGTTCATCCACGACAACATCCACCTCATGCGATACATCATAGAGAGGGTTGGAAACGAACCCGGCGTTGGTTGGGCCCTGATCAACTTGTATCAATCTAAGGCGTTCGATAGGGTCGACCATGGATCCCTGGATGCAGTGCTAGCGGCGGCAGGCTTCGGACCCGTTTTCATGGGCTGGATCACTGCTCTGCACAGCAGCCGCATCTGCTCTAGCGTCAGGGAACGTCTTCCTCTCGGAGCCGTTCGAAAGCGCGCGGTCCATTCGACAAGGGTGCCGTCTCTCCTCCCTTCTCTATGTATTGACTCTCGAGCCACTACTGTCAACAAAGAAAAAAAAATATTGATTTCTTTATTAGCCACAAGGGCGCAACAAGAAAGAGGACAATACAAAGACATGCCGGGGATTTTACATACAGTCGTGTAAAAAAAATATAAAAACAAACAAACAATTTCAACAATCGAAATCCCCAATAGGGGGGAGGCGCCACAAATGGGTTGTTTAATACCCCGTCGATAGAACAACCCTCTACTCGAGGAGCGTGTTGTGCAAGTGCTCCTTTCTTCCTTTTGCTCTCTTCCTCAACCTACAGGCTTATAAACAGAGAAGGCCCAATCACTCGGGCCATTTTCGCTTCATTCACCCACCTTTCAGTAAATTTACTGGGGTGCAGTGCCTCTCTCTCCACCCTGATTCTCCTTCTAAAGTGATACTTAAAGAAGGGAATCAATTGTTGTCCGGAGAGAAAGGCATCTGTCCTCAGTCCTCTCAACCTCGTCCACCATATAACTTCTTTCACCATAGCCACCGTACAGAGGAAAACCGCCTCTCTTTCGTTTTTGAAAGAGTCTGGCGGTTTGATCCCTACTATGGACTCGGAAGTCAACTGTATTTGTCCCATACGCGACAGCAGTTGTTCTGCATAGTTCCACAGGTCGCTTACGCCCGGGCAGTGTACAATTGCGTGCAGAACTGTTTCAATGTCCTGCGCACATCTTGGACACGTCCTCTTGGAAGGATCCCTGCCAGGGCGTCCGTGCCTGTAGATCTTGTCACGAACCGGTAGAGCTCCTCGGTAGCACTGCCAGGCCAGGGACCTCTGGAAGTTGTCCATAGGTCCCGGGCGGAAAGTCCTACCAAACATACTGGTGAGCTCATCGTCTTCGACGCCCAGAGTCTCTCCGAGCACGTCGTCACCCTTGTAACGTACAATCCCTCTATAGAATGTCGAAGTGGAGTCTCCACTGATTGCTGCGCCCGCTTGCCAGAGGACTGTGAGCGCCTGAGCGCATTCAATGTGCCAGGCGCCCATCGTTTTCGGTCTTTTCTTCACCCAGGACTGCAGCTCCGTTAGCGAGACGAGCTGTGGGAAAGCCTGTCTCACAAACGGTGCCCACACCGGTTGCGGGTCGGTGAGGAATACCTGGAGATGCCGCAGCCTTAGCGCATGTTTGCGCATAATCAGCCACGGCATTCCCAGCCCTCCGTTGGATGGGTGCTGACAGCAGACGGATCTCCTCACCAGCGGAGCCTGCTTCTTCCACAGAAACTGGAAGAGCATGCGTTCCATCTTGGCGAGGTGTTCACGGGGACAAGGCACGACAGTCAAGCGGTAGTAGATGACGGACGCTATGAAAGTGTTCGCCACCTCCGCACGACCTTTCAAGGACAGTTTGCACTCTGCCCACTTCTGAGTCAGTGCAAACACCTTGGCCGTGACCTCGTTCCAGTTTATCTCCACCTGAAGGTCTGGACCGAACCAGACCCCGAGCAATTTCACCGGTCCGTCCGTCCAGTTTCCAACGACGCTGTCGGATGTCATCGGTTTGCCTCTCCACGTACCGAGTTGCAAACCGACAGACTTGTCTGGGTTTAGTTTTGCTCCCGTCAGCGTTTCGTATTCTTTCAGTATGTTGCCGATCACCTCGATTTCCGATGTGCTCGACACCATTACTGTCACGTCGTGGGCATAAGCCGACGCCGCTTTGCGCAGTCCCGGTTCTAGGGGGATGCCCTGCAACAGCTCCAATTTCCGGAGTAGTGGCTCTAGAGTCAATACAGACAGAATGGAGGAGAGAGGGCATCCCTGTCGAATGGAACGAGTGATTGCGAACGGCTCCGATAGGTAGCCGTTCACCTTGACCCTCGAGCAGATGCTGGTGTGCATCGCCTCGATCCATCCTCTGAACACGGGGCCGAAACCGGCCGCCTTGAGAACCGCTTCCAAGTATCGATGGTCGACCCTATCGAATGCCTTAGACTGATTCAAGTTGATCAGAGCCCCACCGAAGCCGGGTTTACTACCCACCCTCTCTATGATGTATCGCATGAGGTGGAGGTTGTCGTGTATGGACTTGGTCGGGATTGCACACGTTTGCGCTTTCCCTACCAGGTTCTCGACGACAAGCGCCAACCTCGTCGCTAGCACCTTGGCCAAAATCTTTAACTCTGTGTTGAGCAGAGTTATGGGCCTGAAGTTGTTAATTTCGTCCCACTTGTTCTCGTCTTTTGTGATCAGGGTTACTACGCCCTTGCCTGCAGAACTGTGAATTCTCCCGTTCTGCTGCCAATTGCAGTAGACGGCTTCGAGGACGCTAGAGAACAAGTCCGGCATGCCTATGTAAAATTCGTAGGGTAGACCATCTAGACCGGGTGACTTGCGTTTCCCGCAGCGGCCCAGAGCATCCCGTATCTCAGTGTCCGTGATCGGTCTTTCGCAGAACTCGGCGTCCGTGTTCGAGAGACGCGGCAGGCCGTCGAGGTATGAACTAAAGTCCATTGCCCCGTTCGGCTCACCGTCGTTCTGCTCAAACAGTCGCGCAAAGTGCCGCTGAAAGGCCGCGCACATTTGCTTGGGGTCAAGTAGCACGCGTCCGTTTTGGTCTTTCAAAGACCGAATCGTGGACTTGTTGCCACTTTTTGCCTCCGCCACTCGGGCCCAGCTGACAGCTTTCGCTCCTTCGTTTCTTAGAGCACGTGTTTTGCTTCTGACCACGCAGCCTTCGTGTTTCGCATCGAAGAACTGGTCCAGTGCCGTTCTCGACGCTAACACTCTAGCCGCGTTATCACTTCTAAGTGCCTCCTCTACCTTGGCTACTAGTTCTCTTTCTATTCTGTTTTTCTCTAAGGCTAACTCTCTGCTATACCCTATCAATTCTATTCTAATTGCTTTCTTGAGAGAGTACCACCATCTATTGTTGACGATGGCTCCCGTTAACTGTTGCTTGACTAGTCTACTTATCCGTTCACTGTAAGCTTTACGTGCCGGCAACGACACGTTCAGCTTCCAGTATCCGGGACCCTGCCTATGTGTTCTATCACGGTTGACTAAGCAGACGACTAACTTGTGATCTGAATAGGCAACCATGTGCATTCGTGGACAGCTTAACATATCCTTGTCCCTTTCTCTAATGAAGAACCTATCTAAATACGATCTAGATGTCCCACTGCGGTTTACCCACGTCCACTGTGGTGCAGTCGGGAAATCCAGTCTATACCTATCGGCCAGTTGGAATTGGCCGATTAAAGTTTTGAGGCTGTTGCACCCCGCTCTACTGGGACATGCTCCCACATAGTCCCATCGTGCATCAAGGATACCATTCCAGTCCCCCACTAAAAGTAAGGAGCGAGACGTTCCCAGAAAAGACTCTAGACGCTTAAAGAAGTCTGGCCGTGATTGCGATTGCCCGGTCGGGGCATAGACGGCCACCTCCGATACTGTTCACGTCTAGGACTACCAGTCTACCCTCCGGGTCCAAGTGTACTTGCTGTACTCCGACGTCCAGGTTCTTCCGAAACATAACAGCCACTCCACCTCCACCTCCTGGCTGACAGAGAGATGCGTAGATCTCAAAGTCGTCGAAGATGGGGGTTAGTTGCTGCCTGTTGTGGATTCTGGACTCGGTGATGGCTATCACATCCATACTGTGTGACCTAAGGTCGTTTAAAAGTTGGCCCTGTTTCCAGGACATCCCTAGGCCACGCACATTCAAGGTTCCAACTCGTAAACCAGCCATGTTGGTGAAGAAAAGTTGAAGAAAAAGGACGAAAGGTGCACTTACCTTTTCGTTTCCTGGAGATCGGGTTGTTCAATCTCCATTTGGGTGCTGGATGGGGTGTTGGGTGGGGTGGGGAAACCTTTCAACAGGACGCGGTTGATGGGTTTGTGGCAGGGGTTGCCCATGTCCTGTGAAAATTTAATGTTCATGTCTTTATAGGTTTCCATAGAAACCCTTATAAGTTTAAGGTGTGGAGACGATTCTGCCTTGACGAAAGTTTTGCCCTCCGTCTCCACCTTGGGGTTTTCGGAGATGACCTCCATCAAACTCTTGTTGTTTGTGTTGATGTATGCGTATTGTTGTTTGTGTTTTTGTTGTATTGTTTTAGTTTGTTGTTCATCCGGGAGTTTTCTTTTTATGGTGGGTGCTTGTGTTTGGGGTGGTGTTGGTGCTGGTTTTGCTGATAAGGGGATGTTTGACTGTGGTGTTGTTTGTGTTGTTGTTTGTGTCTGTTGTTGTGTGTTGGTGATTGAAGTTTTGGGGGTTTTGTGGTGTCTCTTTTTTTGTTTTTTGAATTTCCGCGGTTCTCCCTCTTCTTCACTTAAAGAAGGAGAAGCAGATTCATCCGTCGATGAATAATCATCGTCAGGTGTGTGGGGTAAGGGTATGTTGTGTGGTGGTGGTGGTGTTTCGGTATGTGTGTTTGTGGTAGTGTTTGATGGAGTGGGATGGAGTGGGGATGTGTTCTTCAGGGGTGTTGTTTCTGTTTTTTCTGTTGTTGTTGGTTGAGTGTCTGTTTGTTTTGGTGTGGTTGCTCGTTTCGTCTGTCGTTGTACTTGTGGTGGTGGTGGTGGTTGTTTTGGTGTTGGTGTTGGTAATAGCGTTTTTTTATGATGTTGCTGTTGTGTGTTTGTGGACAAGAGGCTTTTAGGTGAGATGTGCTACCACAGCGAAAGCAATGAAATTTTCTTCCTTCTACCGAAATGTTTATTTTGTTGTTATTATCAATAACGACTCTTTCGGGTATTTTGGAGATTCTCTCCGGTTTCATTTGCAACAGAATCTCCAAATCGGTGCCCGCCCACCTTTGTCGAATGAATTTTCGTATCGAAAGTATTATGTCTGTTTCTGGCTCTACGAAGCCAGCCAAGATCCACCAGATGTTAATGCTTGGAGGTATGTTTTTTATTTTTACTTTTTGTGTCCTTTTCCCCATGTATGTAGGGAAAAAGGTGTATGCTTTTGACACTATTGGTGTCACAGAGTTTTTTTGGGCCAGTGCCTCGCTTTTAAACAGTACGGAAACACTTCCGTACTGTTTTACTCGCTGGAGAAAATCGACATTTTCTAGAATCTCCTTGAAAGAATCTTCTATATCTGACTGATTGCCAATTGAACATTTTAAAATTTCTACCGTCGAATCGGAGAAAAATAACACACAACATACACCGGAAAACAGAGGAATTATACCTATTGATATACATACATATGAAAAAGCCAACAACAACAACTCCATAGATACATCTACAGATAAAATTACACCTCGTCAAGAAATTGCGATGTCTAACACCGAGGCTGACGATAACAACAACAACAACAACAACAACAACAACAACAGCAACACCACAAAACATGTCTTTCGCTGAAACATAGAACAAAAAACAAGATTTTATAAATCTTGACATCTCCTATGCATGGGATATGCTCCAGCAAGGGAGAACATTTGTAACTTTCGAAGACAAGGGTGAGTTTAGAATCAACTCACTCCTCGAAATAAAAGAAGAGACGGTTTGAAGAACAGTGACCTTCAGCACTGTCTCAAACACAACGAAAAAGCCAGTAATTGTGAGTCAAGGAGACATAGAAGCCACTTTGAAGGAGTCTAGAAAATATTGACTTTCTTCAACGAGGAAGACATTACGGAAGTATTTCCGTACTGTTTAAAAATGGGACACTGGCCCAAAACCATCCTGTGACATCAATGGTGTCAAAAGCATTCACCTTTTTCCCTGCGTACATGGGAAAAAGGACACAAAACATAAAAAATAAAAATATACCACCAAAGATTAATATCTGGTCGATCTTGGCTGGCTTCGTGGATCCAGAGACTGATGCTATTCTTCCGATACGGAAGTCTATTAGACAAAGGTGGGCGGGTACTGATTTGGAGATTCTTATGCAGATGAGGCCGGAGAAAATCTCCAAAATACCCGAAAAAGTCATCGTCGACGACAACAACAAATGAAACATTTCGGTGGAGGGGCGTAGACCTCATTGTTTTCACTGTGGTAGAACAACACACGTAAAGGCCTCCTGTCCTTCACAAACACACCACAGCAACGTCATTTAAAAAACACTACCAACACCAAACCCAAAAGAACCACCGCCACAAGTAAAACAACAAACGAATGGAACAAACACACTAAAACAAACAGCCACTCAACCAACACAGACAACACCCCTGACGAACACAGCCCCACCCCATCCCACTCCTTCAAACACTACCACAAACGCACACACCGAAACACCACGACCACACAACATACCCCTACCCCGAACTCTTGACGATGATTATTCATTAACAGATGAGGCTGATTCTCCTTCTTCAAGTGAAGAAGAAGGAGAGCCTCGGAAATCTAAAAGACAAAAAGAGACACCACACAACCCCCAAAACTCCAATCACCAACACCAACACACAACCACACACACACACAACAACACAAACAACAACACAAAAAACACCACAGTCAAACCTCCCCCTACCAACAAGAACAACACCACCCCAAACACAAGCACCCACCATAAAAAGAAAACACCCGGACGAACAACAACCTAACACAACACAACAAAAACACAAACAGCAATACACATATATCAACACAAACAACAAGAGTTTGATGGAGGCCATCTCCCAAAACCCCAAGGTGGAGACGGAGGGCAAAACTTTCGTCAAAGCAGAATCGTCTCCACACCTTAAAAATATAAGGGTTTCTATGGAGACCTATAGTGACCTGGAAAATAAATGTTTGCAGGACGTGGACAACCCCGGCCTGAACCAAATCAACTGCGTCCTGTTAAAATATTTTCCCTCTCCAGCACCCAAATGGAGATTGAACAACCCGATCTCCAGGAAACGAAAAGGTAAATGCACCTTTTCGTCCTGTTTCCCCAATTCTTCTTCACCAACACGGCTATTTTAGGAGTTGGAAGCGTGAATGTGCGTGGCCTAGGGATGCCCTGGAAACAGGGCCAACTATTAAACCACGTTAGGTCACATGGTATGGATGTGATAGCCATCATTGAGTCCAGGATCCACAACAGGCAGCAACTAACCCCTATCTTCGAAGACTTTTGAGATATATGCATCTCTCTGTCAGCCAGGAGGTGGAGGGCGAGTGGCTGTCATGTTTCGGAAGAACCTGGACGTCGAATTACAGCAAGTACACTTCGGGAGGGTAGACTGGTAGTCCTAAACGTGAACAGTATTTGAGGTGTAGCCTTCAGACTGGTTGCCGTTTATGCCCCGACCGGGCAATCCCAATCACGGCCAGACTTCTTTCAGCGTCTAGAGACTTTTCTGGGAACGTCTCGCTCCTTACTTTTAGTGGGGGACTGGAATGAATACTAGATGCACGATGGGACTATGTGGGAGCATGTCCCAGTAGAAGGGGGTGCAACAGCCTCAACATTTTAATCGGCCATTTCCAACTGGCCGATAGGTATCGACTGGATTTCCCGACTGCACCGCAGTGGACGTGGGCAAACTGCAGCGGGACATCTAGATCGTATTTAGATATGTTCTTCATTAGAGAGAGGGACAAGGAGATGTTAAGCTGTTCACGAATGCACATGGTTGCCTATTTAGATCACAAATTAGTCGTCTGCATAGTCAACCGTGATAGAACACATAGTAAAGGACCCGGATACTGGAAGCTGAACGTGTCGTTGCCGGCACGTAAAGCTTACAGTGAACGGAGAAGTGGACTAGTAAAGCACCAGTTAATGGGAGCCATCGTCAACAATAGATTGTGGCACTCTTTCAAGAAGCAATTAGAGTAGAATCGATAGGGTTTAGCAGAGAGTTAGCCTTAGAGAAAAAAACAAAATAGAAAGAGAACAAATAGCCAAGGTAGAGGAGGCTGTGTGGTCAGAAGCGAAACACGTGCTCTAGGAAACGAAGGAGCGAAAGCTGTCAGCTGGGCGCGAGTGGCGGAGGCAAGAAGTGACAACAAGTCCACGACTGGGTCTTTGAAACACCAAAACGGGTGCGTGCTACTTGACCCCAAGCAAATGTGCGCGGCCTTCCAGCAGCACTTTGCGCGACTTTTTGAGCAGAACGACGGTGAGCCGAACGGGACGCTCTGGGCCGCTGCGGGAAACGCAAGTCACCCGGCCTAGATGGTCTACCCTATGAGTTTTACATAGGCATACCGCACTTGTTCTCTGGCGTCCTCGAAGCCGTCTACTGCAATTGACAGCAGAACGGGACAATTCCCAGTCGTGCAAGCAATGGCGTAGTAACGCTGATCAACTTCAGACCCATAACTTTTCTCAACACAGAGTTAAAGATTTTGGCCAAGGTGCTATCAACGAGGTTGGCGGTTGTCGTCTATAACCTGGTAGGGAAAGCGCAATCCCAACCAGGTCCATACACGACAACCTCCACCTCATGAGATACGTCATATAGAGGTTGCGTAGTAAACCCGGCTTCGGTGGGCCTCTGATCAATTTGGATCAGCCTAAGGCATTCGATATGGTCGACCATCGATACTTGGAAGCGGTTCCCAAGGCGGCCAGTTTCGGTCCCGTTTTCAGAGGCTGGATCGAGGCGATGCACACCAGAATCTGCTCGCGTTCCGTGCTGTATGTATTGACTCTAGAGCCACTACTGCGGAAATTGGAGCTGTTACATGGCATCCCTCTAGAACCGGGACTGCGCAAAGCGGCGGCAGCGGTAATGGTGTCGAGCAAACAGAAATCGGGGTGATCGGCCACTTACTAAAAGAATACGAAACACTGACGGGAACAAAACTAAATCCGAACAAGTCTGTCGGTTTGCAACTCGGTACGAGGAGAGGCAAACCGATGACGTCCGACAGCGTTGTAGGACGCTGGAAAGGTGAAATTGCTCGGGGTCGGGTTCAGACCAGACCACCAGGGGGAGAAAAACTGGAACGGGGTCACGGCCAAGGTGTTTGCGCTCACCCAGTAGTGGGCAGAGTGCAAACTGTCCTTGAAAGGTCGAGCGGAGGTGGCGAACATTTTCATAGCGTCCGACATCTACTACCGCTTGACTGTCGTGCCTTGTCCCCCTCAACACCTCGCCAAGATGGAACGCATGCTCTTCCTGTTTCTGTGGAAGAAGCAGGCTCTGCTGGTGAGGAGATCCGTCTGCTGTCAGCACCCTTCCAACGGAGGGCTAGGAATGCCGTAGCTGAAGATGCGCAAACATGCGCTGAGGCTGCGGCATCTCCTGGTATTCCTCACCGGCCCCCAACCGGCGTGGGCACCGTTTGTGAGACAGGCTTTCCCGCAGCTCGTCTCGTTGACGGAGCTGCAGTCCTGGGTGAAGAAAAGACCGAAAACGATGGGTGCCTGGCACATTGAATGCGCTCAGGCGCTCACAGTCCTCTGGCAAGCGGGCACAGCAATCAGTGGAGACTCCAATTCGGCATTCTATAGAGGGAATGTACGTTTCAAGGGCGACGACGTGCTCGGAGTGACTCTGGGCATGGAAGAAGATGAGCTCACCAGTCAGTTTTGTAGGACTTTCCGCCCGTGACCTATGGACAACTTCCAGAGGTCCCTGGCCCGGCAGTGCCTCCGAGGAGCTCTACTAGTTCATGACAAGATCTACAGGCACGGACACCCCGACAGGGATCCTTCCAAGAGGACGTGTCCAAGATGCGCGCAGGACATTGAAACCGTCCTGCACTCAATCGTACACTTCCCGGGCGTAACTGACCTGTGTAACTATGCAGAACAACTGCTGTCTCGTATGGGACAAATCAAGTGGACTGCCGAGTCCATAGTAAGGATCAAACCGCCAGCCTCTTTCAAAAACGAAAGAGAGGCGGTTTTCCTCTGTACAGTGACTACAGTGAAATAAGTTATATGGTGGACTAGATTGAGATGACTGAGGATAGATGCCTTTCTCTCCAATCAACAATTGATTCCCTTCTTTAAGTATCACTTTAGAAGGAGAAACAGAGTGGAGAGAGAGGCACTGCACTTCAGTAAATTTACTAAAAGGTGGGTGAATTAAGCGAAAAAGGCCCGAGTGATTGGGCCTTCTCTGTTTATAAGCCTGTAGGTTAAAGAAGAGAGCAAACGGAAGAAGGGAGCACTTGCACAACACGCTCCTGAAGTTGAGGGTTTTATCCTATCGACAGGGTATTAAACAACCCATTTGTGGCGCCTCCCCCCTATTGGTGATTTCGATTGTTATAATTGTTTGTTTTATATTATTACACGACTGTATGTAAAATCCCCGGCATGTGTCTTTGTATTGTCCCCTTTTCCTGTGCGCCCTTATGGGAAATAAAGAAATCTATCTATCTATCTATCTATCTCCGGATGGTATAGACGTTCTTCACATCGGCTCCGCGAGTATTGGATATATTACGTGTTAACAGTAAGTGTTTGTCTGTATTCTTGCGTTATTGTGTTAAGTAACCCCCTTGCCTGGGACTTCGGACATCAGGTTTAATTTATTTCACCACTTTTGGGGTGAAATTTTTCATCCTAAAAATCTTGTGATTGTCTCTACGCTAGTATTAATGGAAGCCATTACCACAGGTAACGATGACACGCCCACTAAACAAACTGAAGGAGATCGGGTACCGGAGTTAACAAGCCTCTCTACTGAAAGAATAATGATTATTAGAAACATTGAAATAATGGAGCCTAACCCTAATGAAGAAAATGTGAAACAAATTGACTCGGAGAAATTGCCAACATTAATGGATGCGGTTTCGACTTTTCACGGTGCCACGCCCACCAGCAAAGGTGATAGAGAAGTAGTAACTGTGACTACAAGTCTCTCGGATACTGAAAATATAAGTGAACATTTTGAAAAAATGGAGTCTAACCCCAATGGGGAAAAAAATGTGAACGCATACACCAACATAAATAACACAAACACAACAAAAAATGAAAATTGTAACAACAAAAGCAAGAAAACAACCACATTTCGACAAATGTAAACAAAGAGGGGGCGAACAGAGTGACGTTCGCTACCAAAAAAACCTTTGTGTATGAATCTATTAACATTTTGAACATGGCCCAGCAAATGGAAAATGCACGGAAGTATATAACTTTGGAGGAGAATGGTCTATTTTCTTTAAATTCTCCCCCAGAGCTAAAAAAAAAGGAAAATAGCTTAAAAACTATTATTTATAGACAATATCCAACAAAACCCGTAAGCCAGTACAACTCACACAGACAGAGATTGAACTGGCTTTAAAAGATCATCTGAAAAACATTGTATTCATTCGGAAGGATAGACTCTACGGTAGATAAATTGACGGCCGAAAAACATTCCCTGGCCCCAATTGTGTCCCCCTTATTTACCTTCTTTCTCACTTATTTGGGAAGAAAAACGCAAAGATTGACCATACATAGTATCGATCCAGATATTGATTTCTGGGCGGTACTGTTTGGCCTCTTCGACTTGAAAGAGGATGCAGTAATTTTGGTAGGTAAGTCTTCCAGCAACGTGTTCGGTGGAACTAACCTGCAAGTTCTGGTGCAAATGCAGCCAGAACGAATTGCTAGGATCTCCGACCGCATATTGCTGGATGGGGTTGCCTACTTAGACATCACAGTGGAGGGTAGACAACACGCTTGTTACCTCTGTGGTGACAGAGGTCACCTGAAGGATGCCTGTTCCCAAGCAAACAAAAAACACCGATTTTGCCCACACCAACAACTATAACACTACCAACACAACCTCCACCACCACCACCACCACCACCACAAAAACAACTAACACCACAAGTTAAAACACAACTGAAAACAATCCCCTCATCCCATCCCCCACCCCACACACACAGAAAACAAATTCAATAACACTCACACCACAAACACGAGCCGTAAATGTACCCTCGAATACGGAAGACGACCCCCTTTCGTCGTCAGACGAGGGGCGGGGCACACTTTCATAAAGTTAAAAGAAAAAAAGAAAACACACCACAGGAACACAAATACAAATAACCCCTCCACAATACATAACACAGACATCAATACAAAAAAAAACACAACAACAGCAAACAAAAAACATCACACAAAAACAAAAATATGCATACACTTACATAAACACTATAAACAAAAAACTGTTAAACGTTATTTATAATAACAACTTAATAAAAAAAAACGAATATTCGAATTTCGCACAAGCAACGTGGCTTCCCCATCTTAAAATGATAAAAGCACCAATGGACATTTGCAGAACGTTAAAAGACACTTTTAAAGAGGACGTGGCGACCCCCTGCGTCAGACCCATTAAGCCTGTCCTCCTAAAAAATCCCCCCCCCCCCCAGGCACCTACACAACTCCAAACACTCCAACCCTACACTTCCACAAACCACCACACCACACAACAACCCATCCCCCACCCCCATGAAAATGGACGCAGGGGGTAGGTGCCTTTTCTCTTTACCACTAACATGGATGTGTTGAGAGTAGGTTGTCTAAATGCGCGTGGCCTGGGCTCACCTTGGAAGCAAGAATTGTTTCTAAATGACCTCAGGTCACGATGCAGCGTGCGACAGCTGGCCCCCACCTTTGATGACTTTTAGATGCACGCATCTCTCTGTCAGCCCGTAGGTGGGGGTGTGTTTGTCGTTCTGCTGCAAAAACATCTGGGCCGGTACACAGACGGTACACTTCGACCCGGAGGGTCGACTAGTGGTTCTGGAACTTGGCAGTGGTGAAGGCGGAGCTTTTAGGCTGGTCGCCGTCTACGGCCCTTTTGGGTCAACGCGGCCGGACTTCTTCCATCGTCTGGAGACTTTTCAAGGGGATAATCGGCAGATTCGACCTGGCCCATAGATATCGACTAGATTTTCCGACCGTGCCATCCTGGACTTGGACAAACCGCTACGGTTAATCTAGATCGTACCTAGATAGGTTCTTAGTTAGAAATAAGGATAGGGACTGTTTACGTTGTCCAGAAATGCTCAGGGTTGGCTATTCAGACCAGAAGTTAGTGACCTCCATGGTCAACCTTGATAGAACGCATAGAAAGGGACCCGGTTACTGGAAGCTCAACCTGTCCTTACCGGCAAGTAAAGCTTACAGGGACCGGATTAGTACCTTAGTTAAGGAGCGGTTGACGGGCGCCTCGTCAACAACAGGCGGTGAGGCTCTCTCAAAAGAGAGATTAGAGTACCTACAATAGGAGTTAGTAAGGAGTCAGCCACAGATAGAAATAGGAAGGACAGGGAGTTGGTAGATAGTGTAGAAGAGGCAATTAGAAGCGTCGATGTAGCCAGAGTGCTAGCGTCGAGAACGCCCTTGGGCCACATCTTCGACGCGAAACACGAATGCTGCGTTGTCCGAAGCAAAATACGGGTTCTGGGAAACGAGGGGACCAAAGCTGTTAGCTGGGCCCATGTGACAGGAGCCAAAAGTGGGATTAGATCCACTATCCGGTGTTTGCGAGACCAGGATGGATGGGTGATCCTTGAACGTAAGCAGATGTGCGAGTCCTTTCAAAGGCACTTTGCCCGATTGTTCGGAAGGGGCGAGAGGCCGGATGGGGATGTTGACTTCGGTCCATAACTCGACGGCCTGCCGCGTCTTTCGGACAAGGAGGCGAAGTCCTGCGAGAGGCCGATCGCCGCTGCTGAAATAGGGGACGTGCAGAAACAATGCGGCAGACGCAAATCTCCGGGCCTCGATGGTCTAAATAATAAAAGTATTTAAGTATGCCGGACTTGTTCTTCGATCCCCTCGAGGCGGTCTATTGCAACTGGCAACAGAACGGGAGAATCCCCTGTTCTGTGACCAAGGGCGTAGTCTCGCTAGTGAGGAAGGACGAGAACAAGGGGGATGAAATAAGTAATTTCAGGCCCATAACTCTGTTAAAATTCAGAGTTAAAGATTTTGGCCAAGGTGTTAGCAAAGAGGATGGCGCTTGTCGTGGGCAACCTGGTGGGAGATGCGCAGACCTGCGCCATCCCGTCCAAGTCCATTCTCGACAACCTCAACCTTATGCGATACATCATAGAGAGGGTTGGGAACGAACCCGGCGTTGGTTGGGCCCTGATCAACTTGGATCAATCTAAGGCGTTCGATAGGGTCGACCATCGTTACCTGGATTCGGTGCTAGTGGCGGCAGGTTTCGGACCCGTTTTCAGGGGCTGGATCACTGCTATGCACAGCAGCCGCATCTGCTCTAGGGTCAAGGTGAACGGCTACCTCTCGGAGCCGTTCGAAATCACGCGGTCCATCCAACAGGGATGCCCTCTCTCCTCCCTTCTGTATGTATTGGCCCTAGAGCCAGTGCTGCGGAAGTTGGAGTTGTTACAGAGCATCCCTTTGGAACCGGGATTGCGGAAAGCGGTGTCGGCCTACGGCGATGACGTGACAGTAATGGTGTCAACCGCCTCGGAAATCGCGGTGATCGGCACCTTACTGGAGGAATACGAACAGTTTACAGGGGCTAAGCTGAACCGGGACAAGTCAGTCGGTTTGCAACTCGGCGAGTGAAGGGGCAAACCGATGGCCTGCAACGGCGTCGGCGGACGTTGTACGGAGGGCACGGTGAAGTTGCTCGAGGTCTGGTTCGGGTACACCTCCAGGTGGAGAAGAACTGGGGTGAGGTATCGAACAGGGTGTTTGCGTTGACGCAGAAGTGGGCCGAGTGCAAACTATCCCTGAAAGGTCGGGCGGAGGTGGCGAACGCTTATATAGCGTCCGTCATCTATTACCGCCTGACCGTCGTGCCTTGCCCAAGGGAAACGCTCACCAAAATGGAGCGTGCACTCCTCCAATTCCTTTGGAAGAAGCGGGCTCCTTTGGTGAGGGTATCCATCTGCTGTCAACACCCTTCGAAAGGAGGGCTGGGTGTGCCATGGCTGCTGAAGCGTAAATACGTATTAAGGCCACGACACCTTCAGGTATTCCTCACCGGTCAACCGGTGTGGGCCCGTATGTGAGGAGAGACTTTCCGAGACTCGTCTCGCTCACCGAGCTGCAGTCCTGGGTCAAGCAAAGACTGAGAAAACTGGGGGCCTGGCACATCGAGTGTGCCCAGGCGCTCACGGCTCTCTGTCAAGCGGACCCGGATATCGGTGGAGACTCCACTTCGTCATTCTATAGAGGGCTGGTGGTTAGTAGATGCGACGACGCCCTCGGAGAAGACCTAGGCATGGAAGAAGACGTAGTGGCCAGCCTATTCGGGAGTACATTTGGCCCAGGACCCACGGACAACTTCCAGATGTCCCTGGCCTGGCAGTGCTACCGAGGGGTGCTTCCCGTTCGAGAAAAGCTCTACAGACACGGGCCCCCGTAGAGACCCCTCGAAAAAGATCTGTCCCAGATGCGTGCGCGACGAGGAAACCGTTGCGCACGCATTGGTACAGTGCTTGGGCGTTGCCGATCTGTGGGGCTATGTCGAACGACTGCTGTCACGGGTAGGACCAATCCGGTTGGCCACCGAGTACATTGTAACGATCGAGCAGCCTCCCCCCTTCAAAAATGAAGGAGAGGCAATCTTCCTCTGTGTAATAGCCATAGTGAAAGAGGTGGTATGGTGGACACGTTTGAAAGGGTTGAGGTCGGACACCTTTCTCTCCGGCCAACAACTGGTCCTTTTCTCTAAATACCAATTTAAGAGAAGGATCAGGATGGAGAGAGAGGTACTCAACTCCAGCACGTTTTATGAAAGGTAGGTGAAAGTTGCGAGTATGGCCCGGGTGAGTTGGCCTTCTCTCTTTATCAGCCTGTAGATGGAAAGGTGGAAGTTCAAAGGAGAACCCCCTCTCTGTGCCCCTAAGGAAAAGGGTTGCACACATTTTCGGGGGTGTGTGTAACCCCCAAAACTTCTCCTCCCTATTAAGGACTGTATTGTTAATTTTATGTTTGTTATTTGTTTTTTATTCGTCCCTTTATGTAACCCCCCCCCCTTGTATTTTCCCCCTTCTTTTGTGCCCTCGTGGGAAATAAATATACACTTATCTATCTATCTATATATCTAACTATCTCTTCACAACCAGCATGGCTGTTATAAGAGTTGGATGTTTAAATGTGCGCGGCCTGGGGAAGTCCTGGAAGCAGGGCAAACTCTTAATTGACCTCAGGTCGCACAGAATGAATGTGATAGCTATTTGCGAGTCCAGGATAAGCAACGAGCACCAACTGGCCCCCATCTTCGACGACTTTGAGATCTATGCATCTTTCTGTCACCCGGGGGTGAGGGTGGGGTGGTCGTTCTGCTGCGGAAACATCTGGGCCTCGCAACACGGGAAGTACACCTGGACTCGGGGGCCAACTGGTGGTTCTAGACGTCGGCAGTAGTGAAGGTGGAGCCTTCAGGCTGGTGACAGCGTATGCCCCATCTGGGACACCGCGACCGGACTTCTTGCAGCGCCTAGCGACTTTTCTGGATACGTCTCGCTCCTTGCTTTTAGTGGGGGACTTGAATGGTATCCTGGATAAACGTTGGGACTATGTAGGGGCATGTCCCGATAGAGGGGGGTGTAACAGCTTCACACGGTTAATCGGCCGATTTGATCTGGCCGATAGATATCAACTAGATTTTCCGACTGTGCTACCCTGGACGTGGACTAATTTCAGCGGAATATCTAGGTCGTACCTAGATAGGTTGCTAGTTAGAAATAAGGATAGGGACATATTAAGCTGTCCACGAATGTTCATGGTTGACTATTCGGATCACAAGTTGGTGACCGGAGTGGTCCACCTTGATAGCACCCATAGACAATGACCCGGTTACTGGAAGCTAAACTTGTCCTTACCGACAAACAAAGCTTACAGTAAGCGGATTAGCACCCTATTTAAGCAGCGGTTGACGGGGGCAATAGTCAACAGCAGGTGGTGGGGCTCTCTCAAGAGACAAATTAGAATAGAATCGATAATTTTTATTCAGGATTTAGCATCAGATAAGAATAGAACTGAAAGGGAATTGATAGATAAAGTAGAAGAGGCGATGAGGAGTGGCAACGTGGCCGGCGTGCTGGCGTCAAGAACGGCCTTAGACCAGTTCTTTGAGGCGAAGCACGAGGGCTGCGTTGTCATGAGTAAAATACGTGCTATGGGTAACATGGGAGCCAAAGCTGTTAGCTGGGCCCGAGTAACAGGGGCAAAAAGTGAAAACAAGTCCATGATTTTGTCTTTGAAGGACCAGCATGGACGCGTGATCCTTGAACCTGAACGGATGTGCGCGGCCTTTCAACGGCGCTTTGAGCGACTGTTCGGGAGGGGCGGCGGGCCGGGTGAGGCCATGGATTTCGGTCCATACCTCGACGGTCTGCCCCGGCTCACGGACGGGGAGGTGAAGTCCTGCGAAAGGCCGATTTCAGTCGCTGAGATAGGGGATGCGCTGAGCCAATGCGGCAAACGCAAATCTCCAGGTCTCGATGGTCTACCATACGAACTTTATGTAGCGATTCGGGATTGTTCTCCATACTCCTCCAGGCGGTCTGCTGAAACTGGCAACAGAACGGCAGAATTCCCAGTTCTGTGACCAAGGGCGTAGTCACGCTGGTGAGGAAGGACGAGAACAAGGGGGATGACATAGACAACTTCAGGCCCATAACTCTGCTAAACACAGAGTTAAAGATTTTGGCTAAGGTGTTAGCGAAGCGGTTGGAGCTTGTCGTCGGGAACCTGGTGGGAGAAGCCCAGACATGCGCAATCCCGTCCAGGTCAATTCACAACAATCTCCACCTCATGTGATACACCGTAAAGAGGGTAGGGAACGAAACCGGCTTTGGTGGGTCCCTGATCAACTTGGATCAATCTGAGGCGTTCGATAGGGTTGACCATCGGTACCTGGATGCAGTGCTCGCGGCGGCAGGTTTCAGACTCGTTTTCAGGGGGTGGATTGCTGCAATGCACAGGAGCAACTCTTGCTCGAGGGTCAAGGTGAACGGCTACCTCTCGGAGCCGTTCGAAATCGCGCGATCCATCCGACAGGGATGCCCTCTCTCCCCCCTTCTGTATGTGCTGGCTCTCGAGCCACTACTGCGGAAGTTGGAGCTGTTGCAAGGAATCCCCTTGGAACTGGGATTGCAGAAAGCGGTGTCGGCCTACGCCGATGACTAGACAGTAATGGCGTCATGCGCCTCGGAAATCAAGCAGATCGGCACCTTACTGGAGGAATGCGAAAGGTCTACAGGAGCTAAGCTGAAGCGGGACAAGTCCGTCGGTTTGCAACTCGGAACGTGGAGAGGCAAACCGATGCCCTCCGACGGCGTCATCCGACGCTGGAAGGAGGGACCGGTGAAGCTGCTCGGAGTCTGGTCCGGACCGGACCTCTAGGTGGAGAAAAACTGTGACGAGGTAACGGGAAGGGTGTTTGCACTCGCCCAGAAGTAGGACGAGTGCAAACTATCCCTGAAAGGTCGAGCGGACGTGGCGAACACTTATATAGCGTCCGTCACCTACTACCGATTGGCCGTCGTGCCTTCCCCAGCGAAAACGCTCGCCAAAATGTCAACACCCTTCAAACGGATGGCCAAGTATCCCTCACCGGTCAGCCGGTGTGGGCCCCTTTTGTGAGGCGAACCCTACCGAGACTCGTCTCACTCACCGAGCTGCAATCCTGGTTCAAGCAAAGATCGAGAAAAATCGGCGACTGGCACATTGAATGTGCCTAGGCGCTCACAGCCCTCTGGCAAACGGATCCGGCAATCAGTGGAGACTCAACCTCAACATCATATAGAGGGTTGGTGCGCAGCCACTGCGACAACGCTCTCGGAGAGTCTCTGGGCATAGAGGAAGACGAGCTAGCCAGTTTGTTCGGTAGCACGATTAGCCCGCCACCGATGGACAACTTCCAAAAGTCCCTGGCTTGGCAGTGCTACCGAGGAGCTCTACCCGTTTGGGACAAGCTCTACAGACACGGGCGCCCGGTTAGTGACCCATCGAAGAAGATCTGTCCGAGATGCGTGCGTGACGAGGAAACCGTCGCGCACGCATTCGTACACTGCCCGGGCGTTGCTGACCTGTGGGGCTATGTGGAACGGCTACTGTCGCTGGTGAGACCTATCAGGTTGACCACCGAGTACATTGTCACAATCAAACCGCCTCCCCCCTTCAAAAACGAAGGAGTGGCGGTTTTCCTCTGTGTGATAGCTATGGCGAAAGAGGTTGTTTGGTGGTCGAGGTTGGACACTTTTCTCTCCGGCCAACAACTGGTCCTTTTTTTCAAGTACCATTTTAGAAGAAGGATCAGAATGGAGAGAGAGGTGCTCTACCCCAGCAAGTTTTATGAAAGGTTTGTGAAAGTGGTGAGAATGGCCCGAGTGAATGGGCCTTCTCTCTATATCAGCCTGTGGGTGAGAGAGGAGAATAAAGAGGAGAGGAAGGGGGCACCCGCTCTTTGTGCTCCTGAGGAGGAGGGTTGCACATATTTTTCGGGGGTGTGTGCGACACACGTCAACGCCGCCTCCCTATTGAGGACTTCGATTGTTGAATTTTATTTGTTATATGTTGTTACACGTCCTTTGAAATGTATGTAACCCCCCCCCTCCCTTGTATTTGTCCCAATCTTTGATGCCCTGGTGGCAAATAAATAGAAAGTTATCTATCTATCTAACTATCTATCTATCTCACCCTTTCTCTCTCACTCTCTCTCTCACATTTATTTTATTTTTGATCAACTGAATATTTATGCGGAAAATGTTTTTGAAACGTAAATAACTTTTCTGGAAGTTTAAATTTTAATAGATTGTCGTGTAAAAGTTCTAAACTTGTTTACTGTGTGATTTAGTAACTTGTTTTGATATTCTGATTTAGCACATATTTTTGTATTGTAAATGTCACGTTTTATTTTTTTATATATTTATATTATCGGACAAACTTTAAGATGTTTCCTTCTCTTTTCAAATAATGAAACATTTAAAGCCAAAAAATGTCTATTCAAGAAAATAACAACATATCCACTTGCAACGAAATAAATAAATATATACATAGCAATAAATAAATAGGAACATTTTAAAACCAAACAAAATAGAGAAATGAAGAGTGTATTAAAATTTAGTAACTAAAAGGGAATCAGCATCTCAGATAAAATGTTCCTCTATTTTATTTCCCTTTCAAACTCAATGTAACTAATGATATCAATACGATATTGAAATTACGATTGAAGTGAACGTTACCATTAGAAGAGGGGTTATTAAAAATACATCTAGGCAAATTTCAAAGTTATTTAGAAAAATATATATATATTTTTTTAATCATAAAAAGGATTATAAAAGGCTCTTTAGAAATCATCTTGTTTCGTCGGTAAATGTTATTTGCAAGAAGAAAAAAACAAGATTTGTTAATAATAAACAGACGCATAAGGACACTGAGTGGATTATTTCCTTGTATTCATGGTTGGATCTTCAAGATATATCAATATCTAATCTTCAGAATTTTCTGATTTTTCGAATCAAAATAAATGTATGTATTGCTGTATTGTTAGAGTCAAATCCCTGTAAGAATAACTTCTTTTCCTCTTCTCCTTACATTTTGTTCATCCTCGTCACTTTATCCTACGTTCAGATTTTTTCTCAATCTTTCTATCTGTTTATTTCTGTCTGTCTATTTCACACTTTCTCTCTATATATATTAAACATAAGCGCAAACACACACTCACACACTCACACACACTCACACACATACACACATATGCACACACTTACTCACAGACGCATACACAGACTTATACACACTCACACATACACACACACACGCGCGCACACACTCAAACGTACACGTGCTTATATATTTTGTGTGTGTGTTTATGCATGGATATCACCTTTCTATATTATATTACCTCCTAGAACCTCGTTCCCCTTTGTAAAGAGAAACGTTTTATTTGCTTTAGGTGACTTTAGCAAAACCATCAGAAATAATGAAATAGATCGACATACATTAGAAAATTAGTTACTGGTGAATGATCGGAGACAGTCACGATGTTTTTTTTACAAAAATCCCATAATTTTGAAACTTCAGCAAGAAACGTTAGCCTATACATCACTTGAAAGCGTTGTTTTTAGGTTATTTTGATTGAAGTGATATGCAATACACTTTTAATTTACTCAACACCAATTACTAATTAGTTGTTCACTCATGAACATAAGATCTGAATTCCTCACCACCATGAACACTTCACCTCTCGGTCTTATCAGCATATAATTACCCCCACAGCAACACACACTATGATCAGCTCATCCCGCTACCTAACACCTATTTATCTCAAACCTTATGCTCTACAATAATTATTAGGAATAACCATAAAGTTAACACCATTTAATATAACCACTATAGCTTGCTTATATTATATTCAGTAATTGATAGATAATAATATGATGAGACACTTAATGTGTTATAGGAAAATAAATTATATTTATAATTAAATATATAAATTAATAGCATTATATATAAGGGATTCACTTATAACATAATATAATGTATATTAATCACACAAGAGATTTAACTAATTGGACCTGTAAATATACATTTTTTCTATAGCTTATTTATACTTTATTCAGTAATGGATAGATAACAATATAATTGATTCTACATTTGGCACAAGGCCAGCAATTACCCAGTGCATTTCTGGTACTTTATTTTATTGACCTCGTAAGGATGAAAGGCAAAGTTAACCTTGGCGCGATTTGAACTCAGAATGGAAAGGGCCATAACTATATACATCAAAGCATGGCGTCCGACCCTCTACCAATACTGCCGATCCAAACAATATAATGAGACCTTTAATGTATTATAGGAAAATAAATATAAACAAATAGCATTATATAAAATGGATTCACTTGTAACACAATATAATGTATATTAGCACAAAGAATTTAACTAATTGGAGCTGTAAACAACTATACATTTTTTCCATTTTTTCTACTTTCTTCTACCATATACAATTTGATCGCTATTTATCTCCCCTTTCGCATTAGCTCCCCTTAATATAGATCTCAATCTCATTTCCGGAAATTAAACCTTTAGAAGAATCACTCCACAACAATTCGAACCCTGGATAACAATATAATAGAACCATTATACAATCCATACCTGTAACTAATTAAACACTTTCACTAAAATAAAATATAACCAATGTAATGGAAAAGATAGCAATAACATTGATACTCTTAACACATACACATTTGAACATTACAGAAACAATCATCACACTACATCCACCATAAACTCATAATTTTAATACACAAACATCTTTGCCTACGTGATATGCTTGTAAACCTATGTCATTTTATGTGATACTTTTGCCATGCAGTAATCTTATATGCCTAGTACATTGCGTGTTTCCTTCCTGTATATGCCTAACGTATTTGCACTCTCTATACGCTTGCATATGTACTGCTAGTGTCCTCGTTTTACGAGTAACTTTATACCTTAATACCTCTTTAATTATTATACTATTCCCTTGTAATCTCTGTCGCATGCATTCCACTCTGTGTCTTTTTAAGTTTGAATTTTGAATTTGAATTATTGTATTATTGAATTTGAATTATTCTCTTGTAATCTATATCACATCCATTCCACTCTGTAAATACGAAACTCTTGTTGGCAACATTAATATCCATGTATCTATATGATTGTTCAGTTGAATAAGAGGTTAATTATATGTAAAAACATTGGCAGTGCTCCGATGAAACCAAACGAAAGTTTGGAAGAAACGATTGTCAGCAATAAAATGATTTGAACATAGGTTTAATTATTGTGTAATTTATATATATATAAATATATAAATATATATATATATATATATATATATATATATATATATATATATATATATATATATATATATATATATATGTATATATATATATATATATACATATAAATATATATTATAAAGAAAACGAAAAATCAGTGGTGCATCCGGACTTATTTTATTGCGTGTTACAAATGTTTAGCCGGCAGATAGCTCGAGACATGGTCCTTGTATGGATCTGGCTGATTCTACTTCTGCGGGTTCTTTCAGGCACGGGTTTTCGTCTGGAGCAAATTTCGTCTGTGATAATATTTTCTCCAGACAAAAACCCGTGTCTGAAAGAACCCGCAGAAGTAGAATCAGCCAGATCCATACAAAGACCATGTCTCGAGCTACCTGCCGGCGAAACATTTGTAACACGCAATAAAATAAGTCCAGATGCACCACTGATTTTTCGTTTTCTTTATAATATCTACAATCTACTCTGCTGAATATCAAGTGCTAATTTTGTCATACCGCCTATGGAAGCACCATAGCTACTATTATACCCAACTATATATAAATATATATATATATATATATATATATATATATATATATATATATATATATATACCCACTCTACTACCGTAAGTACCAAGTACTCTCGTGCGTTATGTTTCACCTGGTTTCTTACCACACTTTCTTTGTTGTTTTATATATATATGTGTGTGTGTATGCGTTAGTTGTTGGTCCATACAGAAATGTGAAGGTAAATATATATATATATTTACCTCACACTTCTGTATGGATCAACAACTAACTCATACACACACGCACACACACACGCACACGCACACACACACATACGCGCACACACATACACACACGCGCACACGGACAGCTCTATATGCAAAACGTTTTTTTCAGCTAGACGCGTTCTATTGACACCATAAAAATTGTTATCGTCCAACATAAAACGCGACCAACAATCGTTTTCCAAGTGATGGCGAGATGAATAGACCTGTTTTTTCTCTAAAAATGTCCAGTCTGCATATTAGCCGATCCGCTGATCAGCCAGATTAGCATATCAGCAGACTGGCCAGTCAGTTTCCTGTATACGAGCGATAAACTGCCGGCTTTGCTAAATTCAAATAAAAGAGAAAATTTCGCTCTACATTTATTTTATTCAGCCATGTTGAGCGAAATTTTCTTTTTTATTTGAATTTGGCAAAGCCGACCATTTATAGCTGGTATACAGGAAACTGACTGGTCAGTCTGCTGATATGTAAATCTGGCTGATAAGTGGATCTGCTAATATGCAGATCTGACTGATCAGCCAGTCAGTCTTTTGACATGTAAATCAGGCCGATCAGTCACTGTGTATTTTTGAAAATAGCATATATTTTCACTAGCTCTGACAGTTTGGTAGGTGAAGAGTGAGCTGTACCGATGAAAGGTGATACCCAGAAACATTAGTGTCTGCAGTTCTGTTCGCATGCCAGCACAAGAGCAAGAATGAAGTGTTCATTCTACTGACATGGCTATGAAATAGAGGCTTGTTTGCATAATTGTAAACGAATCGAATGTTATTATTAATATACGAAAAACTCAGATTACATTTATTGTATTCAGTCATGTAGAGCGAAATTTTCTTTATATATATATATATATATATATATATATATATATATATATATATATATATATATATGTGTGTGTGTGTGTGTGTGTGTGTGTGTATGGACATTTAGTATTTCTAAAGTAACACGGTTTTAGGAAGCCGTAGCTATACAAACACCGGGGCTAAATCCCTCTGCTGGTGTCCAGCAGAAGCAAGGGAGACAACCGACTCTGCATGTCAAGCTTGACTGGCCTTCTTCAGGACGGTCCCTCCCACCGCTTGCAACTGAAAACAGTCGAAAATATATTGTTTTCTTGTCTGTGTAAATGAGGTGATTAATCTCATTTGCATATGAAGCGAAATAAGTTGGCTCAACTTATAATAGAATAGAAATAGGATTTCGCTTATGTACACACACACGCACACACACACACACACACACACACACATGCACACACACACACACACACACACACATATACATATATATATATATATATGTGTGTGTGTATAATTGTGCCATTTTCATCAATTAGAGGGCCAACAGTGAAGTCAGAGATATTGTGTTTTATTGCAAATGAAAACAACACTTTGGGGTTGAGTTAGATTTTCTCAATGGCCCATTTCTCCTCACCTGTTATTGATGATGGTCTTCATGCATTGTTGGAGGTTATATTTATTTGATTCAAGCGGTGCGATAGCCGTCGAATGTGTGTGTTACTGTTGGCAGTATTTTAGTGTGTAATTTTGTTTGTTTGATCTTTTTATTTTTTATAATAGGTTTTCTGTTTTGAGGGATACTGAACTTAGTTTTGTTCACAGGTTTTGGTGGGGTGTGTTTTGCACATATATTTGTGACAGTGTCATCAAAGATCTGCCAAGATGTTTTGATGTTGGTTGAAATGAGTGCGTGTGTAAAAGAGCAGTCAGCATGTGATAGCTCGTTCATGATTGCATCCCAGTTGGCATTATAGAGATCCATGTTATCAAATGGGTGGGCTGGAGAGAGTTCCCTAGGATTAGCTTTCAGCTGGTGCAATCTCAGGTTTCAAAGAACAATGTCATGGTCTGAAAGAAGGATATTTTTCCACTGTAATATTATGTATAGTGTTAGTGTAGGTCCAAAATATTCTTCAGCTAACTTGTTAGTGCAAGGACAAGTTTGGACAAGAAAAAACTCATTCATAAAGTCGAGAAGTGACTCGGCTGCTTCTTTGTCAGTGGCTGAGGAGGGAGTGCCTGGTTTCAAACTGTTTGTAGACCAATCTTATTCGGAAGGTAGAACGGCAAAGATCCCTTCCACTGGATGAGAACTCAGACAGTAAAGATTCAAAATTTGCTAGGTATTTTTCTATACACTCAATTTGCCTACTACTTTAAATAATCAGTTTATCTCTTCAAAGACAATCGGAAGAAATGTTAAAATTTAAAGTGATGAAAAATAATACGCACACACTTCCATTTATATTTCCAAGTCTCCTAAACACGTCGCCCGTGTAGTCTCACCACAGATCAGATTAAAAGACACGGACGCCTAAATTGGTTAAGAAATCTGCTGAAACATTTGCATCTATAATTACGACATTGAATTTTCATCACGTCGGATGAAGTCAATCTATGTTAGCCTTGAATAATTTCGGACAACTTTCTTTACGCTTCGCTTCATTTACCGAGTTAAAATCAGTATGAGGCGCCCTTAATCTACCTTTTATATGACTTTCTTTTTCAATATAAGCAAGAAAACATTTTAGAGAACAAAATACGATTATAACATAGTCTCTTAAAATGCTTGAGTTCGCCTTGCTGGCTATTGAGATGCTAACAAATAAATTCATAGCACAAAGTTAAGCAATCTCAACGAATTCGTATTTCTTTTCTTGAGAAAAATACATCAATTCTATGTATTGAATAATTTAATTTACAAATAAACATCTAGCCTGTATTCACTGACTTTAAAGCCATTATAATTTATAAAGCATTTACAGGTTTATCATAAGTTGTATTTTAAGGGATTAATCAATAAGCCAAATATATATTTCAACGCATGGGCTTTTATATGATTTTATTTGTACATCAATTACTATATATACATTTCTGTATCTTGCTCAGCTGTGTAAGAGCTTTGTAATTTTAGTTTCTATTAACCATTATAATATGTTATGTGTAATACGATAACTATAACAATTGTGTCACTAATCGTTGAACATAAGCATTAGACCACTGATCTAATATCTTAGCCTCATTAGATTCATGTCTATGATGTGAATATAAATTCTAAATGAGATAAATATCCCTTTCATTACACAACGTTCTATTAAATATATACCAGGCATTTTATAATTATTTGGTCAAGATTGTGAACCAGTACAGAAGATGATTCAATATATTGTACCGCCTACATAAAACACTGCTTTGTGTGTGTATGTGTGTGCGTGTGTGTGCGTTTGTGTGTGTGTGTATGTGTGTGTGTGTGTGTGTGTGTGTGTGTGTGTGTGTGTGTATGTGTGTGTGTGTATTTTAACGAAGTAAACAATTACAAAATACGCTTATTTTCCCCCATTATGACATAAGAAACACCAAGCATTAAATAACATATGCGCAACAGTATGTCCAACAGCTTTGTCTTCTTAACTAATATGACATTCTTATAGCAATGTTTAACGTATTGCATTTGTCATGGCTAATAGATATTTTTGCAAAACTAACTAAAAGTATTATAGTTAGTGAAACAGAAATTCCGAACATATAAAGATTTTATATATTGACATATATGTGCAAATACGATACATTGCTGAGTTATTTAAAATAGGCTTTTTTTTCAGGCAGTATTACATAAACATCCAATACAATATATAAATTATTCTCTATATTAGGTTGAATAGAATAAAGCATTCTCATATTGCTTACCGTTTTATGATAAGTGTAATGCAATTACAGAAATGACTTTTTGGCGTGCTCCATTTTATATTCTTCTTCTTCTTCTTCTTCTTCTTCTTCTTCTTCTTCTTCTTCTTCTTCTTCTTCTTCTTCTTCTTCTTCTTCTTCTTCTTCTTCTTCTTCTTCTTCTTCTTCAGAGCCCCCAGCGGTTCATGTCAGAAGGAACCCTCTGGTCCGACTCGATCCCCAAGCAAGACCAGCCAATCTCATGGATGTTATCCAAACATCTTGCTCAGAATCTATCCCTGAGTTTCCTGCCGGTTTGTTTTGCCTGTAAAACCTGTACAGTGGTTCATTCCTGAGATATTCTCGCCATATCCCCGCGGTATCGGAGCTGTGATCACTCAATTCAGAGAAGTAGCCGCTTTGCCTGGAGTGAATCTCTGATATTCGATCTACGCACCCTATCGAGTAACGCTATTCCAATGACCCTTCGCAGGATCTCCATTCAGGATCGTATCGTACTCTTTCGGTCATGACAATAGGCAATGACACGCATGAACAATGAATTCTAAACAGCGTTTTTGAATTTTACATCAACCTCGCTTCTGATGGCTGAAAATTGAAGCTGGGGCATTAGGGAAGTGGACAAGCAGAATCGGTAGAGCATTGGTCAACATGCTTATCGGCATAGAGTTACAGCCTTTTACGTTCTGAGTTCAAATCACATCGAGTTTAGCTTTGCCTTTCATCCTTACGGGGGTTGATAAAATAAAGTAACAGTCATGCACTGTATTTGATTTAAT
>OZ024742.1:214782661-214817661 GCA_964016885.1 Eledone cirrhosa | reverse complement strand
GTGCTTAATTTTCTCGACCACGTCAGGATGAAAAGCAAAGCGAAGCTCAGGTTGATTTGAACTCAGAACGTAAAGGGACGTGACTATATGCCGCAAAACATGTTATCCGGCACTTTACAGATACTGCCAATCTACCGTCCTTGTTTGATTACTATAGGTCAAAGAGGTAAACGCCTTTCAGGTAAAATCATATATGAATTGTTCCTGCAATATCCACGACGCAAAATGTTCGATCAATTGTTTCAATCGTCTCGAGAATTGACAGTGTGAAAATGTGTAAAAATATAAATTCGAGAAATTACAGTGACATTGGCAGAATATAAACATTAAAACGTAGGCAAATAAAATATTACAGACGGTATAGTGTAAAATAATTTATATATGCATTTATTTATAAGGCTTTAGAATGTCAAATTTAGGAAGCAGATACTGGTTTAATGGATGAGCATATGTACATTTAATAATAGAAGCCATATGCAAGCAAACATACACACTAAAACATACACCCCACACACTCTCATACACACACACACACATACACACATACACACACACACACACACACACACACACACACACATATATATATATATATATATATATATATATATACTTCCCTGTGTGTCCGTATGTACATATGTGTGTTCCTGTATAGTCATTGTAATCGTTATTTTACACATATAAATGTGTACACAAACCCATGGATGCCAATATATAAATACAAATACATACATCGCCACATAAATACGCACACACAAAGTGATACTGTATTTCAGGAAGACCATGTTTCAACAAACAAATGCAGTCTCTAATGTAAAGTTTTATCGGTTATATGGTTGACATTCAAATATAGAGGCCAATTGTTTTTATAGCTCTTGCAAATGTCAAAACGTTTGCATAAATAAGTTTGCGCATAGGTCAACATAGATGAAAATGATGACGTCAACGATATTTATGTTGATAATAATAATAATAATAACAATAATAATAATAATAATAATAATAATAATAATAATAATAACAACAACAACGACAGCAACAGCAACACTAACAACAACAACAACAACATGAGACAATTGTGACAATATAGATGAACATCATGCTTAAGGTTTGCTGTTCCCTGTGATGATGGTGATGAGGAAGTAAATTAATATTATGATGTTCACAATGTGACGGATATAAGGTTGATAACTGTTACGACGAGGTTTATTCAATCGATGATGACAACCATCATCTATTTCATAATTCTGAAGAATATAGTGTAAGTACTAACGTAAATAGTGCTATTTGTGAATATGATGTGTATAAAAATGATAACCATTGTAATATCGGTAACTATAGTTATTGTAAGATAAGCATAATGTCTCAATTCACCATTATTGTAGTGACATTGCTATATGTAGAGCTAGAAACATATGGGAGCCATAGTAAATGATGTAAAGTAGTTGGAGATAATGTTTTACGATCTCATATGTTTGAATATGTCACTATAATTCTAAATCGCCCGAGACCTGCAAAACAGTATGAGTCAAGTTGTTGGCTCTATTCTATCTATGTATCGATCTACACACACACGCACACACACACACACAGACACACATATATATATATATATATATATATATATATATATATATATATATATATATACAGAGAGAGAGAGTGGGTATAAGAAAAATGCGAAGTTGAAGATGTTAAAGTCCTTTATTGATAAGGCGTTGATACATATTTGAATTACCACAGTGGCCAAGTGATTTTAGGCAACCAACGCCATGATCTCATCAGACAGTTTAATCACGATACGATCTCATGGGAATACGAAATAAAGCGGTTAGGGAACGGAAAAAGATATTGGTTTGGAAGCCTTCGTCTGTTCCCTTTAGTATGGTTTGCGTTGGGACGTAACCTTATTGCATATAGAATCTGCCTGATGAGTTCATGAAGCTGGTTGTTTAAAATCACATCCGCAGAGGTGACAAGAATAAAGGAGAAAAGGTAGAAAATGCGCGAGAGAGGATCACACAAACATTTAAATACACTCATAAGCTTTTAGACCACCTGTGGTTTCGACGATTTAATTACGTAAAACAACCACGTAAAATAGACGATGTTTGCGTGAGGAACGAACAGATTAGATTGACAGACATGTAAGAGAGAAAAAGAAAAGTAAAATGCATCCACTTAGCATCAGGGCGTTGTTAGAAAATCTAATGTAGCATCTGGCAAAGAACCCAATGACATCAACTCGTTTTGTTATATATAAATAGACAATTTTATGATAAGGCAAACACGCAACAGTTATTGTGTTAGAATCTAAAAGTTGTTACTATATAATTATTTCATCTACAATGTGGGTATTTTTATTTTGACGGGTGGGAAATTATTCTCTCCAGTAAAACAACAAATCTGAAGATTTAAACACCTAAAAAATAGACTATTATATATGTATTATAGAGCGGAACCGAAATATTTTTCTTTCCACTTCTTAGTAATGAATCCTACTTTTGAACTACTATAAACAGCATGTTCCTCACTAGAGTTAATGCATTTATTATGACCGTTGAGACCATAAGATGTAAAAGTCATTAATGTGACATTTAAGTGACTGATATTATATTTCTATTAAGATTATAGGAAGAAGAAATTTTGCCGTGTATGTATCTATATTTACAACTTTTTTCACTCATTACAGATATACTTTGAGGATGTTCTAAACTTAGAGTGTGCATAGCTTTCCCAGTGTGAGGTTCAATATATTGTTTCGTAAGCATCCACATACACAGACGCACATTCATATATATGTATTATAAATATATATAAATGCTTGTGTGAGAGCGTTGGCGCTTATGTGCATATATATATATATAAGTTAATTTTTTAAATCTTTTTTTTTTTTAATTTTCTTATTTTACGTCCTTCATATCATTGTTCTGCATCCTCCTGCATTGAACCACCTAGGTAGTATGACATAACTTATGTATTTGCTAGCATTAGCGTACATCTGTACGCATATGTTAGTAGATATACTAAATTCTCTATATTTATCACCAAAGTATTTATTTGTTGAGCAAACCTGCCAAAACCACTACTAATTCATTGGTGTGGTAGTAGGCTTCTGTCATCTTACCATCCCATCCTTCCTACTACCCTCAGTGTCACCTGATTGATTCTTTAGAATCTGCCATTTGACCAGAGACAGCGAGCTTTTCAGTGCATGGAATCCAGTCCCCGCTAGCTGTTCCATCTACCGAATTATTATTATGTTTATATGAGTCCCCAGTGTCCGCGCATTGCCTGGAGACTTAGCTGAGAATAGACACCCTGATGACGCAATGAATTTTCGACGGTTATATTACGTAACTGTCTTTATCCCATTGCAGAAACTAATTAGTTGGAGTGAAAATTTTAGTAAGTAAGTTAATTTTTTAAATCTTTTTTTTTTTTATTTTCTTATTTTACGTCCATATATATATATATATATATATATATATATATATATATATATATATATATATATATATATATACACATACATATACATATATATATAAGCTGCAGGTAACACGTATCTTGGCATGCCTGCATCATAATGTCCCAAAGAATGGTCGTATACACATTCTTCTAAACACATCAAAGCAACTTAGCAGTCGCCTTTATGTATATTATGATGTAAGATCTTGCATGTATCCTTTAAAATTTCTATCGGAGATTAGCTAATTTCGTCTATTTTTTCATTTTATGGAATTCTTATCCAACCCTAACTAATTTAATACTTACTTATTAAGCACTATTTTTTTAGCAATGTATCACTGAGCTACCTGTGGTCTCACAATGCGCTTTATTACTGAGAATACCTGCAGAGAAATAGAACAGGGTGAGAAACATAACTAACCACTTAATGTTGAAATCAGTACTGCAAAAGGATCATGAACATGTTTCTATTCTAACTCGGTTAAGTCTGTAAGTCTATCTCCTGTGTACACCTTTTATCCAGATGCGTTTATGAGACTTTTTTTTAATTCATGGAATATTCCGAGGCGTATTTCGGTATTTACACCAACTTTCTGAAGATTCGTTGACATTCTCTAAAGGCACGCACAATTCCAAGAAAAATATAAACATATTTGAAATATATCTTGCAGGAAAATATGTTTCCTACTATTCACAGGCTGTTGCTTTCAAAATGAAACCTATAATTTCGAGAGGTGAATTTTATGATTTATAACAAGAACATAAATAACACTACAGTATAAAAAACGATAGAAAATAAATAATGTATCTAATATAATTGTTTCTACTTTTGGCACAAAGCCAGCAATTAACCCAGTACATTACTGGTACTTTATTTTATCGACCCCGTAAGGATGAAAGGCAAAGTTAACCTCGGCGGGATTTGAACTCAGACTCTAAAGGGACGTAACTATGCTAGAAAGCATAGCGTCCAACCCTCTACCGACACTGCCAATTCACAATATAATGTAAGATGAATATTTCGTTACTCATTAATGCGATAGTTCTGATTTATACCTAGGTATTCGTTAAATATTTGTAAAATTTTAATAAGTAGGAGAATTATTTCTAGCGTATATTTTCCAAATCTCGTTTAATAAATTATAACAAAGTCGTTTATCATAGATAGGCAGACAGAAACTTATTTAGAAATCACATCTGCACAGTAAAATGTAAATATATAAAAATCTAATTAGAATGAAATTACTAAAAGTTAAGTATTTTGACTATGTTCTTGATAGTTTCATACTAAAATAAATGTAAACTTCCACACACTTCATGGGATTAACGTTATGGATTTAATGTTTTCACCAAAATCTGATGTTATATAGAGTGAGAAATCGGAATTCGCTCAGTGCCTGAAACATTCTTTTTTTTTTATAACTGAATTATTATATAATAAAGAAGCTATGTAGCGCCATTGAAGTAACCTATAAAACAGATTGATTTGTTCTTCAATTCCTCGTGTACCAGCGTAATCATTCTCACAAATGTATTGCAATTAGCTCAATTAGGTAGGAAAAAATCATGTACTGGTGATATTTATATATAGCAGTTGATCACTCTTTATGAAATAGGCATATTGCAAGCAAGTAGTAGGCTAAAATATTTAGTGTCTTTCACAACAAACCAACGCTTTCATCGTATAAATTGGGGCTTCTTTTCTGACAAATTATACCCAAGGCTCAGAGGAGCGCAACATCTAAACAATAGGGTAGTCCGAGGGAAATCTAGCTGCACCTATGTAAACATTTGTAGGATTTCGTGTTATTTGACACACATTTTTGTCTCTCTGTATCAATGTGTAACCATTTGATACGCCTCATCAGATTTAAATGATCAGGGATATCAAGATAATCAGACATATGATTAACATGAACGACAAGAAAATGTCCATGGGAATATATATATTTTAGATTTCCTACAAATGTTGAACAGATGGCACCTCCTCCAAAAACGCAAAATTGTACTACTAATTACTACTAATTTCTACTATGATTTAAATATATATTTTCTATTGAACGTATATGGGCTGCAAATTTATATAAAGCACCTTCCGACCAATGTTTATTTAACACATGAAGAATAAATGTAAGCAATATGCTAAAGGAACTTTTACAAATATTGATATTTCCAATGCGAAGAAAATGATCAATGAAGGAAAAAATATATTACCTTTGAGGAATAAGGGCGATTTAAAATTAACTCTCCGCCACAAATCAAAGCCGACACTATAATTTTTCGCACGATTTTGAACAAACAAAAACAAAAACGTCTTTCCTTACTCAATCGTCTTGAAAGAGGCAATGCCAGACATACAATTCATACAAAGGGCTAAACTATATGGAAGCATTTCGGTGCTCTTCAAAAGTGAGGCCCTTGTGAAAAAATACTCAGTGACCCCGGTCAGCTCTGCCACACACACATTTTTCCCTACATACATGGGAAAAAGAACACAAATAATAAACATTACCAATATACCACCCAACATTAACATCTGGTGGTTTCTGGCAGGGTTCTTGGAGGACAATACTGTCGATTCAAAAATCCACAAGAAACACCTGGAACGTCACACGATTGGAAATTTTGGTCCAAATGAAACCGCACGGAATTTCCAAGATACCAGCAAGGGTGCCAGTAGACAATACAAACTATATACAGATTTCGGCAGACCTGTGGAGGCCACATTGTTTTAAATGTGCAAGCACATCGCATTTAAAGGCCTCCTGTCCCCTCTTACGAACAAACACCACAAGCCCCAAACAGTACTTTTACCAACACCAACTCAAAAACCACAACAACAATAACAACACACAAAACAAGCAAACACACAGAAATAAACAACTGTTCAAACACAAACAACAGAAAAAACACAAACAATTCTCCTTAAAAACACAGTCCCACCCCATCCCACTCCATCCAACACGCTCCCACAATCACACACACAAACACACCATCATCACACAACATACCCCGCCCCACACGCCCCTGATGACGATTCATCGTCAGACGAGGCTACTTCTCCATCCCAAAGTGAAGATGAAGGAGAGCCTCGGAATCAAAATAACAAAAAAAGAGAAACCCCAAAGCCACAAAAACAACAATCACCAACACGAACACACAGCCACCAACACAAACAATAACACAAACATCACCACAATCACCCTCCTACCAGCAAAACAAAAACCACCACAATCAATCCCCCTCCCTACCAGCAAAACAAACACCAACACCACGCCAAACACAAATGTCCACCATAAAAAGAAAACTACAAAATGAACAACAAACCAAAACAACACAAAAAAACAACAATACACATACATTAACACATACAACAAAGATTTGATGGAGGTCATCTCACAGGACCCCAAAGTGGAAACTGAGGGGAAAACATTTGTCAAAACAGACTCTCAACCACAGCTAAAACTAATAAGGGTTTCGATAGAAACCTATCAGAAAATGAAAGAACAGTTTTCACAGGACGTTGCCAACCCCTGCCAAAAATCAATAAACCGTGTCCTGTTTAAATGTATCCCCACCCCCTTCAACATCACCATCAGAACTGAAATGGAGATTGAACAACCCGATCTCCAGGAAACGAAAAGGTAAGTGCACCTTTTCGTCCTTTTCGCCAAATCTTCTCCAAAAACATGGCTGACTTACGAGTTGGAAGCGTTGATGTGGCCTAGGGATGCCCTGGAAACAGGGCCAACTTTAAAACGACCTTAGGCCACACGGTATAGATGTAATAGCCATCACCGTGTCCAGGATCCACAACGGGCAGCAACTAACCCCCATCTTCAATGAATTTGAGATCTACGCATCTCTCTGTTAACCGGGAAGTGGAGAGGGAGTGACTGTTATATTTCGGACAAACCTGGATCTCGAAGTACAGCAAGTACACTTGGATCGGGAGGGTAGACTGGGAGTCCTAGACGTGAACAGTATTTGAAGTGTAGCCTTCAGACTGGTTACCGTTTATGCCCCGACCGGGCAATCACAATTGCGACCAGACTTCTTTAAGCGGCTAGAGTCTTTTCTGGGAACGTCTCGCTGCTTGCTTTTAATGGGGGACTAGAATGGTATCCTAGTTGCACGATGGGACTATGTGAGCGCATGTCCCAGTAGAGCGAGGTGTAACAGCCTCAAAAATCTAATCGGCCAATTCCAACTGGTCGATAAATATCGACTAGATTTCCCGAGTGCACCACAGTGGACGTGGGCAAACTTCAGTGGGACATCTAGATCGTATCTAGATAGCTTTTTCATTAGAGAGAAGGACAAGAAGATGTTAACTGTCCACAAATGCACATGGTTCCCTATTCAGATCACAAACTAGTCGACTGCAGAGTCAACCGTGATAGAAGGATTTTCAGATTTATTTGAAAATAATAGACAGTGATTTTCTTTAAGAAATATATGGTAAGAACCCTTAAGTTGTGTTCCAAACACCAGCTTCTTATTGAAAAAGTTATTTGACTAAATTCTTCCAAATACTTGATCATAGACAAGGACCCGGATACTGGAAACTGAACGTGTCGTTGCCAGCACGAAAAGCCTATAGTGATCGGATAAGTAGATTAGTTAAGCAACAGTTGACAGGAGCCATCGTCAACAATAGATGGTGGTACTCTCTCAAGAGAGCAATTAGAGTAGAATCGATATGGTTTAGCAGAAAATTAGCTTTAGAGAAAAACAAATCAGATACAGAACTAGTTAGTATCCAAGGTAGAAGAGGCGCTTAGGAGTGGCAACGCAGCTAGAGTGCTAGCATCGAGAACGGCACTGGACCAGTTCTTCGGCGCGAAACACGAAGACTGTGTGGTCAGAAGTAAATCACGAACTCTAGGAAACGAGGGAGCAAAAGCTGTTAGCTGGGCCCGAGTGGCGGAAGCGAAAAGTGGCTACAAGTCCACGATTCGGTCTTTGAAAGACCAAAACGGACGTGTGCTACTTTCTTGACCCCAGGCAGATATGTCGCGGCCTTTCAGCGGCACTTTGCGTGACTGTTTGAGTAGAACGACGGTGTACCGAACAGGGGCAATGGACATTGGTTCATCCTCGACGGCCTGCCGCGTCTCTTGAGCATGGACGCCGAGTTCTGCAAATGACCGATCACAGCCACTGAGAAACGGGACGCTCTGGGCTTCTGCGGAAAACGCAAATCACCCGGTCTAGATGGTCTACCGTATGAGTTTTACATAGGCATGCCGGTTTTCTTCTCTGGCCTCTTCGAAGCCGTCTACTGCAATTGGCAGCAGAACGGGACAATTCCCAGTTCTACAGGCAAGGGCGTAGTAACGCTGATCAGGAAAGACGAGAACAAGGGGGACGTAATAAACAATTGCAGGCCCATAACTCTGCTCAACACAGAGTTAAAGATTTAGTGAAGGTGCTAGCAACGAGGCTGGCGCTTGTCGTCGAAAGCCTGGTAGGAAAAGCGCTAACGTGTGCAATCCCGACCAGGTCTATACACGACAACCTCCATCTCATGCAATACATCATATGGAGGGCGGGGTGTAAACCCGGCTTCGGTGGGGCTCTGATCAATTTAGATCAGTCTAAGACATTCGATAGGGTCGACCATCGATACTTGGAAGCGGTTCTCAAGGCGGCCGGTTTCGGTCCCGTTTTCAGAGGCTGGATCAAGGCGATGCACACCACCATCTGCTCGGAGGTCAAGGTGAACGGCTACCTATCGGAGCCGTTCGCAATCACGCTTTCTATTCGACAAGGATGCCCTCTTTCCTGAATTCTGTACGTATTGCTTCCAGAGCCACTCTCGCGGAACTTGGAGCTTTTGCAATGCATCCCTTTAGAACCGGGACTGCGAAAAGCAGCGTCGGCTTATGCCGATGACGTGACGGGCATGGTGTCTAAAACATCGGAAATCAAGGTAATCAGCAACCTACTACAGGCATACGAAATGTTGACAGGAGCAAAACTGAACCCGGGCATGCCTGTCGGTTTCCAACTCGGAACGTGGAGAGGCAAACCGATGCCGTCCGACAGCGTCTTCGGACGCTTTACGGAAGGACTAGTGAAATTGCTCTGGGTCTGGTTCCGTCCAGACCTCCAGGTGGAGAAAAACGAGGTCATGGCCAATGTATTTGCGCTCACCCAGAAGTGGGCAGAGTGCAAACTGTCTTTGAAAGGTCGAGCGAAGGTGGTGAACACTTTCATAGCGTCCATCATCTACTACTGCTTGACTGTCGTGCCTTTTCTCCGTGAATACATCACCAAAAGTGTACGCATGCTCTTCCAGTTCCTGTGGAAGAAGCAGACTCGATTGGTGAGGAGATCCGTCTGCTGTCAACACCCTTCCAACGGAGGGCTGGTCATGCCGTGTCTAATGATGCGCAAACATGCGCTGAGGCTACGGCATCTCCAATTAATCCTCACCGACCAAACCAACCCGTGTGGGCACCGTTTGTGAGACAGGTTTTCCCACAACTTGTATCGCTGACGGAGCTGCAGTCCTGGGTCAAGCGAAGACCTAAGAATATAGGCGCCTGGCACATTGAATGCGCCCAGGCGCTCACAGACCTATGTCAAGCGGGCACAGCAATCAGTGGAGACTTCACTTCGACATTCTATAGAAGGTTAGTACATTACAAGTGGGACGACGTGCTCGGGGAGACTCTAGGTGTCGAAGACGACGAGCTCACCAGTGTTTTCGGTAGGACTTTCCGCACGGGACCTGTGGACAATTTCCAGAGGTCCCTGGCCTGGAAGTGCTACCGAGGAGCTCTACCCATTCGTGAGAAGATCCATAAGCACGGACGCCCCGGCAGGGATCCTTCCAAGAGGACGTGTCCAAGATGCGCGTAGGACATTAAAACCGTCCTGCATGCAATTGTATACTTCCATGGCGTAAGCGACCTGTGGAACTATGCAGAACAACTGCTGTCGCGTATGGGACAAATCCAGTTGACTGCCGAGTCCATAGTAAAGATCAAACCGCCAGCCTCTTTCAAAAACGAAAGATAGGCGGTTTTCCTCTGTACAGTGTCTATGGTGAAAGAGGTTATATAATGTACTAGATTGAGAGGACTGAGGACAGATGCCTTTCTTTCCGAACAACAATTGATTCCCTTCTTTAAATATCACTTTAGAAGGAGAATCAGAGTGGAGAGAGAGGCACTGCACCCCAGTAAATTTACTGAAAGGTGGGTGAATAAAGCGAAAATGGCCCGAGTGATTGGGCGTTTTCTGTTTATAAGCTTGTAGGTTAAAGAAGAGAGCAAAAGGAAGAAAGGAGCACTTGCACAACACGCTCCTGAAGTTGAGGGTTGTTCTATCGACGGGGTAGTAAACAACCCATGTGTGACGCCTCCCCCCTATTGGGGATTTCGATTGTTATAATTGTTTGTTTCAATATTTTTACACGACTGTATGTAAAATCCCCGGCATGTGTCTTTGTATTTCCCCTTTTCTTGTGCGCCCTTGTGGCAAATAAAGAAATATATCTATCTGTCTATATATCTATCTATCTATCTATCTATCTATCTATCTATCTATCTATCTATATATATCTATCTATCTATCTATCTATCTATTTATCTATCTATCGATCTATCTATCGATCTATCGATCTATCTATCTATATGTCTATCCATCCATCCATCTACCTATCTAGCTTTCTATCTATCTATCTCTCTCTCTATATATATATATGCAAATCAACACGTATACAAGCAAGTAAACATTCATATATCTGTCAGATGTGTGTTTTACATAAGGATTTTTGTAGAATCTGTTCTGCCTTAACCTCTTCAACCTAATGGTAACAACATGCACCAAATCAACAGAATCTTTCTGACGTCACTTACAAGTGGAGTGATCCACAAGTATATCCACGCTAACTGTTATTCAGATTTAATTCCCAAGACGACTGCTAATTACAGCTGCTGTGCTAAGAGAAACGAATGAATTCAAGAGTTCTGCTAATTACAGCTGTCAAGAGAACTGCAATACAAAATGTTTAACCAAAGAAGAAAGTGAAAAATAGGAATAAAGAGAGATAGGGGTATTCGTAGTATAAGCATGCTGCATAGGAGTAAAATGAACCAGCGAATGAAGAAAATGAAGATAATCAAGCTCTATCCACACAAACATATATAAAAACTTATATATATATATGCATACATATATACACGCATTCATACATATTTAATCAGATGGAATAAAAAAGAAATATGGACCGGCGGATGTTGCATTACAGATAAATATGTATAAATATTTACGTGCAGATTTAAACATTTGTTTTTCATATAGAAAGGAGACATACTGAGTTAGAAACAAAAAAAAATGTTATGTTATGTAATAATCAGGTATTTTTATCTATATGAAATTACATTTATGAAAAATCGCACAAGGTTAAACATTCTTACGAACATGTCAACAGAAATTGTACAAGATTCTCAGAACTTTGTTGACGAAATATAGATAAACACAGTGAGTCAAATATTCATATATATACATGTTAGAAAGTTGTAGACACTTTAAAAGAGATATATATTTTAAGAAAGCTGAAAATAATAAATATAGCAAATTGTATCTGACTACTAAATACGTATTAGAGTTTAATATCATTAAACGTCTGCAATATTTTTCTGAATGTTAACTTTGCATTAAATGCAACATTCATATACAAGTATTTTGGTCTGATGACATTTCGGCGAGAATGAGTGCGTCAACAATTTTTTTTTTCTTTTTGCCGTAGCGAGGAATTTTGGCTGCTTGGAGTGCAATTTTCGTTCGTTGTACTGAAATATTCGTTATAACGAGATTCTGTTATCGTTGTTTCAATAAGCTTATTACCGGGAATTGAAACAAATCTCATTATACTGAAAAGTAGGGCGGCGGATTGGCAGTATCGGTAGAGGATCGGATACTATGCTTTGACGCATAGTTATGGCCCTTGCCATTCTGAGTTCAAATTACGAGGTCGATAAAATAAAGTACGTGTAATGTACTGGGTAATTGCTGGCCTTGTGCCAAAAGTAGAAACAATTATACTGAAAACTTTGTTATAATAGAATGATATCTGTATTAATGATGTACATTTGTAAAGATTTCTACGTACATTAGAAAGTGGTTTGTTGCCCCAGCCAAATTACATTTATTTTGTTTGCCGCTCATTACTAAATTCCCGAGTCGATTCTCGGTCAAGCATATTAATGGTCAAGTCTTCATCGCAGCTAGATAAAATAGCAGGAAGCCATTACAGGCTTCCCGGCTTCATCGGTTTGTCAGTTGGTGAGCAACGATACATCAACCATACTAATCCTGTTAGAGTGTTAACTGTTTGATACTAATGTCCACCCTTGTGACAGTAATTCTCATTTTCTGTTTATATGTGCATTGCTCTAGGCTACAATTGGTCATTGTGTGTTCTAATTAGTGTAATTCTCTCCATTAAATGTTATAAGTAATTGGAGACGTCCTCTATGAAATCATTAATGACGTATGTAAAGGGACTTTTATTTTGTATAATGGGATCTTAAAGTGTCCTTCACATTCACGCGTTCTTGGATTTTCTTTTAAAGCTGAAAAGAGATGCGGATAGACTGTGAGAAGATAATATAATATCCGATTAAATACAACACGTCCAGGCGCTTGTAAATCAACGATTGGATAGGCACATTTACACCAGCCAGCTAATTTTTCCTGGCATATGTGTGTGTAGATCAAACGAGATTTTTAAAGGAGTTCAGTGCAGATTTTTCCCATACGTCAGCCACCCAGTCCTGATAATTTGTTATGAAGCCTATTTTCTTGTACTAATGTAAAACCCATTGTTTTCCATTTAAAACTCATTCATGGAGAACAATAGGATTATTATATTCCAAGTGGTGAATTATTGGAAGCGGTAGAGCATAGACAAAAGGCTCAAGTGTCGTCGAAATAAACTTTGCTTTCCCTCCTTCTGGTATCAAGAATATATATTACATGCGGGTGATGTAATCGATAGCAGTCGTCCTCCAATGTGTTGTCTTGTGCATAGATAAGAAAACATTACAACCATTATCAAGTTTTCAACCGCCTCTTCAGTTCCACTTCAGTTGCTACTGCACTCCCATATGATGTTGAGATGTGTGCCGCATTACTATTTAGGGTATGTTAGAATGTTTCTAATCTACATCTATTGTTCGTTTACTTTTCTCCTGGCACTTTTCTTTCATAAGTTTATTGTGTAGGATATGTATGGTGTGAGGTGTATTATTTGACTGGCTTCTGTCTGTTTTTCACGTATGATTTGTGTGTTATGTTATTCTGTATTAATGTCGAGTTGCAATTTTTTAGAATCACTTTTGAGTGATTTGTTGCATATTATAACATTACATCTGTCCAAAATATGATATCCATGTATTGTAAATGGTATAGTGGATATTTTATAGTATATGGTGTAAATTATATAAGAGCATATGTTATTTTATTTCTGTGAGTGCTGTGTGGAATCCGAGATAGTCTGGTCCTACAAATTACTTCAAATATGAAATAATATATTGTAATATCTATAATCGATTGCACAACTTCCCTGAAATGTTCTGTTTATAGAATTATGTGCAATAGGAAGAATTGGATTTTATGAAATTTTATCAAAATCGGGCGAAACCTAGAGTGTACTGGGCACGTGCAGCGTATTATTTCATTTGTGTGTTTTTTTTCTATTTTATTTGGATTGCCCTACTTAATACATATGCAATGCTTAAAATGGCTGTATTCTATATGTTGTGTATGCACGTAAGTACGTATGTATGTACATATGTCTCTATCTATGTATTTATGAATATATGTATGTGAGTGTGTGTGTGTGTGGAGGGGGGGCGTGTTTGCGCTTATGGTTCTGTGACCCTGTGTGTCTGTGTGAATAAAATATATTTCTGATGTTTTTTCTAGAAATATATTATTATTCGTTAGAATTTGTACATTAACAGCGATTAGAAGATAGCTGTTCTTCCTGTCTTGTTGCGAGTATAGCATCTGGACAATGCTTTTCAATATCTCTGCATGATCAGGGCAACGATGTCTTTGGCATTATTTAAAAGTTCTACCCTTTTTTATAGCAAATCATTTATATCTATAAGCAAACATCATATTTCTACGTTACATTTTTAGTAAAACTGAACAAGAACAAATGTGATGGATTGTGCTTCTTTATGAATACAACAGTTACCTTTCCCCATTCTACTTCAGAATGTATTCTGTTCCAACGAAATACATCTGTTATTTCATTTTGGCACTTTGGTTGAGTTTTTACAACAAAAGTTGAGTTTTTGCATTGTAGAATTGGATATGCAGAGCGCTACTTGGCATACGATATGTATAGCAAATAGTGTTCTCCCCTCTGAGCACGGCATACTGTAATTCCATTGACAATTTAGTTTTCATTTTGTTTTATTTCTAGTATTTTGTGTTTGTTTAATATTTTTTTATATTTTTTTTATACTGTTAGAGAACGGGTTGCAGGTGGCAGATAGTGATACGGCCACAAGATATGATGGCTAGTTGCGATATAAGCGGGAAACTGCTGGACGAATAAACAACCCCGGACGAACAGCATTAAAGACCTAGGGAAGATGGAGCAATGGATGATGCCTGCAGCTACTGACCACTAAAACTGACACTGCAATACAATAAGGAAAACAAAGAAGAACCATACCACATCGTCCTTTACGAGACTTAACAAGGGAAATGTTCATGTCTTAGGTAGAGGGGGCCATTTCGAAGAATATATTTCAGTCTCCATTTCATGCTGCAAACATTGGCGATGAGCCTGCGACCTGTCCTGGGAGGCGTGGGATGGACGCACAAAGATTGCATATCCCGAGACCCCAAAGAGGGTTCGGAAAGTAGCAAATCTTGAGAGTTGGAACCTAGTACATCACAGCACTTACAGGTAAGGAGCAGGAAATAGTGCAGGAGGATAGATGCTACCAGCTAGATATAGTCGGGCTTTCCTCAAAGAAGTTCCTTTGCTCTAACACTGTAAACTTGGATGGAAGATGCAAACTCCATCATCAGGTGTGGCACCAGAAATGACTGCACATTCAGGTGTAGGCTTTCCAAGCTAATGTCTGTCAAAATGTGTTCAGTATTCGATCCCACTAGGATTGAAAATTTGCCTCTTGATGCTTAGATTACAAGATAGGTGTCTGTTGGTGGTGCAGGTTTATGCACCAGATAAGTAGTCTGAATATAGGTCTTACCTTGATGAAGTCACTGCAGCTTTATATATAGTTAAAAGTGAATTGACAACCTGACATGAAAATGTAAGATTGGAAGGGATGGCGACACCGATCTAAATACGAATGGAGAGGCCTTATTACACTTCTGATCTAGCAATGGACTTTCTATTACGAATACCTTCTTTCAACACAGAGACATCCATAAATGTACGCGGTATAAGGGGAAGCAGGGACAGAGATCAATTATTGATTTTGTTATTGTCACCGATCTCTTTGATTCTATGCTGAATGTTGGTGTTGAGAGAGGTGCTCAGCTGTCAATTAATCACCATCTAGTTATCTGCAGCTTGAGACTATCAAAACTGGTGAACTGCAGGATAAAGTGGTAAGCATAGGTGGGTAAAGAAGTCAGAACCACGTATGCAGATACTATTACTACCAAATTCGGAGAACTCACTGAGGAAACTGAATATGTTGAGACAGAGTGGACATTTTTCAGCGCAGTAGTTTCTGTTTTCAGATGTTCATTTCTGCAGATGAAATCGGCTTGGTATGGCGCTGGGTGGCAGAACGACCCCTTGTTTCAATCAGGAGGTCTAACATGCAATCCGAGAAAAGAAGGAAGTTTACAAAACTTGCCTAGGAAATAAGACTTCCTTCTTGGACTTATGGTACATGCAGGCACAACTAATAGCAGTAGAGACGGTAAAGGCGTCCTCAGTTAAGACACGGAGGTATTTGGCGTTAAGCAGGGATCCGATTTCAGATCAGCATATGAATTGTCCTGTCAAATTACTTCGTAATAAGTAGCCCTTCTCCACACGTGATATCAACAATCCGTATGGGGTTCTTCTCCTTCAGTGAGTTGCATCCTCGCGTGGTGGATAGAATACATTGCAGATCTCCTAAACTCGATCATAACTGCCTCTTCGGAAGTACACGAGGTGCATTTGGGAACGGTGGCTAATCTCTCAGAAGCTGTTATCACATGAGCAGTTAAAGAGCTGAACTGTGACATTGCTGCTGGGGAGGATGAAATCCGGCCCGAGATGCTAAAGTCATTAAATAGAGAAAGTATTTCCTGGCTGACTCGTGTTTGCCGGGTCGCCTGTATGTCTGGAAATCACATAACCAAAGGCAATTGGAAGTGATTAACCCAATTTTCAGAAAGGGAGATAAGAGATATTGTTCCACTTTGAAAGAGGTATCCTTGTTAAGCCACCCCGTTAAAATGTATGCTAAGTGTCTGGGGAAGAGATGCAGGGAGATTGTCGAGTCCAGACTACCTGATAAAGAGTGTGAACTTTGACCTGGACGCAGTACAATCGACCAAATATTTACACTGCGGCAAGTCTAACTTTATACAAAGGCCCAAGCATTTGTGTTCGGATAAAAGGTGCTAAATCGAAACCATTCAATGTGGGAATCGGGCTCAGCCAAAGGTGCCTACTGTCACTTCTGTTCATCATTTACATGATCAGGATTGACATGTGCAGCCGGGTTGGAAGTGTAATTATGATTGGTGGGTGTCAAATCAGTCGGCTGGAATTTGTAGACGACATGATGTGCGCATAACTTACGTTAAAATAGGCTTATTTTTATGACTCTATATATTCTGAATGCAGTAAATATTTGTTCTTAACAACTTGGCTGATCTTGCTAATTTATATAATATATCGATAAGAATATCTCAACTAAAATATATTACTGGACAAGTTGAGGTATCGATGCAGATTGGCTTCCTTCTTTTTGACATTTAGGTCCGCTTTAAGTATTAATACGATGTTTCTATAATATTACTTCATGACCTTTTCGTTCATTAGTGTGTTTTGAACTATGTGTAGCCCATTAATTTCTAAGTATATGTAAGTCTGTGTTTAGTTTAATTCTCTTATATCTGTTTATTTAGCCAACATGATATTTTGTTTTCGATTATCTTTTTTATGAAGATTGTTCACTCCAAATATGAATGACCCGTTTTCTAAAGCGCAATTCATAGCAATACATATAGTTAAACAATATAGTCTATGGCTACTGGTTTTACATCATCTTCACTGTAAACACTCACGTCAAGTAATATATAAACGATTATACTTTGTTCTTGTTGCCGAAATTTCCCTTGTCGCATGCTGATTAAAAGCGCATGCAGGATAATCAGAGTCTTGCCTGATGATCATGTTAGCCACTAATGTTATGCTTAATAGCATTCCTTAATTTCTGTGCACGCCAGTTCCATGTGGACTGTCGCTAGCAGATGGATTAGCAGTAACTGGTGCATTAGTCCGGGGCCAGAAAGTCAAATTTTCTTTCCACACAAAATCGTTTTTCTCACTATTTAACGTATTAGTGCATACTCTGTTTTCCTTTGGTTGGTATATTAATCATACTGACTTAATTAAATCATTGAATGTATGGGAAAACGATCGAAGTTCTATCGGTCTTATTCGATGACTTCGTTTCAGTATTATCATATATATATATAAATAGCAGCCTCCCAAAGTTTAACTTAATGTTTACGCTCTAATACTTCATATGTACAAGGCTTGATACGTGCAAATCTGTTTATAAAGCTTCCGTTTTAGACGAGATTAGTTATCAGTGACCGTTTAGTTCTATGGTTAGAGCACTACGCCGGAATTTGAGAGAAATAGAATTAGATTATTTGTAGCTGGTGTTTGATCGTTTGTTTCCGTCTGTAGTCGTATTTTCCCATTTCTTAAGATATTTAAAGCAATTGACTGTGACTACAGTTATTTTGTGTGATTGGAGCTCTTACCACTTTTAATTTGAAATTTAATTAAACACTTCGATATTTAAAATTTACACTGTTGTTTACATACAAAGTTACGTGTAAAGCATCTAATTTAGATAAGATTGTTTGTCAGCGCCTGATTAACTTAATGTTTACAGCAATCAACCCATAATCGATAGGTACGCATTTGGATTTTACTGCTGGCCATTTATTTCGTATATAGGATGATCTACCCGATTGTCTCAGCTGTGTATAGCGTTGGAGTGCAGCTCAAATTATTTTACTTCAATTAGCTATTCAGTGTTAAACACCGATAATTGTCTTTTATTGATATGTCATACGCCATCTCGTTTTTGTGTGTGTTCAACACACATAAAAACAAGACGGCGTAGGACAGAACAAAGTAGAGGCACAAACACAAAGAAAATAATCCCCAGTCACTGAAGAGGTCACATAATGTGTGACAAAAGAACTTTAAAAATATATGAACAACCATCTGGTTGTGGAACCAACCAACCAACCAACCGGAAATTTATAAATTCTTAAATTTATAAATTTAATTTATAATAAATTGGAGTGAAAGCATGTGGTGCATTGGTTTCTTATTGGCAACATGACCCTCCCAAAGCATGACAATATATATATATATATATATATATATATATATATATATATATATATATATGTAATATTCATGTATACAGACAAACTTTGCTTGACATATTTCATATTATTTCAAATATAGATTGAGATTTCTTTCTTTTTAAATTTCTTCTTGATCTTTTATATATTATGTTAATCTGAAAGTTTGTTTTCCAACAGTATCAGAGTATGAATCATTCAGCCAATCTATCAATCAAACTAAACTAGCTGTCAGCCTCTCTCTCTCTCTCTCTCTCTCTCTCTCTCTCTCTCTCTCTCTCTCTCTCTGACATTTTGACATTTTGAAATCTCTTCGTGTAAATAAATAGTAAACACGACGTCACTAATTTGCCATAATACCCTAATAGTAATTGATATGTTGTAAAACGTATTACATATTCCACGTTTCTCTTTTTATAATTATCATTTTTGTTATTATTTCTGATAGTAAAATATTCATTATTTCGTAGTTTAGCTCTTAATACTCTAGTCGCTGGAAAGGTTATTATATATTCCTTGCACCCAGTTATATTCTTCTGCTTACTCAATCTCCTTATAATATATAACCAGCAATTTCTCTGTCTGTCTGTCCGACAGTGGAAACACGTGCGCGCGTGGTTGCTATCTCTCTCTCTCTCTCCAGCTATCCCTCTCTTTTAGTCTGTCTGTTTCTCTCACTCTCACTCTTTCTCTTTGTAACACACTAACATTCCTCCCCTCTATCGCTGTGACGAATGGGGAGATGGAGGAGGAGGAGGAGGAGGAGAGAGTCACTTCGTCACTTCACCTCTGCCTTTCTTTCTCTCCCTTCTCACTCCCTCATTACGTACAGACATTAGGGCGGTGGATTGGCAGAATCTGTAGAGAGTCGGACATCATGCTTCATAGCATGGAGTTACGTCCCTTTACGGTCTGAGTTCAAATACCGCCGAGGTTAACTTTGCCTTTCATCCTCACGGGGTCGATAAAATAAAGTACCAGTAATGTACTGGGTTATTGCTGGCCTTAATTGCTAGGTAATTGCTGGCCAAAAGTAGAAACAATTATTAGAAACACATATCTAAGCAATAGTAAAATAACTAATAATTTCAAAAGTAATTTTTCAATTCCAATTGTTATGAACAGCAAAACATTAATAATAATTTTGTTCTAAGAAATATATATACATTTCTGTGTGTGTAATATATATACATTTGTATGTGTGTAATATATATATATATATATATATATATATACACACACAGAAATATATTGGCATTTATCTGTTTGTCTGTCTGTCTGTCCTTCCCTAAAACTCAAATGTAGGTGCTACAGAAATATTACCTTCCCCTTCCTTTCTCCACTTTGGTACTACCAAGAGAAACATTGTCGCTATAGAAACACTACCTTCCCCTCTCCACTGAGGCCGAGGGAATAGCTGGTTGCTATAGAGACACCTTCCACAAGCTAGAAGTAACCAGTTCGAGGCGGTTCTGACTTGACACCATGCCAAGGACCATTTGAAGATATATTTCCATCGTTATATCATAACGTTTATGTATCATAACGTTTATATTTCCGTCACTAATCTCTTTTTCTCCTTTTTCGCTTTAACATATTTATTTCAAAGATTTCACCGTAAGATAACATATATATTTATACATGCATAAAAGACACACCGAGAGACGGTGAACATGTGGTACCGAAAACATTTCTCATCCAAATCTCAACAATATCAGTATATACACTAGATTTGCTAGCAGAAAACCACCCAAAGGGTGGTTTTCTGCTAGTCTATATATATAAAACTGAGGTTGTCTGTCTGTGTGTCTGTCTTTCTCTCTGTCTCTCTACTAAAACGGTCGGCACACGTCTCCTCCTAAACCGATCATTCAAATTTCGGTGAAATTGCTACACTTATAGATGAAGGTCGGCGGAGACCGGTCAAAAAAATGTTCAAATCGACCCACGCCAAGTGCAAAAATCGAATTTGCAATGTATTGATTTTTCAGTTCAAATGTATAAGAGACGAGTTCCTTACCTTTTATGGCGTCATTCTGTTTATCTATTTACGTTACGAATATACAACGCGTGCAAAAGTACAAAAATAGGCGAACAGTTTTCAGGCCAGCCAAATTTGAACCTGAAAAATTCATGAGTTCGAAGTTCCAACATTAAGCTTCCATTTTGCTTCATTTCCATTAAAAAGTATTTTAAAACAATATTTTTACTTGAAAACAAGCCTATTTGAATACACCGTGCAGACAGACAGTCATGCAGAGAGGTGATATAGGCGATAAAGTTGTGCAGACAGACAGTCGGGATAATAGACGATGGAGGCATGCAGACATACAGTCATGCAGAGAAGTGATATAGGAGATAAAGTTGTGCAGACAGACAGTCGTGCAGAGAGGTGCTAGGCGATAAAATTGTGCACACAGACAGTCGTGCAGAGAGGTTATATAGGCGATAACGTTGTGCAGACAGACAGTCGTGCAGAGAGGTTATATAGGCGATAACGTTGTGCACACAGACAGTCGTGCAGAGAGGTTATATAGGCGATAAAGTTGTGCAGACAGATAGTCGTGCAGAGAGGTTATATAGGCGATAAAGTTGTGCAGACAGACAGTCGTGTAGAGAGGTTATATAGGCGATAAAGTTGTGCAGACAGACAGTCGTGCAGAGAGGTTATATAGGCGATAAAGTTGTGCTGGCAGACAGTCGTGCAGAGTGTTGATATAGGTGATGAATTTGTGCAGACTGGCAGTCGTGCAGAGAGTTGATATAGGCGATAAAGTTGTGCAGGGTATGTTATGAGCTCTGCATAGATTATACATAAACATCTACGCTATATTACATTGTCAATATTTTTTATTACAGGTGCGAACCTCTTTGATGCTGCCTGCTACCTCGACTTCAGATAACGCATTTCTTTTTTTTTTTTCATGTCCATCCAATTTCTTTGTTTCAAAATAACTGATAGTTTGGTTACGTTGATGTTTTTCTCTTAGACAAGTGTTGTAGTGTTTACATTTTCAATTTTTGTTAATACAATACCAGTGCAGTTTTTATCCCCAGCATCCTCTTTTGTTTTAACATTCAGGTTATGGTTATGTTTTCTTAACTTCATAAGGCATACTGTTGGTTGAGGGAATATTAATCAAAAGTACCACATTAAAGTCTACAATGTAGACTCTACAGTTTGTAAGCCAAGAAAGGAACTTAACATTGTAACTTTAACACTGCTACTGGGAAACCCCGAGCAACACCGGGCTTTACTGCTAGCTATTAATAGAATGATCGAACCATTATTTTTCTTAGCATAAGGAAGGAAACACAAAATATGGTTAATTACTAAGAAACGTGGAAACGTTGAGAAAATAATGTAATTGTGTTATCATCCGTTTACTTTCACGTTCTCACTATTAAGTAAATTTAACATCCACAAAAGGTTAAGCTTGAAATATATTCCTAAGGCATATATCAAAACGCATTACATGATGGTTTCTGAAAATATTTTAAATTTGGATTTTTGGTACAAGAACGATTTCAGAAAATATAACCTGTATACAAAATATTCAGTGGATTTAAAGTCACGTAACTTCTATGAAAATTATTCGAACGTTTCCGTAGTCTTGTATATAATAAGTTATTCCATACGTTAAATGGTTATATACACTATAACCGTTTATAAAAATATTTAATAAAATAGCTTGGCTCCGAAATGGCTATGGCAAGGCAGGTCTAAACAAAACCCACCAAGGCTGAAGAACTTCAGGAAGACCTGCTTCTTCACATTGTGCTCTTCAGTTATTTTCAGGTTTCCAGAGAAATTAATAGAAATGCAAATAAAGCAGAGAGTATTTCTTCTGACTTCTACATAGGGATTGAAATCTAGAACATGTTGCTTTCGATGTTATTTACTCGAAGGGCAATCCTAATTGGAAATTTATAAGATCAAAGTCTTTTCGTTCCAGCTGTAGACATCATTTCGCTGTGTGTGTGCCTATGACTTCATTATTCATTGTGCATTACAATGAAATCTGATGAGTTTTAGCTGTTTCTTACTTGACAAACGATCACGTGAAAGCTCATTCGTTGTTAGCTTTACCCTCTTCAACATTATATCTCAATCATTTCTACCAAGACTAACCACACCACCTACAACATTGCCATATCTACCATCACCACTAACATAGACACCACCATCATCAACAGTACCATCATAACGCACATTATATCTACTAAATTCATTACTCTTTCACCTCATTACCCACATCCTCATGGTCATCATTTTTTTTAAGTAACCTAATATAGAATTAAAATTGAGTTTTGCTCATGTATTGTTTGTTTCAAAGTAGTTAGTCTCCGAATTATTTCGAGATCCTAGAGGATATTTCATTAGGCATGGTAGGGACTGTAATATTAAATCAGGATGCCAGTGTTATGTTGTAATCGATATGAAAGCTACATTTACGCAACACTACGTTCATTGGAAAATGCATTTTATGCATTTCTTATATATTGGACAGCATTAAAATATTGGAATATATCCCTATCAGTTCATAACAGCTGCAGTCGTCTTTCTTTTTTTTAAATTTAACTTGCCGCAGTTTTTTATAGTCCACAGATATCAGATATTAGTGAAGGCTAAGTGCTATTGACTGATTTCTGAAACTATTGTAGATTCACCATTTTTCTTCTCTATTTTGCAGAACAGAGAAATACTTCATAATCAGCAGATGTAGGAATATGTATTTGTGATGAATATTATTAACAATTCTGCACACATAGACACCCATGCGTGCACACCCACACATAAACAAACACACACTCACAAACACACACAAATGCATGTTCATAAATATAGACATATAACCACACACATAAACGTGTACAAGAACTCACTCAAACGCGCACAAATATATACTTTAACAAATTAATATTTGCATATGGATATATAAATGTGCTTAAAAAAACAAGGACAGCAAACAATTATTTCCATAAGCACACTATATTATTTCCACAATCACACCTGCTAAACAGTGATAGAACACAGAATATAATTGGTCTACATATAGTGTGCTTATGGAAATAATTGTTTGCTGTCATTGTTTTTTTTTAAGTACATATAATACTAATATCACTTCAGTGAAAAACCTTCTGACACATAGACGGCACATTAACATTTCTACTCCATTCAAGAAATTATTCAGTTGCTTAACAATTCTCCAATGAAGAGCCTTCAACTTTCTCAAGCAAAACCCTTGCACAGGGTCTCTAGCGGGAACTTTCCAATTTCGTATCTGTCTACATTGGATAGTTACCATATCAGTTATTTATCACCAATGTCTTTTTTTATGCTAGTCAGCAACTCCACACTTCTATTCTGTTATTTCCCTACACTCCAGATATCACTCCAAAACTTCATATTTTCATCCGCACCAGGAATTACATCACCATACCTGGTTTTGTATGAAACGTCCATTTATACTGTGTTTTTCATACCTCTTAATCGTCGCAGGTTTTGCCTTTTTGTTTCAGATCCCCAATTACCGTAGTAATGTTCTTTCTCTTGATACTGTACTTCTCCTTAAGTATTGTTCCAACTGATTCCAACTGATTCTTAGCTGCAATACGTTGTCGTGGTTTTTCGTCTTCTGCCTCGTATTGTTTAGCTTCATTGATCATTCTTTCGATTTCCTCTTTGCTCAAACGACCTTTGTCGTTGGTGATGGTAATGTTCTGGCTTTTGCCGGTGCTTTTGTCAACAGCAGAAACGTTAAGTATTCCATTGACATCCATATCAAAAGATACAGCTATTTTAGGTACACCTCTAGGAGCTGGTGGAATGCCACTCAATTCGAAACGTCCGAGGCAGTTGTTGTCTTTTGTCATTGCCCTTTCTCCTTCGAATTCCTGAATAGACACACCCGGCTGTTTATCTGAATAGGTAGTGAATACATTGGATGCTTTACACAGGATTCTGCTCTTATGCTCGATAAGTTTAGTCATCACACCTACAGCCGTTTCTATTCCAAGCGACAAAGGCGCTACATCTACAAGTACTACGTCTTTGATGGAATCACTCACGTCTCCAGAGAGAACTGCAGCGTGTACGGCAGCTCCGTAGGTAACAGCTTCGTCTGGGTTGATAGATGTGTTCAATCTTTCCATTTTATCTTAGCTTATCTCATTTTTTCCTTTCCAGAATATCTTTCTTAATCATCTTAATGTCCCTTCCAAATCTTCTTTTGGGTCATGGTTCCATGATCTGCAGTGCTGATGTGATTTTTATTTTCTGTGATGGTTCTAGTCGGCACCTCGTCAGGTATGTTACTAACTTTGTTAGTTATTTATTTTATTAGATGTTGGTTTGCTTTTTTTTATTTTTGGGAGTTTACTGCCTCCTGATTTAGAGATCTCCAATATATCAGGAATCAGCTGTCGTTTTCTGATATCTCCTTCAGTTCATTGATGTTAATGTCACCTTCCGCATGATCTCAAATATCCAGTTCCACCTCTTCCAGTTGGATTCCATCTTTTCCCATACTTTCATCTCTATTTGAATCTCCACATCCTGAGCTTCTATATGCTCCACATCCTGGCTTATATTTTTCCTTTATCATTTCAGTCTTAATTTTATTTAGCCATTCATGTTTGCGTATTGCCCGTGCCTGTTCCCTAAACCACAGTTCAGTTGATTCAAAGAGTCCTATCTGTTGCCTTACTCATAATATCCGTTGTGTATATCCTCCAATCGGCACACAATTTTCATTCACAGGCTTGCTACTAAAATAACACTACATAACAGCCTTGTTTGCCTCCTTACTCCATTCTAGCAGTGTCAGCAGGATGACGGTCCAGGCTTTCACCGCTCGACCACAGAACATCTACCGGTGGAAGCACCTTCACTAGAAGCTCCAGCACTATTCACGTCTTAATGTGAACACGTTTTGATTCATTTCACTAACCTCAATTAGTGATTTTTAAGGTGTTTCATTTTTCTGTTGAGACACCATCTGTAGGTGATGAAGTAAACGACTTTAAGGTGCCCTCAAACGTTATAATAGAAGGGAGCTGTACTGCACTGGTCACAAATCCATTTTATATCCGGCAGCTGGAAAGATTAGGTACTTTTGGATGGCCGTTGTCTCTCCTGAGTTCCTTCTCCCTTTGACGGGTTTTATTTTATATCGCTCCTCACAAAGCAATATTAGTGGGGTTGTCGGTTTAGTTGCTGACGACTCGATCATGTATCACTATCGAAATAACGTTTCCTTAAAACACTTGTATGACTTTGAAATAAATGTTTCACTAACTTCTTCTCAACAACGACGTATCGATTTATTAAATAACGTTTATTCATTAACTTCAATATTTTCAAAGTGACTCTAACTAACGCTACAATCCACTATCAAAATAACGTTTCTTTAAAACATTTGTATCACGTTGAAGTAAATGTTTCTTCATCTTCTTCTCAATAACGATATATCCATTTATGAAATAACGCGGGTTCATTAATATCAAAGTTTCATTTCTTTAAAGCATTTGTATCACTTTGAAATAAATGTTTCTTTAGCTTCTTTTCCACAATGATACATCCAGTTATGAAATAACACTTGGTCATTAACTTCAATGTTTTCAAAGTGACACTAAATAACGCTACATTTCACTATCAAAACAACGTTTCTTTAAAACATGTGTATCACTTTGAAATAAATGTTTCTTTAACTTCTACCCCACAGCGATACATCAAGTCATAAAATCAATTATTATTGATTATTATGGCATCAACATCTTCATCTTTTATTCTGTCTTTCCTTAAAAACAAGTACGTGCGTCGTCGCCATCAACACTTAACAAGGTTACAGTGACGGGGCACAAACAGCAAAAACAACAGTAACAACAGCAGCACAAACACCACTAGTATTAATTCCACCACCACAACTACAAAAACATAAAGAAAACATTCATATGAAAAATATCAACACCATACGCAACATCAGTTACGATACAACAACGATACAACAACAGGAACAATAATAAAATCAACAGCAGCAGCAGAAATGATGAGACGGCAAAGCAGGCAGGAGCCATCAAAGCGACCGTAACCTTCGTGAAGGTGGCTAAAGAAGTAGAAAGAGTATAAGTCAGCGAGCAAGAAATGACAGAGAGCAAGTGGTTGGTGAAGAAGAGCGGACATAGTTGAGCCTCACTCCTCCATCTGCCATCATGGAAAACAGCCGTCTTTGTTCAGTCTCATACCACACAAATGGAACAAAATCCCGCTGAGTGGAACAGATGAGCGAGTCGCATGTCCAAAAGATTATGGGTACCGTTTGGTCACATGAAATATAGCCGGGCGAACAAAATAAGGCGCTTTGGATGTTCTTTCGCCAAACGTCAAGATGCCGAGGCACACTCCATCACACTACTCCACAGACAAAATATTGCTGTGATGCCACCTTGCTGTGGCCAAACATGGGGTAGGGATCAAGTATTCCAAATGCCGCCATCTTGGATGATGGATGCTGTCGTTGCCAACAATGAGAAGACAACAACAATCTTGGACACGATCAAAATAAAACAAAATAAAACTGGTTATGATTGGGGTTGGAACTACTAAACCAAATGATCCAGGAGGAAATAGAAGCCAACCCCGATGGGATAGACATCGACGGCGGAACGCACCAACCCGTGTCGGTTGAGGGTATAAAGCCAAGTTGTCACTCTGTGGGAACAACACACACCTAAAGGTTTTCTGCCCAAAACAAAGCATTCCGGGAAGGAAGACCCATCTCCTCCATACGCCGAGTTCCATGATGGGAATAACTCAATCAACTGCAGCCACAGTAGATACAAAACACCGGCACCAGCAATACCAATAAGAAAATCGCCACCTCCACCACCAACAACAGCATCAACACCGGTGGAAATTGTACCCGTCTCCGACATCGCAGTCAAACACTGAGATTGATTACGCTAAGTGGTGGCAAACCACCAGCCCGCAGAAAACAAAATAAGATGCACCCTTTTTCGCACTCTAAAGTAAAAAGCAAAATATCACCCACCACCCACCATTAGCATCATCATCATCAACCCCATCACCACCTCCATCATCACTACAACAAACACCAACAACAACCCAAATAAAAACAATCCCACATCCGCAAACACAACAAAACTATACAACTGTCACGCATTACCAGGCAATAAACACGAACAGAACATTAATTGACTACATACAGCACAAAACCAACATTGCAGAAAAAGCTACACAACACCTCCAAAATTCAGGCTACCCACACATATATAAATATATAAGTAAACACAAAAGAAACATAAAGGTTTTAAATGAACATTTTACCCGATTCAATTGTCAACATGCTAGAATAGGTTGAGGTTTTCAAGGGAAATCCTGGGCCGATTGTTATCCCAGGAATATATTTGAACCCTCCGGAAACAGTCAGCACCTGTCTATTATTAATTGTTTCTACTATTGGCACAAGGCCAGCAATTACCCAGTACATTACTGGTACTTTATTTTATCCACCCCGTAAGGATGAAAGGCAATGTTAACCTCGGCGGGATTTGAACTCAGAATGGCAAGGACCGTAACTCTATGCGTCAAAGCATGGTGACCGACCCTCTACCGATACTGCCAATTGCTAGCTATGTACCGGGCCTCACTGAATGTGGTAGATTGCAAGAGCTTCACCGTGTGCCTACTAAAACTCTTATGGTACCTATGGTTTGGTTGCTGCTAGATGGTTGGGTTGAGGTCACATCAGGCCATTGGGGAATTATGGAGGGGGCCTCCCATCTCGAGAACGGCTATTGCTCGCTACGTAGTGACATTTCTATATGTTGACCGGTCCCCATCAGTAAGGTGATACTTGCCAGCTCCAATGTCTCTAAGCTGGAGCATTTGTCTGTCTAGAATAATTCGTTCCCTATGTTCGAGGACGTACGGAAGAATGTGGTTTGAAGCGACATTACTCACGTCATGCATTGTGTTTATTGGCATGCTTCGGTGAATATGCAGTTCCCACAAGCGTAATCCTGCCTGATCCTAATACTAAGACAGTTCTAGGTCCTGAGGCTTTTTGTACGGTGGCCTCGGGCCTCCCTCTATTTAATTGCTTTTTTCTATCCCCGAGAGTAGTTTTCAAATGCTTTCCGAGGGCACCACTATCGAAACCACCGAGGTTATAATTAATAATTTGGCCATCGGCCACCTTAGCTAATTATGTATTGTAGTATTCTGCTTTATCATTGAAGATCTCTGGGCTGGCAGATAGCTATGGACTTGATATGTATATAAAATAATTTAAAAGTAGTAGAATATCTTTATATCATATATTATTCTATGATATATATATATATATATATATATATATATATATATATATATATATATATATATATATATATATATATATCATAGAACAATATAAAGATATTCTACTACTTTTAAATATGTGCAAACAGGAAAAAATTAACTATTCCCCTTAAGCTGCTCTTTTTTAAATGAATAAATACATTAAAATACAAGAATTTGAAAATTACATTGATTAATATGAGGTTAAAATCAACCCAATGGTTGGGTTAATTAGAACAGTTTTAAATCTCCCTTTTCTCCTGAAATTCTTTAACGAAAGGAAAGCTTTCAAATATCAGATTCATATTCCCCATATTATAAAAGCCTATTGTAACCAACAAACGTCTCTGTATTTCTTTTCCGACACAGAACAGTACCAGTTGCTCGAAACTGTGTATGTTTCTGAAAGATAGTTTGAAACTGATTATAAATTCCCCAAAAAAACATTTCTAAAATCTTTTTAACCAGAAGAAAAGCGAAGATTTCTATGCGTCACTCAAGGCTATTTTAAGAAAATTACATTATGTTTGTAATACAGCACAGAATAATGCATTGATATGTGTGGTGAGTTGGTTTCTCAAGGATCTTGTTCCCATTTATTTCCTTGTGTATTCTTTGCTAAACCTATCCCATTTAATATTTATAAGTACAAACCACAACCGAAATATTTCACATGCCCAAATTTTATGCAGAAATTGGTGCTTCCAGCTGCAATTATCAAAAGGTATTTTTTGGGGGGGCGGGGGGTTGAAAGTGTGTTCAAATCGTATTCGATGATACTGAAATGAACCTCGTAATCACAATGTGACTGTGCTTCAGTTTGCCTTAAATTATTATTTCTATTCAACATGTGTGGTTAAGATATTTTCTGTCTTTTTAAAATCATTTACAATGAATCGATTCCCTAATAAAATTTCATTCTTGTTTATGGTGTCGCAATATTTCTGAAACTATGTGAATGAAAATGACATGCGCAAAATTGTTTCCATAATAGTTTACATCGTCAAATATATTTGAGAATGTTAAATGCCGTTCCTTTAATATTTATCAGTACAGTTCTCTTTACACTGCACACTGTTATAATACAGTCAAATTTCTTTCAGTTAGTCACGAGAATATTAATAATCACGTGTATTTTATGTGAGAAGAGGTTATAAATGATATAAATTAGATTTACACGGGAGATATTCTGAAATATAAATTAGAAAACGAAAGGAAATGTCAAAATTGCCTAAACCGTAACAAAGAAATCTTCACAAGAAAGTATAAATATCTCAAGGGAAATATTTAGAAATTAAAAGTCAATATTAATTTCAATATTGAAATATAAATATATATATATATATATATATATATATATATATATATATATATATATATATATATATATATGTGTGTGTGTGTGTGTGTGTGTGCGTGTGTGTGTGTGTGTTTTCTGTGTGTGTGCATTTGTAAATTCGTGTAGCTGTTTGAGTCTTGTGCCAGTACGTTCGCATATATTATACAAGAATATCCCAATGCGGTAAAGCAAAAATTATTTTTCAGTCGAATATATTCTGAATTAACAATTCCATATTTAAGATTTAACCTTCAAATTACTGGGGAGCGTCAATAAAGGGAGCTATTATATACGCTCCTTATTTCGCACGTATTACAATCGCTCAAAGTTCAAAGTTCACATTGCAGAATTGAAATATATTCTTATTTCTCTCAAGCAAATTATTGATAATTGTAATATAATGGTTTACTTTATTGTAAACATAAACCTTTCCCGAATAATCTCAGTTTGAAATTAATAGCTCTTTCGGGGTTTTTTAATTAAAAAGAATCTCACATCGGCTCTGGTCACCTTCCGATTATACTTTCTTTAGTATTTTCTCAAATCAGTTCGCCAAATGTATTTCAGGCCTTAGAAGAAATGGCTGTAGAACCACCAAGTCTGCTTCATGAAAACTTAAAACTATTAATAATTTGTTGAATTGACAGTGAATCGACAGTCACATTATATATTAATCACATCACACGCAAATATATATATATGTATATATATATATATATATATATATATATCGAATAAGGAAAAGCGAAGTAGTTTCAGATGTTCAAGTCCTTTAATAATAATGCTCTGATACAATTTCAATGGCGGCAGTGGCCACACTGTTCCGTGCGCCAGTGCCACGACATCGTCAGACAGCTTGTTACATAATAAGGTTATGTTTCCGAGGCAATCCAATTTGAATTAACATGGGAAGGGACGAAATGTGTGCTCTTGGGTTCTTCGTCCGTTCCCTTGTGAGCATCAATTCACCCCCAGGCGCAGGTCCGAAGGAAGTTGACCATCAGCTACCGCAGAGTTCAACGAAATTCGCCTAGGCAGTTCCCCTTCTCAACAAAACAATGAGCTATTCAGGCCTGTTATATGTAGCTTACTGCTAGCCACCGCGTCAGTGGCAGTCAGCCGAATGCTAGTGGGGTTGGGAGAGTATGAGTATCAATAGGTCTCAATACTACCCCACATTAAGCATGGACAGTAGAATTGAGCATCAACCTCTAAGAGAAAATATACTTAATTCTATGTATTATGGTTTCAAAGTGGAAATTATGAATGAGAGCTAGAAATTAAAACTAAAAATTAAAAATCAAAAATCAGAAATCAAAATTAAAATTAAAATTAAAAATTAAAAAAATGTACAAGTGAGAATCTAGATTGAAGTGAGTAAAAAAAAAAGTGTGCACCCATACTAACTAATACGTAGGGAGATGTTTAAGTAAGAAGTTTTGAAAAGCGCATCAATATTACAGATATATTATCTACATACTGAACGATAGTACCGTACAGTAGAACGGAGGGTAAATTACAGTATGAAAGGTAGTAGTTAGGTGGGTACATAGTTAGAATTTCCATCACATGGAACAAAACCAAAAAAAAACATCACACATATAAAACACACAAAAAAAACCCACAAAAAATATCCAATAAATACAAAAGATACATACAGTACATATATGCAAAATGAGATAGGAGATACATGATGAATATGATTGTCAATTTGTCCATATATAGATTGAATTGAGGGGCTTCTGTTCGAATGCAATTTGCTGCAGGAAAATAGGGGTTTATTGTTTATTTTGTTTCCGCGTATTTATCCTGCCGAAAGTTAGTTTATAATATTATATCCGTCCAATACCAGGGATTTCCATCCCCATGGTAGAGGGAATTTCCGGGTGTAGCTGGCGCAGGTTCGAAGGAAGTTGACCATCAGCTACCGCAGAGTTCAACGAAATTCGCCTAGGCAGTTCCCTCTCTCAACCAAACAATTACCTATCCAGGCCTGTCATATATAGCCTACTGCTAGCCACCCCGTCAGTGGCGGTCAGCCGAAAGCTAGTGGGGTTGGGAGAGTATGAGTATCAATAGGTCTCAATACTACCCTACATTAAGCATGGACAGTAGAATTGACCATCAACCTCTAAGAGAAAATATACTTAATTCTAGGTATTATGGTTTCACAGTGGAAGTTATGAATGAGAGTTGGACATTAAAACTAAAAATTAAAAATCAAAAATCAGAAATCAAAATTAAACAACACAGATAATACCGAACCACTGTAACCAAAATAAACCCAATTGTATCCAGTGCGTTTGTTTCCCGTGCGTGTGGAACCTATATATAACTTCAACACGAACAACACGGAGGTCTATGACATCTCTGTTACTCATTGAGGTTCCCTATAGATTCATTGAAAATGGATACTCTATCCGAAGTATTTGGGGATTGATAAACATTACCAAAGTGACGTAATATCTGATTTTTCTATTTTCTATATCTGCTTCCCGTTCTTTGAAATTGCTCTCACATCTCTCCGTTCTCAACCAAGTTTATTATCTCCATATTAACAAGCCCTGTCTGCATTGCAGCAGTTTCTAAAACATATCCACTTTTCCAACATATACGCACACACACAGACCCCCTCCCCACACACACACACGCACTCACACACACATACACACATACACATACACGCATACACACACAAACAGACACATACACACACATACATATGTATATATATATATATATATATATATATATATATATATATATATATATATATGTGTGTGTGTGTGTGTGAGTGTGTGACTTTTGTTGTAATTGTAGCACTCAGTGCGAATGGTAGCTATAAACCGCTGAATATGTATAGTAAAAATTCGGGTAAAGATATAACCACATAATGAACGGTGAGTGGAAGAGAAATGAAGATAGAGAATCTAAACTATGAGACGAGTATACAGCGAGAAAAGAGAAGGGAGAGTGGCAGGGAAAAGCCGGAATGACATCGATGTCAATTGAATTGCGTAAAAGATTAAAAATAAGGGAGAAAGAATGGTGAAAGTAAACTGAAATATATAAATAAGACTTGAAAATACAAGCGGAATAATTAAGAAATTTTAATTTCAAACAAATTAAGTAACATGTTGCACAGTTTCGAGATTCTCAAACGTTAAATTAGTCCCGTGCCTATGCTGTGATATGTCTAGTATTTTCAGTTTCTTTTCACTCTGTGTTTACCCGTATAGAATATATACAAAAAACGTACGTTTATATATATATACATATATATAAAGAGATAGATAGATAGATAGATAGATAGATAGAGATAGAGAGAGTGAGAGAGAGAGAGAGAAATGTATATATATATAGAGAGAGTGAGAGAGTGTGTGGAATTGGACATAGCACGAAAGATATATTTATGGATCTGTTTTTCTTTTTTTCTTGTTTGATTCGTCAAAATGTCATTATTGAAAAAAATGAGAGGAACAATTGTTTTAAAACAGGAGTTTTATAATGTATATAATATAGATAAAATATAACCGGTTTCGATGTATCAGTGTGAACCATCTTATCAAATATTGAATATTACAATTAAAAAGAATTAAAAAGAATTAAAAAGAATTAAAAAGAATAAAAAATGTTCAATTTAAAACTAAGTGTTGAAGAGGTTTAGCTTGTTTGTCACTGGTCCTTTTGTGGTGGAAAATAAAAAAAAAAACAGAACAAAGCATCAGTGTCGGCTCTCAATCAGGAATTTTTAATATATATATATGTATATATATATATATATATATACATATATATATATTAGAAAGTAAACATTTTTTTTCTTTTTACAAACTGAAAAAAAAACGAGATGTCCTACACGATTGAAAGTATAAGGAGAACAGATGAAACGAAATTGCAACTGGAGTCATTTTAAAAATATATATATATTTATTTGGTTCCTTTACCGGTTTCGCGGTTCTTCTGCTTTTCAAAAGTAGAATTGAGATGGAGGGTTTGTGGCTTTTCTTGCATCTGGTTGGTTTTCGAATGTTACTTCTGTTTTATACGGAAAAAAGTGGCTCGAAATGCTAGGTTTTTAGAAAAGTAATTTGGTTGGTTGATGACTGTCATGTGAATAAGTATAATACATTTCGCGCCAGTTCGCGTTTCAAAGTTCTTATTATATTTGCCTTAAAAAAACGGGGGCTTAGATTGTTT
>OZ024742.1:214727661-214775161 GCA_964016885.1 Eledone cirrhosa | reverse complement strand
AAGTCGTAGACTAATGTTCTCTTAGGTGGTTCATAGAGACGTTCTCTGTCAATGAACGGAAAAAACGAAGATAATACGTCATATGTGGATCATGGAGAACAATTGCACGCAAAGACAAAACCACGTAAATGGTATAGCTGAAGTCGTAGACTAAATTCTAACTAGGAAACCGAATGAATCTCCGCTTCTGAGTTAAGAAAAAAGTAAATAAATACAATACAGGGGTAATAGAAATTAAATAAATGCATACAATTATTCAAATACGTATATACACAAGCATACGCAAAATACTTGCCATAGGTATACAAAACCACGCACATATAAATATGTGTGTGTATGTGTGCGTGTATACAAATAAATAATTAAATAAACGTATATAAATAAATAAATACGTATATAACAAGCGCACCCACATACCTACATGTAAATACACGAATGTTCGAAAACGTAAGTCAGCCAAAACATGAAGTACACATATACACATATCTTACATACGTACGAACCTGCATACACACGCAGACGCAAAACTCCCGTATACACATAACCAAACCATATGTACCAGAAAATATAAAAAATGTATACGCCACAACATAATCAATCAAATATACGTATGAGGAAGTATACGTACCTTCACAAAACATACAGGTACTATATACTTACCTATGCAAATAAGTAATGGTATAAACAAAAGATATACTTAGCTACCACATCAACACGTAAAAAATCCACGTATAGATCGTACTATCCGTTAGGGTATAATGTGGGGCTATAATACAGGAAAGTTTTGTGCAATTTATGTTTACAAGCCGAAATTGCCTCAGATTTTTTGTTTAAGATGTGGTCTGTGGCGTAGAGTATTTCCAGGGCCTCAGCGGCGCAGAGGTCACTTCATCTTTTATTTCCGTTATACGATCTAGCCCTAGCTAGGATCTCCCAGTGTAACTTAAATTGGGTGTGGTTGTCTTTTAGACTTCAGATATAAGCTGAAAGTGACGTCATATTCCTTCTAAGAGAGTAACGAAAAGAATGGGTATGCATGTAAAGACACTGCTTGAATCCATTGGCGGTTAACCCTACGTAGGTCCTACGGGACGTGGGTGTTTCAACCTTACATTTGTAGACAATGTTACTAGAGAGGCATTTCCCGGATAGGGGGCAATCAACCCGGTTGCAAAGTTTTTTTAAATATCCATTTCTGCGTTTACAGATTGACTTTGTTAGTTTCAGAAGATCCTGTTAAGGGTGAAAGCAGCGATTCTTTGCTTAAACTTTAATCTGTTATTTTAATAAATATATATATATATTTATATACATTCAAAGTACACGAGGAAGTCAATGGAAGAAACAAGGGAAAGACGGACAGTCACACACACATACACACATACACACACACATACACACACACACTCATATATATATATATATATATATAAATATATATATATATATATATATATATATATATATATATATATATATATAAATATATATATATATATATATATATATATACTTACTCTATAAGCGATGTTAACATTCTGGCAAATTACGACCGACTTTAGAAACTACTTATCGATATCTTTCGCTTCATCTGAAGCGGAATTTTAATGCATTTCATTTAAAATGTGTTATCTACTGACAATCATTGAATATGCCTGTCCATGAAAATATAACTCTTGGGCATGAAACACATGGTATGAAGAACATGGCATCAAACACTCTATTCTTTTTGTGTATAATATCTTATTATTCATACTTCGAAATATGATTGATTTTTTTGTAAGGATCTATCTGTTTTAAATTCAAATTTTACGTAATTAATCTAAATTCCTCCACGAAAAGAGTAAAATAATAATGCCTAAGATAATTTTATTCGTATCGTTCTTCTCGAATCGAAAGCTGCCAAAATTCTGTTAGTGTATATACGCATGCATGCTTGAATGTCTCATTGGCGGAATTTCAAATATAATATTGCCAATATAGTTATTTATAAGAAAATTAATTACCCAAAACTGTGTGTTCTGAAGAAAATAAAAATCATATCAAATAGCTTAGAAATGTAACATTCATTTCTGAAATTTCTTCTCAAATTTCTTCTATATTCAAACAAATTATTCAACATATCTCCCAATTGACAGTCACTCCTGCCAATTCCTTACTGCCAAAAATCCATTCATGTAAGCATTTAACAAATTATAGAGTGTTACAAAATCTTTGGATTTGAGCCTAACAGTATTTGTGAAGAGGATTAAGTGAATGCCCGGGACACTTGAGTCATAAGTATTATTGATTTATGATTTTATAAGCTTTTACAAGATATGAAGTTAACACTGGAAAGATCCCTTCATGATTTCTTTATCTTTTCAACTTGACTCCGTTCCATTTATCGTTCTTTCACAGCCTGAGGTCATACCTTTCAATGACCTCTAATTCTATCACTTCCTGGACAATAATGAGCTATCAATAACGAGCTATTTCTCAATAAGAAATCGATTAATTACAGGAAATTACACCATCTAGGATACTATCTAGTTATTGTTTTTATGTTATAAATTTGTTAATTGTAATTAGTTTGTCTAATTTATAGATTTAAACGTAATGGTAAATTTATTTTCTTTTATAGTGACTGGTAAGATGCACCGGTTTTGACGTCCTAACACAGGTTCAGAAGAAGAATATTTTAAAATGCATTGTTACTTAGTCTTCAAAATATACAAGATATACGACAGTTGTTTGGTGGCTTAAACCATATTGATACAATTAGTGCAGTTCCCGTCAGAATAACAGACAGTCTCTTTTCCTGTCGACCACCCATTGGTATAGACGTGCCCCATTGCTCTCGTGTTCCCATATTCCAGAGTCAGAACAAGACAAATATCAGTTATTTTGCATGGGCTAGCCTTATATACATGGTTCTTCCGTTTCCAGCGACAGACGAGGTTTGTCAAGAAAAAAGCTGATGAATGCACATGACGATAAAGTTCTATTTTTGTTATTAGTTTACTTTCTTGATCTTTTCTCTATTATTTACCAATTCTATAAAAGATCTGGTCGATCGATTTCATTCCAGCTTTTCTATTATTTTCTTCTATTATTTGTTAGACTCTTTTTCTTCCTTTGTCTACCCCTCTCCGTTCAATGTGTGACTATATCTTAACCCGGCGTTTTACTATAGTTATAGTATTCAGCCGTATACAGCTACCTTTGGCACTGAGAACCCTATAATTTTATGAAAATGCATATACATTCATCGCATCAAACTTTTTCAATTAAGGTTTACACACACACACACACACACACACACACTCACATATATATATATATATATATATATATATATATATATATATATATATATATATATATATATATATATATATATGTGTATATATATAGGTACAAAACCACATCCTGTATTAATCCGTTTAAGTTTGGATATCTTTGCTTCAATAGTTATTGGATTTGCAATTCACTTTTCCCAAATTCTTTCAATAAAATATCCTTCTCACCACTCCTTAACTCTCTTTAGGGAAAGCTATTCTAGAACGAGACACATGGCCGAAATACCTGCATCTTGGTGGACACTACTAAAGACATACAAGTGCCCGTTGTTAGGGTTAAAGCAGGCAAAGTGTTGCGCTACCGCCCAATTAGGCAGTAACCAGATTTGAAATAAGCAAAGCAATTGTTGCTGACACTAACAATTCCACCAAATGGATTGTATAGTTTATGGAACCTGAAAGAATGTTAACACAAAACCTGCGTCGGCAGGATTTGAACCACGAATGTAAAGAGTTAGAGGAAATAATGGTTTACCATTTTATCCGATGATTTTTCAATTCTGCCGATTCACCAACATATTCGGGCGCAGGCTGTAAAGACTCCATAAATTCGTTCCTTTGTTGGTTAAGTTATTAGTGCCCCCTTATATAATATGACCATATTAACGATTTCGAATATTAACGCTTTCATTCACTTTTAAACTTATTGCGTACATTCAGATAAATATATTGTGGGAAGACACACAAACGAAATTGGTTCTAAAATGGCTTACATTTATTGTATTAATGAATGCCAACTAATGTCAAATGATATTGCTACTAGCAAATATTAAGTATTAGTTGGTAAACATTAACCTCGTGGTTATTTTGTATTTCCTTGCATTCTAGTAGACTATATCTTCGGATATTAGTTTCAAAATCATAGTATGTTTCCACTTTCGCAATGAACAACTGTATAGTAATGGCAACATTGCAAACTCTAATAAGGGTGCTTCAAGACATTCAATTCCCACTATTACGATTATCCAACCTGATTGCGCCCTACATATGCATGTTGAAGACATTACTAACGCAAAACATACGCATATCGTTGGCAGCTGTTGTGCATGTTGTAGCATTTATACAATGGATCATGCAAGTTAGCTTATCTTATAATCATCCAGGTTACTCATTTAAGTGAAATATTAATATTAGAACATTGAAGCAATTGTGTATCTGCATCATGATCAGATATAACTAAGGAATTATATAATAAAATGCGTTAGAGGCATGTTTCCAGATAGTAAACTTGCCGTTGGTTATGATGGGTGGGGTTGGGGTATCAGGCCAAATAATAATTATGTATTTTAAAGCAAGAAATCGTTTTAAATTTAGGAAATTAAGAGAAGAAGTATCAGAAATGGAATTGCGTTACAAGATTCCATAGAATCTTATATCTGTATTTTACGTTTCACACAAGGAACAATATGAGTAAATTTACGAAAGTTAGTATATGGTAAGAGAAAAAGATATCTTGCACATCACCAAGCCTGTGTATATCATTCATGTTATATATCAATGATGATGTAAGATCACGATTGAATTGGATAATACGGTGTTTATTTATTTTTAATGTTTTAATTGATAACAGGTAAGTTAATTAATTTCAATCAATAATTGGATTTGTACTGAACTAATAAAGTGTGGGATTTACGACGCGAAACAAAGCACTAAATGTCTTAACGTATTAACTGTATTAATAAAGTCTGAATTGTGTTTATATTTAATGTTAGTGTGTGACCTAAGTTCCCTGGTGTATATTTCAGGTGAGAATTGACAGTGTTACCAATATGTACTCATCAGAGGCAAAAGTAAATCCTATAATATCTTTTTTGAAGAGAAGGAATGAATGAAAGTTTTTCTGTAGTGGAATAGGACATACTGTAATCTGTTTTTTGTTAGCCGTCAATAGGCCTGGTTCTCAAATGTGATATATGTCTGATGCACTTCTTTTCGGTTGTGCCATTGAAATACATGCCCTGTGACATAAACCTTTGATTCATCCATAGGCGTGAAATTGTTATATAAACCTCGTAAAGTCCATCCCGTTCGAGGGCAGTATTCCTCCTGGAAAGGAGAGACGGTGAGCTGATACAGACACATAATGAACCCTACTACTCAATTGGTAATGTATTTATGGACCTCAAAACAAATAATGTTTAAGATGATCGCAGCAGGATTCGAACTCAAAGAGACGAAATGAATACAGCATGCAACATATTTCTGCATTCCGTCCATGAAATAGTTTAGTTTCTTGACTTGATTTGTAGGTTGATATACCCCACCACCCACAACATCATGTATATCTTTTTCCACTACTTAAATGAACTGAGTGAAATTAAAATACAAGAAAATAAAATGCACTATTTGGGATATTTTTCGTTTATATTTTTTCATGTTTAATTGCATTTCGTTTTGATTGATCTTTTTAAAATAATATTTTATATTCTACTAATCATTATAAAAACAGGAAAGATGAATCACGAATATTAACTGGACATGAATGAGGGAAATAAGATAAAACTATAATAATATTAAGACTGCAAGTTATGAATCGCAAATATTACTGATGTCTGCATAAATCAGGAAACACTTTGCAAGTAACAGCAAAACCCCATTAAAATACATGGTGGCTGGCTGTTATACTACTATTACTTACAATCTGTTTGTAGTAAAACTTGTGATACATTAGCAATAATTATTTTAATCATTAGATTAGATATATTTTCTAAAAATTAATAAAACTCATATCTTTTGTGATTAAATCGAAGTTATTGATAATAATGTTGACGATGAAGATGATGAGGTGGGTGAGAGAGTGAAGCAGCTGTAAACTTAGAACCAACAGGAGGAGTATGCCGTTCACGGTGTATTTTGTAATTTTTAATAGGAGCATAATTACTATAAATCGATTTTAGTACGATTTAAAAAAGAAACCTAACAGTCTAGATTTATGATTCGAATGCTTCTATCACCTATATGCATCACCAATATGCGATGAAAACATTCATATAAAAAACATTTAAATATAAGTAAACGTCCTCATATATATATATATTAATTGAAGGTCGGACTGGAAAGATTTGCTTTAAAATGTTCCTTCCGTGAAATCATTAGATATATTTGGATGTCCCGGCTTCATCATCCAAGTATGCTGCAAGGCAGGACGATCTCATCAGGCAACCTCTACATAATTACATAACAGTGTTACGTGGAAACCTAACATATAGTGGATGATAGGGGAAAGAGAATAGAAAATTGAAAATTGAAAATTCAATTCGGGGCCTGCCTGTAGCAAAAGAGATGTATTGTTCTATTTTTCACAGACAACCTGAACAAATAATATCAAGTCGCTGAAACCAATCTTTTTTCTATACCAGTGTCGCGACTCTCCGTCTATACCAACGATATTTATTCCGTTTAAAGAGCAAACATATACATATGCCTGAAGCTAAGAAATAGATTGTAAACACTAAATCTGTATTCACATACTAACTTCTTTGCGTATCATATTCTCTGAAAATTCCCTTATTCCATATTCTATATATTTTCAAAGCGATGTTTCTGACTACTTCACCTATTTCATTCTTACGTAGAAGCTGAATAGCATAGTGAATAATTTATATGGCTATCATCAGAGTTGTTATTAGTTCTGTATCATTGAATGTAATTCGGCATATTCCTGTATAGGTAATTAATTCAGATTTCCTCACTGAACATAATTATGTGGGTTCAATACCAGAAATGTTTCTTAGAGCTGACCATCTAGGAATAAAAAGCATTAATAACGAAAACATTTATTAATTGGCTCCCATTTGTTGAGTAAACTCTCTCATCTGTTATTACTCTACTGGCCGTTAACTAAAATAAAGAAAGAGTATTCCATATTTCTTCTAATTAGAATCAGTCTATGGAGATATGTGCAGTAGACCACATGTTATTATATGTTGGCCCTTTTATCACTTATAGATCTTTACTAAATTGTTGATTTTAATTCCTTATTCACGCGCGATTAGATCCCTCTAAACCTAACATATTCAATATTCATTTAATACACTGACATGTGTGTCTTTCACTTCCAGTTGGTTCCTGGAGCACATGTAAGCTCGCTTACCAATGTAAAAATATCTCTGAAACGAAAATACTTTGTATTGTGTTTATAGTATAGAGGCTGGCATATATTCAAATGTTGTTACATTTATTCAGATTAAGTGTTTGCATTTATTTATCAAATGCAAAGCGGTGAAAAGTATGTATGATGAAGAGCTCGTGTAGATTTGAAATACAACAATGATAAATATTATATGTTTAACTAAATCTGGGTAAACAGCTCAATAATATTCTATATTTCCATTGTTACCGATGTTAAAGTAAAACATGTTTGTAGGCTTTATATTTTTCTATTGATTCAGGAAACAACATGCTAAGATTGGTTTGTAACGCTATCACTGATTGCGTAATTATTTTAGCTGCAATATAAGGTATATGAAATTTAGTAAATACGACCATTTCCGCATGTTTAAATTAAGCAATTGAATTTCGTTTTTGTTGATTGAAATTAATTAATAATAACTGGATGAGGAAATAGTGAGTAATTTATTAGACGGAAGAAATCTAAATTTAAATACATGTTAATGACTGAAATTAATTAATATTAACTGGCTGAGGAATTAGTCAATAATTATTAGAACAATGGAATTCAGAATTAAATACGTACATTAACGTGACAAAGACACTAGCATATTAATGAAACTATTTAATAAAACTATATATGTCAGTAATTATTTGAATAATTTACATAAATGACCACATGTTTATTATTTTTACATGTACTGTGCCTCAGTATTACACAGTTATATTTGTAAACAATATATTTATGTAAATGCAAAAAGAAAGGTATTAGTTTAAATTTGAATACAGCCATAAAATCTCAGAAACACCGTGGCATACGTAATTTCATGGTATACCAGTGAAGTCCTGAAGCTTTTATCTACACAAATATCGTAATATTTGTAACCAATACCGTCATTACGGACTATATTAGAGATAGTGTCCTTTTTATGGGGGGCGGGGGAAGCTGTTGCTTGAAAGAGAGGGCGGGCAGAAGGAGAAGTGGTAACTGCACCTAACAATTGTAGTGAACGCATAGGAAAATATATGATGGCTCGTATTCATATTTCAGTGAACGGGTTGCAGTTTGAAGTGACCCCATTCATTATTGGAACTTATGTTATCCTTTCGATCACATGGAATCGTCAAAAATAAACGATATGAAAATACCCTTAAATTATTACGTGGATATATATGCAAAAAAAAATGATATGAATCTCTGAATCTAGAATAGTCTTAACATTGTTTTCTTGGTACAAATTCTAAATTAGGTTTGAAATGTCTTTGTAAAATGTATTCTTAAACCTATTAAATATAGTAACATAGGCACAAAATGTTCATTTATATATAATTATGAGAAATTCATTAGGTGCAGTAATATTTGCAAATGTATGCAGTAATATTTGCAAATGCATGCATACATATTTCTAACACTCATATTTGATTTCGTTTAATAAATAGCATTAGAAGCCGTAAACCAGCCTTTTAGCGATGGCTATAAAATTGTGAAAATTGTTTTTTAAACGTTATCCGAATTATTAATTGCAATAATGCATTACTTGACGACCTCAAAGGTTGTACCTAACTTTCCTGTACAGTAAATGGCAACAATGATAAATGTGATGATTTAAGACAGTTATAAAAAGAAGTTAAACAGCCACGAGCAATTTGGATTAATATTTACATGAAATTATATTTTGGAATAATTTTGAAAGAGATTAAAACATAACAAAGTCCCCACTGGAGAAATACATTTTTTACTGAGTTTATACAACAATTCCAAACGTAAACTACCAGAACAGATGTCTTCATTATATCAGAAGCAGTATTTCGTAACATTGAAGATTATCTGCACGCATCTATTTCAAAATCCAAACATGGCATCTATTTACAAATTTTAATAGTGGCCAGCACGATAATTTATGGTGCCTTAGAACCTGATTAAGTTTGATTAGCACTTTTTGCAAGAGTTGTAACGTTTCTGTAAATAGATAGGAACATACTATATATATATATGTGTGTGTGTGTAAATATACATCTATCTATCTATAAATATCTATACATATATATCTATCTATCTATCTATATATATATATCTATCTATAAATATCTATAAATATCTATATATATCTATCTATATACATATAAACAATGAAAACTAAATACACGTTGAGGAAATCTTATGATTTTCCTTATATACACACATCAAACATCATAATAAAAATAAAGGAATAAATGAAACCCAAATACACCAAGTTCCATCAAGTAAAATATAATTGCACAGCAAAAAATATCGCAATACATTCAGTAACACAATAAAATACGTTCTACCACAAAACAAAAGCATACAAGACCTGGAATTCATAAGCAATAAATAAATAAATATATCTATCTATCTATCACTTGCTTTCTTTCTCTCTCTCTCTCTCTCTCTCTCTATATATATATATATAAATATATATATATATATATATATGGGGGGGGGGTATATGTGTATGTGTGTGTGCGTTACACATTAAATATGTATACAGAATGGAACATTAGTTGTATATCAAACTTCAATTTATAAATCCGTATATTACCCCGTAAAATGAAGGCAATTTAAACATCAAAATCATTATGTTCTCTGTCTACATAAAAACTATTTGTAAAGCACGTAAATGAATACTATGTGTGTTCTTCGTGTACAGGATGAATACTATCAAATGTGCTCATTTATTTCACACGACGGTTTCTAATTCAAAGTATTGTAATTATATTTACATTAAATGGATTTTAAATCAACTGATTTTAAATCAACTTGGATTCGGTATGAATATTTACTATTTAATTAATTACCTTGCCAAACGCATATACGCCATGCAAATTATGATCGTCATTATATTTAATATTACATTATTTCCCAGTAATACACTGGGATAATTGCTGGTATTGTGCCAAATGTAGAAACAATATTATATTCTTTCCCGACATAAATGCCGCCTGCTATATTTCTCCTCTGTATACACAATTTACGCGCATGTGCAATTAGATAATTATCCGATATGTTCTGAAACCCGTAATGGCATTCTCATTCGTGTTTCTGTTTGCCAAGGGAATAATATTATGTGTTTAGATTTTCTTTTTTTCTTTTCTTAGGTGAATAAGATAAAAATTTGTTCTAGCTACGTTATGATATTAATTGAACGCTAGAAATAGATAAATAAATAAACAAACAATCGAAGGAGAAAATAATTGTTTCTACTTTAGGCACAAGGCCAGCAATTACCCAGTACATTACTGGTACTTTATTTTATCGACCCCGTAAGGATGAAAGGCAAAGTTAACCTCGGCGGGATTTGAACTCAGACTGTAAAGGGACGTAACTATGCTAGAAAACATGGCGTCCAACCCTCTACCGATACTGCCAATTCACCGCCCTTCGAAGGAGAAAATAATGAAAAATAATGAAAGGAAAAAAGAAAAGTCACCATTATTTTTTATGATGCTTACTAGAACGCATTTGATATCTTATGACATTTCAATATCTTGAGATATATATAAGAATACCTACGAATTCTCTGACGGTGTACTCCCCTAACACAAATATAATCCTCTAGATTATCCTTGAAGCCCATATATATCTCGAAATCTTTAATTTAGCCTAAAGTAGGAACAAGTATATCTTTAATATAGCAATCGTCAATATAGTATTACTACTTTATTTATAGCGTCTTATTAAGCAACATATTTCACATTTTACTTTTTTCGCTTCTATCTATGAAGCTTTTTCATGCACGCCAGACTTGTTAATAACAATAGTAGATTCTCAATCAAATCCCATCGTGGCGTCTGAAAGAAGTTGGCCTTTTGAATAATTTATAACTAAACATACTGAAATATAGAGATTGTCATGCATGTAATTCCTAAAATGAGATGTCTGTTCCATTAAGGACGATAACATTCTAAGCAACAACACGTCTTTCAAATAATGTTCAAAAGAAAAAGAATCGGGTCTATTTTTAAATTCAACTGCCATACAAGAAAGGATTAAAGAGAAATCGTTTATTAAGATATTTTTATACTTGGGAAGGGTCGACACACGATTTCATATCAAAAACCTCGCAAAACAAGTTGATTAAGATATATATATATATATATATATATATATATATATATAGTTATAATTTGTGAGTGTAAAGTGTAAAGCCCGCAATAAATACACACGCACTTCTTGATTTTCACTTCAATTTATTATGAATTTCCGTTTGGTTGGTTGGTTCGATAATCGGAAGGTTGTTTATATATTGTCGAAGCTCTTTCGTCACACAATGACAAGGTTTTTATGTTGAGTTCCGATACTTTGTAGGCATTACTTTTGGGAAACACACCAAGGAGCATGCACTTCTTGAAAAACATTAGGAATTATAATGCTGCTTTCCTTTTTTCTGTCCTTCACCATCTTGTTTTTTGTGTGTTGTGTGGTGTGTACTTAGATTGCGCGTGTGTCATATCCGTGTGTGTGTGTATTTTTATTTATATATTTATGTTATTATTTACTTGTCACTTGTTAGTTGTTTGTTCTATCTGTGTGCGTCTGATTTGTTTTGTTATTTTTCTGTATGTGTCTGTATGTCTTTTTTTTTGTCCTTAATTGCTAGTTGTGATGTTGCTATTCCATTCATGTTTTCTGTTTAATTTTGGTTGGCAACATGACCCTCACAAAGTATAACAATATGTTTCAAAACACGCTTTCAGATAAGAAATCTCCCAAAACAAATTGGAAAAAGAATTATATATATATATATATATATATATATATGGGGGGGGGGGGGGGTATGTAATATTGAAGTCTTGCTCTCTTAATATAAAAAGGTAATCTTAGAATTCCATGCAGCTTACTGTTTTTGTCAGTGTAAGAGCTCTTGTTTTAAACTTTTTTATTTTTTATACCGAAGAGATAACCATCTTGGCCAAAACACAGATTAATGGATACTGGAATGCATCCTATGTTCGGTTGGTTGCATTTATCCACTGCATCTTATTTCCTCTTTCTTCAATAATAATATATCTTTGTCCATACTTGCCGCCTGTAATAATTGCTGTCACTTTATTTGCAGCAGGGGAATTGTAGTGGCCTCTTTGTTCAGCAACATGCTTTTTGTCTGCATCAATAACTATCTTTTATTCAGTGGGTGGTGCAGATTCTAATGCATACTTGAAGTTTCAAATTTAGCTATTATTTGCATGTAACATATCTTGCAGATCAAATATTAACTCTTCTTTCAAATTTAGATGGTTAAATGACCATTGCAAAGCCTGCTCCTGTTAATTCGCCACAAAATATAGCTGTAAAAACTAATGATTTTTGCCTTCAGTTGGCAACAAAGATCCAATACGATGATATACTTGAACTTTAATGGTTAGCTTCATGTTCCCTTATCTCTTATAATATACCTACCAAAGGAGGTCATTAAGTAAGCAGCATTATAATTCCTAATGTTTTTCAAGAAGTGCATGCTCCTTGGTGTGTTTCCCAAAAGCAATGCCTACAAAGTATCGGAGACTCAATTTATTGCGTATTGCAAATGTTTTTCCGGCTCGAGGTGCGATCTGTTGGGGGATCGACCTGACTCTCGATTCGCAAGTTCCTCAGATTCGTCTGTTGGTTACAAAGTATATCAGATACGTCTGTTGGTTACAGACTTATCTAAGGAACTTGCGAATCCAGTGTCAGGTCGATCCACCAACAAATCACACCTCGAGCTCTTCGCCGGAGAAACATTTGTAATACGTAATAAATTGAGTTCCGAATCTAAATGATTCTTCGTTTTCCATTTTATATATATATATATATATATGATGGCTGCCAACTCGTTTTCGAGTACGGCCATTACTTTATATCCATGTAGGAGAACCCCTACCGATGCGCTGAACGAGTGTGACTTTTTAGTCCAGCCAGCAACTTGAAAACTCTGGTACAAACACTACACTTGTGACAATTATTGACACATATTGCTGGGCCCATGGTACCATGTGATGATAAGGGCAGAGAGATCTCCAGATATAAAGCAATGCCTGTGCCATGAAGCTTTTATAGTGAGGAAAGGCACTGCACAAAGCCAGTCCCACTCTCTTAACCAAGATGATATTTACCAAAAAGAAGAACAAGTCAACATCATTGGATACCATCAGGGTTGCAGGTGTTATATCAGAGTTTTCCTTCTCCTAGAATTCTGCCTTGACAAAGGCTAAGGGGTCATCTCTCCCGGTGATTTTGGATGGCCATTGACTCTTAAGAGGTCCTTTGCCCTTTGACAGGTTTAGTTTTTAGTCCTGCAGGATGTCCAAAGTCACCCACTTCACCAAGAAACCTTGGTGGAGTTGCCAGTTTAGTCGCCAACGACCCGACCATGAGACAGATTGTACTGGGATACATGTATATATATACATACATATATACACATATACACACACTCACACACAGCCACAGACACAGACACACAGACACACAGACACACACCCACACCCACACCCACACACATACACACACACACACACATATATATGTGTGTGTGTGTGTATGTGTGTGTGTGTATGTGGCTGTGTGTGAGTGTGTGTATATATGTATATATGTATGTATATATATATATATATATATATAAAATGGAAAACGAAGAATCAGTTAGCATCGGAACATAGAATTCCTGAACCTTTAAAATATGTGATAAGATATATATGGGTACATGTGAAAAATCGAAGTGTGTCTAACACCCTTAATAATATTTCACCGTAATTAGTTGCCCGAGCCTTGGAGCCATAATTTTACTAAGAATCTGCGTTATATATACTCTGCTAACGATCCACGGAAACAATGTGGGATGCTGGTATATAGATATCAACTGTTCGAAATATATATAACATATTAATAGTAAATTTTATTAAAAATCCCTCCTTTAAATAATGACGATTTTACTGTTTTCTCTAATGCAGTAGTAGTAGTAGTAGTAGTAGTAGTAGTAGTAGTAGTAGTAGTAATAGTAGTAGTAGTAGTAGTAGTAGTAGCAGCAGTAGCAACGGTAGCAGGCCTGCTACTACTAATACTACTCAGAACCTTTATGTTAAACCAATGAAAATGCAAAAATCCAAATTTTATTTTCTAACGTTAAAAGCTATAATTTCTTATCGACACCAATTCTCCCCATTATATCTATTCTAAGGATAATCTCCGAACATTTAAAGATATAATTCCCTATTATACTTTCCGATTTCGTACACAAAAAATGATTATATCAATGAATGCGACAAATTATAGAAAATGGCTCCTTCGGGTACATACATGTGATTTTATGCCATGCACTTTTTCTCATGCATGGCATAAAATCAGAAGTATATTCAATAATTGATATATATTCATGGGACTTTTATAGAAATTGTTAATCACATCGTGCTAGCCTATGCATACAATTGGGAGCCATAAACAGTTGTTAATCATGTCCTGCTCACCTATACAATTGGAAGCCTTCCGTTGATCACCTGTGACAGGATATAAGAGCGCAAGTGATTATATTCTTATGAACATAATGTCACCAAAAGCTAATGACAGCCTTTTAAACTAACTACAGATGAGATCGACTAGCAAGTGAGAAAAGGAGTTTGGCTGAATCCAAGTCTCTAAGTCTGACTTAAGCCAGAAGGCTCGTTAGGCGTGAAACGACTAAGAGTAGAAAACAACCCCTGGACAGGATGCCAGTCCATCGCAGTATACTGAATTGGAGAACACAACACGCAACCCAGCCTAGGAATCGAACCCACGACATGATCGTAAGTACAACAGCCTTACCACTAGGCCACGTGCCTCCACAAGTTAAATCGATTTTTATATTAATTATATTTCCATCAAATTTGCTTCATAATATTCTCACTGCAGTTGTTAAAACCGATTAATGTAAGATGTTAAATAATTTAGTATTTTAGTGTTGCTTAAAATAAAATAAGCTGAGTATTGAGGTAAAGCTAAAGTGTAATAATATCGGTCAGTAATGTTGGCCGATGCTTGTCATTTGCAATATTTCTAATATCTGAATGAATTATTCTATGCAATGGAACATAAGAGCAATTCAACCGAAGCCACTCGGAAATTTAACAATATTATTAAAATATTAATAGCTAGTGTTTACAAAGAATATGACATCTTAATTCAAAAATGAATATTTCGTTGATGCAACTGCTCATTAATAAAGATACATCCAATGAAGTGCGTTAAATCAAATTATAACCGACCGTTTTTCTCTGAATTATTAACAATCCTGAGAAGTAAAACAGGTCAAATTTTGTGAAAGAACTATTTGATTTTGGAAAAAGCATCACGTAATTCGAGTTAACGCCACATGGAGTTAGCTCACAAACAACTGAAAATCGTAAATATATCCCAAATTATATATATATATGTATATATATACACGTAAGTGACTACTAGGGGAGATAGAGCAATGAGTGACATATGTTGCTCCCAAGAAAACTCTAACAGCCTCGAGACGTAGGTATGACGAAGCCAGTAAAGGCTCCCTCTAAAAAAGCGTTTTCTTCGCATGTTTGACAAAGCAGTGACTGGCGCAAAGTTGATAACCGAAACCGAAACTGCAATATGGTGCAGAAAACAAAAAGCAAAATTCGCTATCTTCAATTTGGTATTCGTGCCAACTATTACATATGGTCATGAATCTTGCGTAATGAATGAAAGAATATGATCGCGAATACAAGCGGCCGAAAAGGGGTTCTTCGAAAGGGTTTTGGAGCAACCTTACTCAATAGAATGCCTAGCTCGGAGATCAGAGAGTCACTCCAGGTAGAGTTGCCACTTCTCCGATATAAGTGATCACAGCTCCGATACTACGGGCATGTGATTAAAATGTCTCTGGAAAGAATCGCTGGACACATTTTATCGGCAAAATTAGCCGGCAGGAGAGCTAGGGGTAAACACCGCACAAGATGTTTGAATAATATCCATGAGCTTGGCTGGTTTTTCTTTCGGATTTGGCCTGATCAGTTGGAGGTGGTAGCTCCTGACAGGACCTTCTGGAAGGATTGTTTGAAGATCGGGAGTTGCGAAGAGTTGCAAAAGTTACTTAATATGTTAGTAGAATATGGACCTCTTTATTTTATATATAAACTAGATGAGGTACCCGGCATCGCCCGGGGGAACAGTTGATAAGAGAAAATAGGTAGAAGAGAAAACGACTGTATTGAATGCGTTATCTGACTTACAGTATGAGGTGTGACAAACAAAATTTCTTGGGTGGACCACTTGCTTTGATGTCTTGATAGCCATCCTCATGGTTGCCTATCTATAGTAAACATGTCAGTAGTAGAGTATAGATATTCTGCTTTAGTACCATAAAATAAACGTTGTAGATTATATGAATTTGTCATTGAAAAATATTTTGTGAACATATAAAAACAGTTCCAATGTACATTTTAAATGAAATGAAATATGTGAAATAAATAAGTTATGAAATATAAAATATAGATTTTGAGTAAGGAAAATTCTAATTATAAATTGATAATAGAAAAAAAGGCAAATATTCAAGGAACTAACACTGATGCATTAGTATTCATTCTCGAACATGCCATCACCCATCTACCATTAAGATGACTGTTGTTTTATACTTATTCATTATGATTCTATCGGTTGAACAATCGGCACCTCAGGGAAAAATAAAGATTAAAAACCAAACAGAACTGTCCCGTGAAAGTATGTGTTATTACTATAAAACAACACACACGCACACACAAACAGTCACACACGCACACATTCATATATATATATATATATATATATATATATATATATATATATATATATATATAAGTCCAAAGAATCATTAGATAAAATACATACAGTATTTCCTCTCCCAATCAGTATAAATTAACCACACAAAAAATCATTTAAACGAGGCTATAAAATTAAAATGTACTTACGAAGAAATAATAGACAAATGATACAGATTCTTTCCCGCGAATGATTTTTTGTGTGGTTAATTTATACTGATTGGGTGAGGAAATACTGTATATATTTTATCTAATGATTCTTTGGACTTATATTTTTATAAATTGCTCTGATTAATAATTATTTAATTAATTCTTCATTGAGCCACACCGTGAATGGTTGCCAAACGCATATATGTAGCTGTGACTTTGTCTAATTTATATATATATACGCTTTGAATTTAATATATATATATATCAAATAAGTATGTTTTGAAACAGTGAGCAGGTTTGAAATTAGAAAATAGAATAGCTTTCACTGTATTTTTGACTAAAGGAATTTTAGCCTGATAATGGGGTTTAGCAACCTCAGATAAATGGAAAAAGATGAGTATTGACGTACATGTGCCATGTACGTCAATACTCATCTTTTTCTATTTATCTGAGGGTTCTAAACCCCATTATCAGGCTAAAATTACTTTAGTCAAAAATACGGTGAAAGCTATTCTATTTTCTAATATATATATATATAATTGTTCCGTTCATGTTCGTCAATCGGTAATTGATACAATTAAAATGCATATAGCTCTATGACGTAACAAAATATTGCCTCATATATTATATGTGGTTTGGCAGTATCGGTGGAGCGTCAGACACTATGCTTTGCAGCATAGTTATGGCGCTTTGCGTTCTGAGATCAAATCCGCCGAGGTTAACATTGCCATACATCCTTACGAGGTCGATAAAATAAAGTACCAGTGATGAACAAGGGTAATCGCTGGCCTTGTGTCAAAAGTAGAAAAACTATAATATATATATATATATATATATATATATAGTAATAAAAATAAATTCGAAGACTAAAATCCAAAGAGGGCTCGATAAGGATAAATATATATCAAATATATAAGAACCGTAGAGCAAATATTATATTCGTTTTTTCCCGTTCTTTGCCAGGGAACGTTTCCACGAACCAAAGTATCGTCTTCCTGTCTTCCTTCGGTTGCAACGTTTTTTTGAAATATTCACTTCTACGTTTACAGATTGACTTTGTTAGTTTCAGAAGATCCTGTTAAGGGTGAAACCAGCGATTCTTTGCTTAAACTTTAATCTGTTATTTTAATAAATATATATATATATACGATATATTAACAAATGGAAACTATATTTATAAAACCATATTTATTTCATTATACATATTTCAAGGACACCAAGTTAAATTATGGTGTGCTTTCATCAGATAAAATATAATATAGATCAGTTTTACAAATAAATATTGACATACCCTTAAAGAATGCGACCATTTCTGTTGGAACTCCCGGATAGTGGGGTTATAAATTTATTTATACTATTATGCAAATTAGTGTCGGTTGAAAATAATAGTATAAATAAATTTATAACCCCCACTATCCGGGAGCTTCCAACAGAAATGGTCGCATTATTTAAGGGTATGTCAATATTTATTTGTAAAACTGATCTATATTATATTTTATCTGATGAAAGCACACCATAATTTAACTTGGTGTCGTTGCAATATGTATAATGGAATAAATATGGTTTTATAAATATAGTTTCCATTTGTTAATATATCGTATTTTTACTCCAATAATTTGTTGAGTGCTTTATATCAGTTATAAAAATATTTGCTTGTTGTATCCCAACAATTTAAATAGAACTTCTACATGTGTGTGTGTGTGTGTGTGTGTGTGTGTGTGTGTGTGTGTGTGTGTGTGTGCGTGTGCGTGTGCGTGTGTGTGTGTGCGTGCGTGTGTGTGTGTGTGTGTGTGTGTGTGTGTGTGTGTGTGTGTGTGTGTGTGTGTGTGTGTGTGTGTGTGTGTGTGTGCGTGTACATCAGCTAATGTTCACCTTTGAGTATACTCCGCATTCTCAGAATTGATATAGTGAAAATCCTTTATACACTCACTACCCACTTCTCCGGTCAATATCCTAACATATGACTGCCAGACAATCTATCTCTCAGTTCAACCATCCACAAGTCTACCATACCACATTTCTTGTCTCTCTCTGCTAATCTATCTGCATTTCTAATCTACCGTATCTATGAAAATTATCTCTCTGTCACCTATCCATACTTGTGCCTATATATTCTTTCTCATTTGTCCGATTATCTACCTACGTATCTGACGGTCTGCACATCTATCCCTCTAGTGATCCCTCTTTGCGATTGAACATCTATCTATATTTCCGTAAATGTTTGTATCTAAATATACAGGCAATAGTAGTCTTCGCACCGTAGACACTCTCACACACACACAAATACATATATATATATATTAAAAATTAGAATTGGGGCTCTGAAATAGCTCACTACTCCTCCTGTTTGCTGAAAATTATGTGTGATGGATTCTTATAGAAATTCCAGTAATAATCAGGAATTGATTATACAGAGTGGTCGCCGGCCCAGCAGAAATTTAAAATTAGAATTGGTGCTCTGAAATAGCGATATATATATATATGAATGTATATATAGTGTATTTTGCAATACACTGTATGCTTAATTAAAATTCTTCTGCATAGTTAGAGCTGTTTAATTCGGATAACATCATCTGGATTTTCACATAACATTAGTCAAGTTCGGTGGTTATATATTTCTTTAGAGAAGAAGAAGAAGAAGAAGAAGACGAAGAAGACGAAGAAGAAGAAGAAGAAGAAGAAGAAGAAGAAGAAGAAGAAGAAGAAGAAGAAGAAGAAGAAGAAGAAGAAGAAGAAGAAGTCGATTATGTTGATGATGATGATGATGATGATGATGATGGTGATCGTGATGATGTTGAAGATGAAGATATTGAACGAATTAAAGCCCTGTTCACAAGGAGTAGCGTCTACTGTACATTCATCATGGCCTATTCTCACTACATATGGTGACCTCCCCAACCACCGCATAGGTAGAAAGAATGTCAATCCTCTTTTTATTATCTCACGCCTCAAAGTTACCATTGAAACCAAATGGACTGGGATACACTTCCTCGATTTATTTTAGATTTTGATATTTCCCTCTACTATGACTTCCAGAAACCTAATATACATTAGCATCCACACTAACCACACTAGTAATATTACAAAAATAATAGTTAAAACATTTTCTTCTGTATCTCTCGCCAATTAGCCAACGAGGACATAAACTGAGATTCAGCCTACTATTACAATAAGCCCCTCCCCAGATACCGTTTCAGAGAAATGGTTGGAGAAATGGGAGAGAGTGTTGTGTAGATATCTTAATCAAAATGTCATCACATCATGTCTCCAGCCCTTATAGTGGGTCTGGACTAGGTGTTTACACTCGGATACAATGTGAGCCACAGTCTCCTCTCTCTCTCCACAGATCCTGCACAGTGGGCTAGCCTCCTCCTTGTAAATATGGTGTTTCAACCACTTCGTTTTGAGGGCCAGCTCCTGCGCAGCCATTAACATTCCTTCTGTAGCCGTTTTGAGGTCTCCTCTTCTCAACCAGTTCCATGTCTGTGGATCTCTAAATTCAGTTTTCTCAAAGAAGGTACTATGAAGGGATTTTCCCTGAAGGCTGCTCTTTCTCCTTGATGTTATTTCCTCCTTGGACATCCCTGGCCTATTGTCCCCTCCTTCAGTACAGTTCTGACCATTGGCTCCTTACTATCGGTCACGTATTTGTGTAGGTTGTTTTTCTCCATCTGAACACAGTCCTCTATGCTGATAAGACCTCTTCCACCCTCAGATCTCCTTAGGTAGTGTCTATCGACATCACTCCTCTAGTGGAACATGTTGTAGATAGACAATAGCTTCCTAGTCTTCCTATCCATTTCTTTTTGTTCAGCAACATTCCATCTCAGAATTCCCGCACTGTACCTAATAATAGACACAGCTCGGGAATTTACTGCGCTTTTGGCATTTCTGCTGTTCAGATGTGACTTCAATACGCTCCTTATTCTCCGAATGTATTCAGTTCTTAACAATTCCTTCATTTTTTTGTTTTTTATGCCATCAGCCTCCAGAACGCCCAAATACTTGTATCCTTCCTCAGAGTCAATTTCCTTTATCATCTCACCTGTTGGTATCTGAATTCCGTTACTTCTGCTCAACCTACCCCTCCTCATCACAATGACTCCACACTTACTAATACCAAACTGCATACATATATCACTGCTGAAAATACGGACAGTGTCAACAAGCACATCCAACTCCTCACTCTTCCCGAAGAGCTTAAGATCGTCCATGAAGAGGAGGTGATTGATGGTAAGCTCTCCCTTTCCCAACTTGTATCCTGCTCTCACTTTTCGCAGCATAATGGCCAGGGGCATCAGGGCAAGGACAAACAACAGAGAGGACAGGCCAGCTCCCTTGAAGATACCTCTCTTGATCCTCACGCTTCCCAAGGATTCTCCAGTTGATGTCAACTCTGTTTCCCAGGACCTCATACTCCTGCCCAGCAACTGTCTGATGTTATCTGCCACCTTGAAGATCTCCAGGCTTTTGGTGATCCAAGAATGAGGCACCATGTCAAATGCCTTTCTGTAGTGTATCCATCCCATGGCAAAATCAGTGTGTCTCCTCCTGCAATTCCCCATTACCATCTTATCGATAAGTAACTGGTCCTTTGTACCACGTGACTTCTTTCGGCATCCTTTCTGTTCGTCCGGTAACAAGTTGTTTGTGTGGAGGTGATGGTAGATTTCCTCAGACACAATGCTCGTCACCAGTTTCCACATTACGGACAGACATGTGATAGGTCTATAGTTGGTAACATCATTACCCTTGATTCGGTCTTTCATTATCAGAATTGTGGTACCTTTTGTCAACCACTCTGGTACCTCACCGGACATCAAGCAGTCATTGAACATGGTTGTCAGTTTCGGGTGGAGGGATGTTAAATTTTTAATCCAATACCCCTGCACACCATCTGGGCCTGGTGATTTCCAGTTGGTTAGCTTTTTGGCCTGCCCCTTAAGAGTTTCAACTGTGATACTCAAATCAGTTTCTTGGTGTGCCTGCTCAGCGATCTCCCTCTGTACTGTCTCAATCCACCCTGCCTGTTCATTATGTATAACATCCTGCTCCCATATTCCTCTCCAGAATGTTTTAGTTTGTTCCGCCCCAGGGATCAAGTCGTTGCCTCTTTCTTTCCCCTCAAGCTGTCCAAACAGCATCTTCTGGTTGTTGTCGAACATGCGGTTCTGTTTATACTGACTGACTCTGTTCTCGTATCGCCTGATATTTGCTACAATGCGTTGCTTCAGTTCCTCTATGTACAATGCGTTGCTTCAGTTCCTATAATTATTATTATTATTATTATTATTATTATTATTATTATTATTATTATTATTATTATTATTATTATTATTATTACAGCTGCATTTATCTTGCTTTATGTTCATACGAGTTATCACCAAGCCACAACCAGTGACCTCAATAGACAACAAGGTCCGCCATGTTCAAGAAAGAACATACATACTCACACATGCATCTTTAGTGTTTAGACTTGTGATGTACTTATATTGACAGAATCTTCCTTAGTATATGGGCAGTTGCCATTAGTACTATCTTTTGTATTTCTCCTATACGCGGGTTTCCTGGGATTTGCGATAAGTAATCATTAGACCCTTTACGTATCATTCCCAGAGCGCCTACAACCACTGGTATTGTTTTAGTTCTCAATTTCCATATTTTTCCAATTTCTATCACCAGGTCCTTATACTTGCTCAATGTTTCAAATGTTTTTATAGATACATTCTTGTCTATTGGAACGGACATATCAATTAGCAGGCATACCCTCTTTTTAAAGTCCTTCAATACTATATCAGGTCTATTTGCATCTATTTTTCGGTCTGTTTGGATGCTAAAGTTCCACAAGATTGAGATGTGATCTTTTTCAAGTATGGAAGGTGGTTGATGCTCCCACCAATTCTTTTGATGGGGCAGGTCAATATGCTTACACATTATCCAATGTATGATTTGTGCAGCTCTGTCATGCCTGTTTAGGTATTCGGTTGGAGCTATAGGACTGCACATTGAAATTATATGGTCAATGGTCTCTGGTTGTTTTTTGCATACACGGCATAATGGGCTGCATCCATCTTTTATTATGTTGACTTGGTAATTTTTTGTTGGCAGACACTGATCTTGTGCTGATATAATCAGTCCTTCAGTCTCCGATTTCAGTCCAGAGGATTCCAACCACTGATGGGTTAAAGTGTTGTCAACATCAGGATTGTTACTCGTTCTGGGTATTTTCCATACAGAGGATTTTCTTGCCATTTCTTAGCCAGTTTCTGTAGCAGTTCTTTCTTTGCAGTTACTTTTACCTGCTTTGCTTTTTCTGTGTTTTCAATTTCAGCAGTAAATGGGACTTCTGAAATGTGTAGTCCATTACAGTATCTTTGTGCATCTTTTGTAATGGAGTATGATCTTTTGATACTTTCGTGTTTCAAAACGAGTTTGATCATCCAATCATGTGATTTCCTTAGATATGTAGATAATCCAATTGTTGCAGTTTTCAACGCAATGTCTAACTGGATTAACCCACGTCCTCCTTCTTTCCTAGGGAGATATATTCTATCTGTATCTGTCTTAGGGCGATGCATTCTGTGCATGGTTAAGAATTTTCAGAATAAAAGCGGTGATAATGAGTCACCCTGAAAAATTCCACAATTAATATTATCTTCTCCAGCTTCCAGTGATTTTTTTCACTATTCAAAAGGAGTGTCTTTTTCCATGTCTTCATACTGAATGACAAAAACCTCCTGACAACGGGAGATATTTTGAAAATCTCTAAACATTTTTCAATCCAACTGTGTGGCAGACTATCGAATGCTTTTTTATAATCTATCCAAGCAATTGATAGATTTTTGTGTCTATTATGACAATCTTCCAGTATCATTTTGTTAACCAAAAGCTGATCCTTACAGCCATATGAGCCTCGTTTACACCCTTTCTGCTCAATGGGAAATAGGTCATTTGTTATCAGGTGGTCATATGTATATTCAGTTAGGACTGATGTTAAAATGTTATACATTGTGGTCAAGCAAGTTATCGGTCTGTAATGTTTGGGATTGTTTGTCTCATCATTCTTCGGAAGCAAGAATGTAATGCCGTTAACTAGCCATGATGGTATCTTTACTGGCTCCTTAACTATTTCATTGTAAAGTTGGGTTAACAGCTCATGAGACTCTGTGAAGGCATTTATCCAAAAATTTTGTATTTTGTCTTTTCCTGGGGTTTTCTATTTGCTGGTTTTTCTTAGAGCCAAACGCAACTGTTCGACTGTTATATTTTCCCATATTTGTTCCTCAAGGTGAGCTGTATCTTTCATTTGTCTGTCTTTCCATGGGGCATGTATATTATGAACTTTTTCTTCGGCCCAGATCTTTTCCCAGAATTCTTGCACTTCCTCCTTGTGTGGTATTGATTTAGCAGTTATTGTTGACTTACCAATTTTTCTGTAGAAGTTTCTTTGGTTGGTTTTGAACATATTATTGTCCTTATACAATCTAGATCGTTTTTCAAAGCGCCTTATACGAGCAGCTTTGGTCGACACTTTTTGCTTGATTATTTCTATCAGCATGCCTATATCACTTGTTGGTTTTATACTGTAATTTCTTTTCAATTTTCTAAGTTTAGTTTGTTTAACATGTTCACCTACTTTATAGTTTTTTTAAATTTCTATGTCAGATCGGATAAGGATTATTTGGCGGTTGATGTTCTCTTGCCAAGTAGATTTCTTGTGGGGATTCCTTTGTGTTTTCATCTTCACTCCACATAAGTGAGTGGTGACTTTAGCCGATGCATAATAGAGATGATTTAAATCAGTAATGTGTAGTTTGTTTGTGATGATAATGATTTTGAGAATTATGTTAGTTTTGTGTATTATCTATTGGTTCTGTTTGGAGTTCTGGATCTTAGGGAAGGTGTCTCGTTCCCCCATGTCAGATTCTTTTATTTTCATCCATTCGATCATAATTTCATTCTTCAAGTTGGCAAGTTCATTCTCATTCATTTCTTTATCATTTACGATCCCATTGTTTTCATTTGGAGTTTCATCTTGAGCATGCACTCCCTGCACTTTTTCGATCCTTTCAGAGGCTTTTCTTGCCATTTCTTAGCCAGTTTCTGTTGCAGTTCTTTCTTTGCAGTTACTTTTACCTGCTTTGCTTTTTCTGTGTTTTCCATTTCAGCAGTAAATGGGACTTCTGAAATTTGTAGTCCATTACTGTATCTTTGTGCATCTTTTGTAATGGAATATGATCTTTTGATGCTTTCGTGTTTCAAAACGAGTTTGATCATCCAATCATGTGATTCCCTTAGATATGTAGATAATCCAATTGTTGCAGTTTTCAACGCAATGTCTAACTGGATTAACCCCCGTCCTCCTTTTTCCTAGGGAGATATATTCTATCTATATCTGCCTTAGGGTGATGCATTCTGTGCATGGTTAAGAATTTTCGAATTTTTGTATCGCGCCTACGGATCTGTGTGCTTGACCAGTTGATGGCATTGTAACTGTAGGTTACTACTGGTATGGCAAGCGTTTTTATGGCATCAATCCTATTCCTTGCATTCAATTCCGTTCTTTGGGATTGTTTGTCTCATCATTCTTCGGAAGCAAGAATGTAATGCCGTTAACTAGCCATGATGGTATCTTTACTGGCTCCTTAACTATTTCATTGTAAAGTTGGGTTAACAGCTCATGAGACTCTGTGAAGGTATTTATCCAAACATTTTGTATTTTGTCTTTTCCTGGGGTTTTCTATTTGCTGGTTTTTCTTAGAGCCAAACGCAACTGTTCGACTGTTATATTTTCCCATATTTGTTCCTCAAGGTGAGCTGTATCTTTCATTTGTCTGTCTATCCATGGGGCATGTATATTATGAACTTTTTCTTCGGCCCAGATCTTTTCCTAGAATTCTTGCACTTCCTCCTTGGGTGGTATTGATTTAGCAGTTATAGTTGACTTACCAATTTTTCTGTAGAAGTTTCTTTGGTTGGTTTTGAACATATTATTGTCCTTATAGAATCTAGATCGTTTTTCAAAGCGCCTTATACGAGCAGCTTTGGCCGACACTTTTTGCTTGATTGTTTCTATCAGCATGTCTATGTCACTTGTTGATTTTATACTGTACTTTCTTTTCAATTTTCTAAGTTTAGTTTGTTTAACATGTTCACCTACTTTATAGTTTTTTAAAATGTCTATGTCAGATCGGATAAGGTTTATTTGGCGATTGATGTTCTCTTGCCAAGTAGATTTCTTGTGGGAATTCCTTTGTTTTTTCATCTTCACTCCACATAAGTGAGTGGTGACTTTAGCCGATGCATAATAGAGATGATTTAAATCAGTAATGTTTAGTTTGTTTGTGATGATATTTTTTTGGAGAATTGTGTTAGTCTTTTGGTTCTGTTTGGAGTTCTGGATCTTAGGGAGGGTGTCTCGTTGCCCCATGTTAGATTCTTTCATTTTCATCCATTCGATCATAATTTCATCCTTCAAGTTGGCAAGTTCATTCTCATTCATTTCTTTATCATTTACGATCTCATTATTTTCATTTGGAGTTTCATCTTGAGCATGCACTCCCTCCACTTTTTCGAGAATTTCTTTAATTTGTTCTGTGGCCAGTAATTCCCACCAACCCAGGGATTCGAAGTGTTACGATTTACCTCGTTTTATTATTATTATTATTATTATTATTAATATTATTATTATTATTATTATTATTATTATTATTGAATGCCATGGTTGACGGAGGCTCGGCTCTGTAAGGTATTGTAAATTTTGACCTCTATAACAATTGTAAATTGTTTGAAACCTTAACCAAATTGTAGACAAAAACACCCTCCTCTTCGTGAGCGGGATCTTTCTGCCCGTTATTTGGCCCTTCGGGGTTAAATAACTGCTTATTGGGGTTTTGTGCCCAATATTTATTTTAAACAAAAAAAACAAAACATGGCCATGAAAAAGAATTTTCATAGGTCTCTCCCACTCATTCCGTCTTCTTCTTCCTCAATCGTCACTACAGCAGAGAGAAGATTGTCTCTCTCCCTCCCTTCTCTAAATGTGTCTCTCTCTCCCTCCCTTCTCTTTCGCAAGCGACGCCAGTTAAGAAAAATCACGTGAAAATCATGGAACATTTCTCCACGACGAGGACAATGACGAAAAAGGTGTGCGGTAAATACGAAAACCCATTTCATTCGTCTGAGGTCATGAATAATAGCAGTAGCAGCCGTAATAACAGCAGCAGCAGCAACAGTGACAAGGAAAACAACAGTAGCAGCCGAAACAGCATCAGCAGCAGCATAAACAACAACAGCATTAGCAGCAACAGCAACAACAACTACAGCAGCAACAACAACAACAACAACAACCACAGCAACAGCTGCGTCGGCACTAGTCGTAGTACCTGCAGCAACAACAAAAGTAACAGCAGCTCTGACGATAACAACAACAACAACAGCAAAGAAAAACCAATCTCATTTGCAGGTATCGCAAAGAACCTGGAAACCATCCTCATAACAAATGAGCAATTACAGGCAGCGAAGAAGATGGTGAGGAAAACCGGACACCGAGCAATCTGCAAGGCAGACGAACAATTTTTCGAAACCCAACAGCACTGTACGGTCACGTACCGTACAGTAAGTACAAAATCCCGTAGGGTTGAAAGATCCACAGAGGCTCAAATACAAAAAGCCTTAGGGTCTGTGTGGGAGCGGAAAACGCATATCACCCGAGGGAAGAAATAAGCCACCGTAGACGTGCGTTTTTCCACACCCCAAGAGGCAAAGTCTCAATCCTTAGTGACCCTAAGGAGCGAGGAAATGGTGTTGGTGCCCTTCTACTGCGGGCAAAAAATTGTGAGGGTCAAACTGACCCACGTCTCCCCCGGGATGGCCCCTTCTTGGCTGGCCGCGTCTGTCCTCGTCGGAATCGAGGACAAAACAACTGTACTGCAAGTACAGAAAAAGTACGAGAAGATTGGGTCGGCACCTCCATTGAGATGTTAATCCAAACCAACCAGGAGTGCATCGAAGCTATCCCGGATGTGATAGACTTCGATAACGGCACTCAACTGCCCATAAGTGTTGAGGGCAAACGCCCGAAATGCTTTCGCTGTGGATCGAAGTCTCACCTCAGGGCCTTCTGCAACGAGAAGACCCTTTGAAAGGAGAAGACCCCCCTCCTTCCGAAACCGGCTCCACTACTACCAGCAACAGGACAAGCGGCAACCAGGAACGATAGGTCCGTGGCACCCATACCCACGCCACGGAAATCAAGAACAGCAGCAGCAGTGGAAGTATTAACAACAACAACAGCAATAGCAACTGCAGCTGCAACAGAGACTCCACTGAAAACATCACCAACAACAACAAGTGAAAGAGTGGACCTGGTACCCCTCCCCGACCTCACAGAATCGGACATGGAGTGTGAGGTGGGAGAGGGATGGCAAAAGGTCGCAAGAAGGCACAAACGCAGAAGCAGCGCATCGTCGCCTTCGAAAAGGGAGGAAAGAAATGAAAAAAGGGTAAATGCTACTGCAAAGAGACTTACAGCAGCAACACCACCAACACCATCGCCACCCAAACTAGCACCACCATCACCACCGGCGGCAACCCCACCGTAAACAACAACAACACCTTCAACACCACCACCACAAGCACCAACATCGTAAACACAACAACAAAACACACACACCCTGCAACAACGACAAGATAATAGCAGAACCACACCACACCCCCAGAAAAACAAATGCACACCAATAAATACACACAACAAGAAACTAATGACTTACATAATTGAACACACAGACATTTCACAGCACGACTACATAATACCAGAACCAATCAAAGCACCAACAAACATAAGGCTGGTAAGAATATCACCCAAACAATAGACAAACATTAAAATGAAACGTACTTGCGGCGAAATTGGCCCTTGACCAATTCTTCAATGCAAAGCACGAAGGCTGCGTGGTAGGGTGCGTGCTCTCAGACACGAGGGGACGAAAGCCGTTCAATGGGCCCGAGTGGCGGAGGCACGTCGTGGCAACAAAGCCACGATCCGGTCTTTGGTGGACCACGACGGGCGCATGCTACTCGATCCCGGGCAAATGTGTGAAGCTTTTCAGCGACACTTCGCTCAGCTGTTCGGGAGCAGCGGTGGGCCGGGTCGAGGGATGGACTTTAGTGTCTACCTCGAAGGACTGCCGCGGCTCTCGGCCACTGAGGCGGAGTGTTGCGAAAAGCCGATAAAAGCCGCTGAAGTACAGGAGCCAATGACTGGCTGCACAAGGGGTAAATCCCCTGGTTTGGATGGTCTGCCTTTTAAATTTACGTACAGATGCCAGACTTGTTCGGAGGCATATTGGCGGATGTCCACTGCAACTGGCAACAGAACGGGAGAATTCCCAGCTCTGTGAGCCAAGGAGCGGTGGCGCTGCTGAGAAAGGATCCGAACAAGAGGGATAACATAGATAATTTCAGGCCCATAACTCTGCTAAACTCAGAGTTCAAGATTTTGGACAAGGTGCTAGCAAAGAGCTGGCGCTTGTCGTTGGTGGTCTGGTGGGAGAGGCGCAGACATGTGCCATTCCCGATAGATCCATCCACGACAACATCCACCTCATGCGATACATCGTAGAGAGGATAGCTAGGGAAACTAGCACGGGTGGGTCCTTGATCAGTTTAGATCAGCAGAAAGGTTTCGATAGGGTCGACCATCGTTACATAGCGGCAGTGCTGAAGGCGGCTAGCTTTGGACCCGTCTTCAGAGGCTGGTCGCTGCCATGCACAGCGACATCTGCTCAGTGGTGAGAGTGAACGGTCACCTTTCGGAACCGTTCAACATCATGCGCTCGGTCCGCCAAGGATGTCCCCTCTCCTACCTCTTGTACGTATTGACTCTCGAGCCATTGAGGGGCGTCCCGCGCGAACTAGGATGCGGAAGATCCGTGTCAGCATATGCGGACGATGTCACCGTAGCGGTGTCGAACGCCCGACACATCGAGGCGATCGACATTACACTAAGAGAATACGAAGCGGTGACAGGAGCAATGATCAACCAGGAAAAGTCAGTGGGCCTGCAGCTCGGCACCTGGAGAGGCAGGTCCATGCCGTCCAACAGCGTCGTTGGGCGCTGGACGGACGGACCGGTTAAATTGCAAGGAGTCTGGTTAAGTCCGGACCTCCAGACGGACAAAAACTGGGACGAGGTGACGAGCATGGTGGCTTCTCTCACCTAGAAATGGGCGGAGGGGAAGCTATCCCTGAAAGGTCGAGCGGAGATGGCTAACGCGTATATCGTGTCCGTCATCTACTACCACCTGACCGTCGTACATTGTCCTAAACCCCGCCTGACTGCGCTGGAGCGTTTGCTCTTTCGCTTTTTGTGGAAGGGACGCGCTCCGATGGTCAGGCGGTCCATCTGTCGTCAACACCCGCTACCAGGAGGGCTGGCCATGCCGTGGCTGATGATGCGCAGACACACGCTCTGGCTACGACATCTCCACCTCTTCATCGACGGTAATCAGATGTGGTCGCCGTCTGCTAGACGCGTCTTTCCCCAGCTCGTCTCCTTGACGGAGCTGCAATCTTGAGTCAAGCGAAGAACGAAAGGCAGCGCTTGAGACTGGAATGTCTTCAGGCGCTCACAGCCTCGGACCAATCGGGCAATGTGATCGGTGGAAACTCCACCTCGGCGTTCTATAGAGGATGAGTGGAGGGGAAGAGCGACGACGTACTTGTGGAAACTCTAGCCAATCAACTAGCCAATCTCTTCGGAAGAACTTTCGCGCCACGGCCAATGGACAATTTCCAGAAATCCCTGGTCTGGGAGTGCTACCGAGGAGCCTTGCCAGTTCGGGATAAACTCTACAGGCATGGAGGTGCCGTCAGCCGGGCATTTCCGAGATGCGCACAGGGCGACGAAACCGTTCTGCACGCACTCGTCCAGTGTCCGAGCATTGCTGACTTGTAGGTTTATGTCGAACACCTGCTGTCACGTGTAGGACGGATCCAGCTTACAGCTGAGTCCATCGTGAGGATTGCCCCGCCTTCTTTCTTTAGCCGGGAAGGGCAGGCAGTTTTTATCTGTCTGGTGGCAATTGCGAAAGAGATAGTATGGTGGACACGTTTGAAAGGGCTGAAGACGAGCACTTACCTCTTCGGTGATGCCCTGATTAACTTTCTCAAATTTCATTTGAAAAGGAAAAACAGAGTAGAGAGGGAAGTACTCTTCTCCTAGCATTTTGTTGAAAGATGGGTGAGAGAAGCAAGTATGGCCCGAGTGAATGGGCCTTTTCTGAGTATGTGTCTTTAAATTAAAGGTGGAAAACTGGGAGAGGGCACTTGCCCTGGTGGTCAGGGTCACTGTGGCTTTTTAATGGGCTTTCTCCACAAATGTCCCACGGAAGTCTCCCCCATCCCCTATTGGGGATTTTTTCATTGTTATTTTTTTATTACATCCTCTGTTTTTTTTTACAAGCAGAAATGCCCATTTGTACCGTCCTGTATTGTCCTGTACTGTCCTTAATGTCTACTTTATGTAAACCCTTGTGGTTTATAAAGACGGCATTATTATTATTATTATTATTATTATTATTATTATTATTATTATTATTATTATTGTTGTTGTTCTTTGTGTCTTAGTTATTGATGTTAGTTAACTGGAAAGGTCGTTGAAATGAATATCAAGCCACTACCTGCAGCCTCAGATATTCAGGACGTATCGCAGGGTTCTTACTGTTCCCAGCAAGCATGCTATTTGAAGTGTTCCAAAAAGCGGGGCGGGGCCAATTGTATTTAACCATCCTTGGAAACTTTTTGAGATAGTACCTAGTGCGCCTATGGCCACTTTGACTTCATGGCAGTACCAAATCCTTTTTACCTCCCACTTTAAGTCCTGGTATCGGTTAATTTTCTCCCTCTCCTTCTCTTGCACACTCGTGTCAAATGGGCAGGCCACATCCACAGTCAGGCACGATCTTTTTCCCTTGTCCCAAACCACCAGGCCAGGGCTATGGTGTTCCAGTTTCGTGTCCGTCTGTATCCTAAAATCCCACAGCTCCTTCACCTGATCGTTTTCTATCACAGACTCTTGCTTATGCTCATTCCACTTCTCAGAATGTGGTAAATTGTTTACTTTGCATAGATGCCAGTGGATCACCCTGCCCATCACATCATGTCTCCAGCCTTTATAGTGAGACTGTGCTAGGTGTTTACGCGCGGATACAATGTGAGCCACAGTCTCCTCTCTCTCTCTCTCCACAGATCCTGAACAGTAGGCTAGCCTCCTCCTTGTAAATATGGTGTTTCAACCACTTCATTTTGAGGGCCTGCTCTTGCGCAGCCATTAACATTCCTTCTATAGCCTTTTTAAGGTCTCCTCTTTTCAACCAGTTCCATGTCTGTGGATCTCTGAATTCAGTTTTCTCAAAGAAGGTACTATGAAGGGATTTTTCTTGAAGGCTGCTCTTACTCCTTGACGTTATTTCCTCCTTGGACAGCCCCTGGTCTATTGTCCTCTCCTACAGTACAATTCTGAGCATTGGCTCCTTACTATCGGTCACGTATTTGTGTAGTTTGCTTTTCTCCATCTGAAAACAGTCCTCTATGCTGATAAGACATCTTCCACCTTAAGTAGAGTCTATCGACATCACTCCTCTTGTGGAACATGTTGTAGATAGTCAATAGCTTCCTAGTCTTCCTATCCATTTATTTTTGTTCTGCAACATTCCATCTCAGAATTCCCGCACTGTACCTAATAATACACACGGCTCGGAAATTTACTGCACTTATGGCATTCCTACTCTTCAAATGTGACTTTAATACGCTCCTTACTCTCCGAATGTATTCAGATCTTATCAATTCCTTCATTTTTTTGTTCTTGATGTCATCAGCCGCCAGAACACCCAAATACTTGTATCCTTCTTCAGTGTCAATTTTCCATGACTACGACGGCTACAGTCATGCCTGTCATCCACTCTACTGAATGTGAAGGCAAAACTAAAAAGCTACCATCACAACCTTCTGTGATAGCAGCAGTATCATCTGAAAACGACATCACCACCACCGCCACCACCACCACCACAACAACAACAACTCAGAGCAATAATGACAATAACACCGACAGCTTCAATGTAAACACGGATGGCGGTGGCAACACCATCAACAAACAAAACAACAACAACAACACCAATAACAACAGCAACAATGACAACACCAACAATAAGAGCATCAGAAGCACCACATTTGCTGCAGCAGCAGCAAAAACAAAGCCCTTATTGAATATTGATATTGATATTAGCGATAAAGACGAACAGTTGGCTCAAGCGTCGATGCTAATTAAACGGGAGAAGTCCTGGGCAAACCTGACCATCCCGGACGCGGCAATAGCGGCCATGCAAAGGAGGACGGTGTTCTTTCGATGCATTTCGGTGCAGACACGAAAAGTGGAACTTGCCAGCCAAGCAGAGGTCGAGGCTGCTTTGGAGTACATCGGAAGTAACATGGAGTATAAAGCAAGGGGCAAACAGTTCGGTACCATCTTGGTACTGTTCAAAGCCGAGGCCCTCGCTATTAAGCACTTGGTGACCTCCTGCAGAACGGAACGCATTATCATGCAGCTATCCTACATAGGTAAAAGGACAATAAAGGTACGCATTCCCAGCATCCCACCAGGAATGAACATATGGTGGCTGCTGGGATGCGTAATCGAGGAGGGGACAGACACTACCCTCCTGGATATCAAAAGGACAGAGAGAGAGGACTGGTCCGGAATGGATTTGGAGATTCTTCTCCAAATGAAACCGGAGGACATGAACAACATCCCGGATTTTGCCCGCCTGCAGGACGGGACAACAATCCAACTAATCATTGACGGAAGAATGCCACACTGATTCTTCTGCGGGGAAGCAACGCATCTGCAAGCCTTCTGTCCTCAACGTAAAATTGCAGGGGTCGCAAACCTCCTTTGTTGCCAACGCCAGTGTCAGCACGGAAAGCTGCACCACCACCACCACCACCACCAAAAACAACACCAACAAAAACACGGACACCAACATCAAAAACAGCCGGATCACCACCAACACCAAAACCAATCCAAGGTGAAAACGAGGAAAGCTCTCCCACTCCCACTACCCCAGTTATACACATAGACAAAACATTAAGCGCACACACAGACACAGAGACACTCACAGCCACAGACCCTTTGTCTTCCAGCAGCGAAGATGAAGGAAAACCCAAAAGTGCCAAAAAACAGAGAAAGCTCACAAAAAAAAGCCCCAACAAAACTGAAAAACATACACAACAAAAAATACAGACACCACTAACGCAAACGCTTCCCCAATAACATCATCATCAACAGCAACATCGACACCTCCTCCACAATCCCCGAAACGCAAACAACCTAAACAAACACAAGTACAAATAAATACACAAATACCTGAAATTGCAGACACCACACCTACAACAAACACAGACATACCTGAAACAATACCACCAAAACCACCACCACCACAGTCACCAAAATGAAAACAAATAAAACCACACCAACAAAATGTGAAAAACTTCGTGCTTGTCAGAAGGGCCAACGATAAACTGATGGCCCTCTTAGCACGAAGCGAGGGCATTCTAACAGAGGGGAAGATTTTTGAAATGAGCATATTTTGCGTCCCAGAAGATTTGCTTCTGGTCCGAATGTCACTCAATTCCTTCAAAGAAATTCGAGAGAGCTTTCCTCAAGACGTGGGAACCCCGAATGTGAAACCCACATCAAGACTTTTAAAGGGGTTCCCAAAAGAAACCCCACCAACCATGGAGGTCGAACCACCCGACCTTCACAAGACCCTGGGAGGTAAGTAAACCTTCCCTCTCTCTCTTAGCTTACCAATATGGCCATATTAAGAGGAGGAAGTTTAAATGTTCCTGGCCTGGGGTCACCCTGGAAGCAGGGTCGCCTGCTCAACGACCTCAGGTCACTGGAAATGGATGTGATTGCCGTCAGCGAGATAAGAATTTCCGGCACGCGCATACTAGCCCCCATTTTCGACGACTATCAAATATTCGCATCTGTTAGCAGACCGGGAATGGGGGGTGGTGTGGCAGTGCTGTTTAGGAAAGGACTGGATCTCGAGATAAGGTCGATCTTCCGGGACTCGGACGGTAAGTTGGTGGTCTTGGATGTGAGCAGTAGCGAAGGTGGTGCCTTTAGACTGCTGGCCGTCTACGCCCCTAGAGGGACCCGGACAACCGGACTTCTTTAGGCGCCTGAAGACCTTTTTGGTACGTCTCGCCCTTTACTGTTAGCGGCGAACTGGAATGGCATCTTAGACGCACGCTGGGATTGTGTGGGGGTAGTCGATAGGAGTGAGGGGTGCAAAAGCCTCAAGCACCTACTCAACCAGTTCCAACTGTCTGACAGGTATCGACTAGATTTCCCCAATGTGCCAGTATGGACATGGATAACCGAATGGGGTCATCTAGATCGTATATAGACAGGATCTTCATTAGGAAAATAGATAGAAATAGTGTGGGCTGCCCATTTTTTAAAACGGTCGCCTATTCAGATCACAAATTTGTGATCTGTATGGTCGACCTAGATAAAACGCGTAGGTTAGGACCGGGTTACTGGAAGCTGAACATGTCATTTCCGGCACGTAAGATTTACAGGAACCGAGTCAACAATTTAGTTAAACAAAAGTTCACATGGGGGATCATCAACAACAGATGGTGGGGGGGCTCTCAAAAGAGAGATTAGAGTAACTTCGATAGAGTTGAGCAAAGAACTAGCGTTAGAGAAAAATAGAAAGGAGGGGGAGCTGGTAGATAAGTTAGACGAGGCTATTTGTAGTGGCATTGCAACTGACGTGCTAGCAGCGAGAATGGCTTTAGACCATTTCTTCAATGAGAAACACGAAGGTTGCATTGTCAGAGCTAAGGTGCGTGCGCTGAGAAACGAGGGAACCAAAGCTGTTCGATGGGCCCGCGTGGCGGAGGTGTAGCGTGGTAATAAAACCACAATTCGGTCTTTGGCGGACCGAGTCGGACACGACATAAGCGATTCCAAGCGGATGTGTGAGGCCTTTCGCTAGCACTTTGCTCGGTTGTTCGGAGAGAGTGGCGAGTCAGAGAGAGTAGCAGATTTCAGTCCCTATCGTTACGGCTTGCCGCGCATCTCGACGGTCGACGCTGAGCGCTGCGAAAGGCCGATTACTTCAGCCGAAATTCAGGACGCCCTTGTCGGCTGCATAAGGCGCAAGTCACCCGGTTTGGATGGCCTGCCCTACGAGGTTTACGTTAATATGCCAGACTTGTTCTCCGAACTCCTCGAAGCACTTTACGGCAACTTGCAGCAGAATGGGAGTATTCCCAGTTCTGTGAGCAGGGGAGTGGTGATGCTAATAAGGAAAGACGAGAACAAGAGGGATACATTAGACAACTTCAGGCCCATAACTCTGCTCAACACAGAGTTTAAGATTTTGGCCAAGGTTTTAGCAAAGAGATTGGCGCTTGTCGTCGAGGATTTGGTTGGGGAGGCGCAAACTTGCGCAATCCCAGCCAGGTCCATACACGACAATCTCCACCTCATGCGATACATCATAGAGAGGGTAAGGTGTAAACCTGGCTTCGGTGGAGCACTGATCAATTTATATCCGGAGGACTTTTGAGCAGCGGCCGATTGACAATTTCCAGAAACCCCTCGCTTGGCAGTGCTACCGGTGGGCACTGCTGGTTCGGGATAAACTCTACAGGTATGGAAGTGCTGTCAGACGGACCTTCCCAAGATGCGCACGGAACGACGAAACCGTTCTGCACGCACTTGTCCAATGTCCGTGCATTACTGACTTGTGGAGTTATGTCGAACAGCTACAATCGCGTGTGGAACAAATCCGGCTATCGGCCGAGTCCATAGTGAAGATCGATCCACCGCCTTCCTTTGGTCAGGAAGAGCAGGAAATTGTCCTCTGCCTGGTGGCAGTTGCGAAAGGAAGGTGAGGGTGGAGTGAGAAGCCCCCCCCCAATACATTTGCTAAAAGGTGGGTGAATGCGGCGAGAATGGCTCGTGTGAATGGGCCTACTCTGACCATATGCTTATAGGCTGGCTAACATGAGGAGAGAGGTGCTCTAGAAGCGCTGGGTGGTTCAGGATTGGTGGGGTACCCGAGTCACCCCAGGGTCGTCCACCCCCTATCGGGGAATTTATTTTGTTATATTTATGCATAGTTTATTTTATATTTTTCTATTTTCATTGTTAAATTAGTCTTGCCATTGTGCACCTTTACTCGACCTTATTGTAAACCCCCACTGTCCCTGTCTTTGTATTGTCCTCTACCTGTCGGTTCTTGTGGATAATAAATGAAATCATTATTATTATTATTATTATTATTATTATTATCCCCCTCCTCCTCCTCCTCTTCCACCTCATTCTTCATGTTCTCCACTTCTCCCACCTCTTCATCATATTTTATATAAAACTCTTTATTTCACGACCAAGTAAAGGTAGATATATACATACACATGCATTCACACAAACACACACTTATGCAAGCACACATACATATACATGTATACATAAATAAACATATATATCACACACGCGTCGCATTGCCCACCCACCCCCTCTTACACACACATATACATATTGCGTATTAAATATTTGTTCATGAAGCCTCTCACGGTTTTGAATATATTATATCGCAGATCAATAATAATTCATTCAATATTATGCAATGATTATTATTGTACCATTATTTTCGATTGCACATCATTATTTCTTACTTCGTTTGCGAACATTTATCATATAGGTTTTGCTTACATTCACCCTTCTATTTATCTTCCTGACATTATTTTCTGTATCCTTTGAGAATATCTGAAACGGTTTTTTTTTTCTTCTAGCTTACTCATCGTTTCTCACAGAATAGGAAATTATTTAATTTAAACTATAAACATATAATTGTTCATTTTAAATAAAGTGATTTTTGACAGTATATCATATCAATGATTGAATATGTATTTCGTGATTTCAGCCGTTTTGAAAGAGAAAAACCGAAACATGTTCTGTTAGAATTCAATGGATGTAGAATTGGTATTTAGAATATAAAGAACGTAGCTATCAATACAGACAAAATGGCGCTTGTTTCATTCAAGCTGTTCTAAGATATTAAGTTTGAAAACCACGCATGCATGAACTGAACATAATTTTTTCTATTATTTTACCATATATTTTTATACCATTAATATTCAGTTTTTTTAATATATTTTCAATGCCTGGGGATTTGCATAACATAAAAGCGCAGCTATACTGTAGCAAATGATAAAGGAATGTAGAAATGTTTAAAATGACAAGTTCACAAGTTAATTTGGCGAAAGATTACTGAATACGATCGAGAAAAATGGATCTTACAAAAATGTCTTAAAGGTTTGCTGTATTGATAAAGAGTTTGAGAATGCAGTTCCTATAATAGCTCCAATCATGCGAACGTTAAATCTAAAGCTGTCTGAAATTATTCCTTTGCTATTGTCAAATTTGATTGTCACACAATAATGTTTTATGACAATTGCAGCTAGGAAACATCTGGCATGATACCTCAACATAAAATATGTAAAGAGAAATAATAGTGATAAATCAAATTGAAAATAAGAGACAGAAATAAAATATATACCATTTTAGAATTATTATCATTTGCATGGAGATTTTGAATACAAATTAAGTAGAGAAAGGATACTATTTTAGTGACTAGCTCTGAGTATTCTACATAGCAATTCTAGATACCGTACATAAACTAGCAATGTTATTAACATAAAACAAAACAGTCTGATTAATTTTCGTTCCAATTCAACAAATTCTATTAAAGATGAGACTGTCAAAACGAAAGCATTTATGTAGGGAAGCATATTTAAATGGCATAACATGTTATGTGTGGAAACAGCTTCTGGGCACCCAAGAATGGCCAAAGTAACAATTCATTCATAATTTTGGTGGATAAAAATGCATATGTTATATCTTAATTCGAAGGAAATTAGATGATACCATCGAATAAAATATTACAAATGTATAAAAAGAAAATATTGCATAGGCTTAGTGTTACTGACAATTTACGATGAGGTGTGCACACAGCTATGTTAATTACTGCTCTGAATGGAAATATACATTTGTAATCGTTGCAGCAAACTAGATAGAGTGTGATATTGCAAAAAGTGTGGCAGGGGATTAACCGCGATCCAAACAGCTTTAAATGATGTATTATATTTCGTCTACTACATTTACTAAACACAAAGCGTAAAAGCCTATTAATAGAACAACTATGTTTACACAGGGCAGGAAATGTTGAGAGTTAGGAAGGAACATCTTGAGAAATACTCACTGAATAATGACCAAAAACCACACATACTACTGCCACTGACCAGCGGATGAGGAGTTTTACGCTTATCAGCATAAAGTCTTATATGTCTATGTTGATTAAATATTCAAAATGAGAGTTTGATAGATAACAAAATTAATCCATCGTGGATCTATCTCTCACTTTCTAGAATATAATTTGGCAATCGAGAAAATAACACAAACACTGGAATCATGTAGAGAGAACACATCTATAATTGATAAACAACCAAAAGTCATGATATCTAGGACTTTGAAAATCTATAAAACATTATTATAAAAATAAAGGAAATGAATAGTTGCGCGGCTGAAGACGGAAAAATTATTTTATTTAAATGCCAACAAGTTGGTGGCCAGTCAATATATGCATGAAACGAAGAAAAATAAATCTTTCTCACACACACATACACACATACACATAATAGATTACCGGTTGACGGGCCTTATTGTGTGTCAGTTAAGATCTTGAGTGAAGTTTCTATTATGCTTATTTGAGATTAACACGAAAGGTAAACGCCCTGCATATAGTATTGTACTACGGTGTTTCACAAAATCGAATAACACACTTATCAAAACGTTCTTTCAGACGAATGATTATTTAATTCTTCTATATATAACGCTATAGCTGAGTTTAGTAAGCTTGGCTTGAACCTTTTTTTTTTAAGGTTATTGCAGCAGGTCTTTCGACACCTGCCTACTTCATGTATCTACTTAAAATTAATTAAACTCCACAGGGAACTGTTTGAGTTGCCTTGTTTTGTTCAAATTTCCAATCACAACGAATTCTATTTTTCTCTACAGGCGCATACAGGATTCATTGAAAGAAAAGAAGCACAGAATCAATCACTCCGCTATGGGAGAGGCTATAACGATTTGTTCTGCATTCTGCCTACTTAACTTTGACATAATATATTGCATTTTGTATATATGTGTGATTACTTAAATACCTGTGTATGTATGATGGATAGACATAGGCAGCCATTTTTAATATTATTGAGCATTTTGAGGGGTCGTTTTAGGTCCAGTTTGATTGAAGACAATTATGCTAAAAGGCATTCTGGCTATGACCAGCTCGGATTTGTATGGTGATATAAATTTAAATCAAATATTCTGTCATTTCCTTAATATTTTAGGGTGTCAATTATGTACCATGTTGATTTGGATTCAAAATACAGCAGTTGGGGCAACTGGTGTTTATAATTTGAATATTGATTTGAACTGATACAAAAACCCTTCAAATAAAATGTTTATATAAATGTATCTGTCGGACAAAACTTTCTAACCCATGCAAATATGATCTTATTTTCCATAAAATACGTGTTTTGGTGCAACTTGTAATGAAACGTATATAACAAATTTCAAACATCAAATTTATGGAAATATTAAAGTTGGATATGGAATAATGCATGGATTCTCTAGAAAAACAAATATGCAATATTCATATTACAGAGAGTCTCTCTTCAACGATGAAACGATTTGGCCTTTAACGTTTACTATGAGATGTAGAGCAAGATGTACAGTGTGGGATGGTAGTGACATGTGAGATGCTTAGAACGAATGGAACTATGTCGGTATAATGTATATATAGCTTGTTCATAGGAACAACAAATAATGTATTAGCAATAGGAAAACAGGAAATATGGATTAAACTGAGTACACATGGGTTAATGCAACTTTGAGAGTAATCAAATTTGTTAGCCATAGATACACAGAGAAATATGGATTACACTGAATACACATTCGCTAAGGGATAGTGTCGTTTATGTTTGCATTTTTGGGAAGAGTACAATATGGATATCCAATGAGTTTGGGAATGGGAAAGAATTCAGTGTTTCAAAATATCGTATCTGTTCTTTTATACCATGGCGAGGAAAAAACACAGACAAATATCTTAAAGGGCTTAATTATTAACTTACCACAAATAGTAATTAGTTAAAACACATTGATTGCATTCGATCTCATTATAAATTATTCATAAAATGCTCAATACATAATGGGCTAAATAATAGAGTTGAGCTTTTTTACATATATTATATAGCTGCATATATAGCATCCCAGATTTCCTTAATGATGAACCTTGTTGCATGGACATTAAATTGATTTAAATTGAATCATTGATAGTTGAATGTATCTATTATAAACTAATACAATATATAGTAGATTTACCATTATTTAAAGTAGTAACAACACATCATATTACGCAGAGATTTCACAATTGGCTTAGATTCTATTCCTTTAGTGATGAGGGTGATTCTTGTGCTATCTGAGGAAATTATTACTTCGAACTAAAAAAGGCCACAAGTGAATAGTAGACTTTTCGAATTGATAGTATAATGTTTGCTGCAACTAGTATTATTGCCTACATAAAAGTTATTTTAATATTATTGATTCAAATCGATTTTCATAATGACTTACGATTATTAAATTTATAGATACAACATAATTCTACAACATATATTATTTTAAATATCAAATAATATTAGATCACTATTTACAAATTTAATATTACTTGTATAAAACCAAAGCTTATCAAGTTCATTCATAACTTTATGGGAAATTTGATAAAATACACATTCTTTCAAATAGTACATTGAGAAATATCAAATTATGATTATGGAGTTAATTTAACAGACCGCCATTTTGTAATTACATTCAAAAACAAGTAATTATACATTTCATATATAATGTTAATTCTAATCATTTATAGAATGAATTGCAATGAAAGGTGAAATATATTTGCAGAAAGAATACTTATTAGAAACACAATGCTATCACTAATAAATAAATAAATAATCAAGCAGTATCTAAATAAATAAAAAAGACCTAATTAAATCTTAAGAGAACAAAAGTTGCAATTAGCTCATATGACTCAAATAACAGTAATATATATGCATTGTCACATTTCGTTTGAAAAAGAGATTAATTACATTCCAAATAGACAAATATATATATATGCATGTGTGTGTATGTGTGTGTGTGTGTGTGTGTGTGTCTCTCTCTCTCTCTCTCTCTCACTCTCACTCTCTCTCTCTCTCTCTCTCTTTCTCTCTCTCTCTCTCTCTCTCTCTCTCTCTCTCTCTCTGTGAGAGAAAGTGTATCAGTGTGTGTCTGTGTATGTATAACTTTATATCCTATGTATCTACCCATATACACCTAGATGCACTTAGAGCAAACGCAAAGTAATCGTGGAATGACATACACGTTAACAATACTCCGAAAACAAAGCCAATAAAACACTAAATGTCTATACAAGTCCAACACACCATCCATATTTACCTTACTCACACTCCGTAACCGTAACCACCAATCCACTCTAAATACCAATATGGGGCCGGGGCAGAGACAAACCTTTTCAAGCTGTAGATGTTCTATTACACAATTCCTGTATAACAATAAATAATATTTATCAATATCTGCAGTCACCTTATTGAGTAATAGTCTTTACCAACAAGACCCATTTCCGTAAATAACATGAATTTATTTACAAAAGGCTAGGACGCTATACCTACTAAATCACAGAAAACTCTGGAATCACTGTTAGCATCCTCCCTCCCAAAATTCACCATAAACCATTTGAAAATACAAAGAATTTATAACATGTTATTATTCTTTCGTACTTTAAAAAAATCATTTTAAAAAATAAAAAGAGGATGTTTATGTTTTGTCATTTCAGTAAGGATCGTGTATATGATATCCCGACATATATTCCTGTGAGACCAAAGAATGCATGAATCAACATGAAATAGAGATGTGAAGCTCCTTAAGAGGAGATAATCAGACATTACAGTTTCACATTAAGAACTGAAGACTGATTCTATGCTAAATGATCCGTTAAGTATTACTGTGTCACTCGATTTTAAAATAGACGTAAAAAGAACAGCGACATTCTACAATTACGTTATCAAGATGGAAATGTACAGAAAAAAGAGAAAGGAAAAGAAAAAAAGCAATATGGTTTTTTTGGTTACATAAGATATAGAATCAGGAGAAATAAGATATTTTAATTAGTTTAAAAAGAATAGATAAGATGTTACTATCAACGTTAATAAATAAATAATATATATATACGTGTGTGCGTGTGTATACGTATATGTATATGTGTATATATGTGTGCGTGTTTCTATCTATGTATGTTTTGTATGTACATGTATATAAGGTTGTTATTGCTGGGCGGGCGTAGGCTTGAAAATGTATTCTCTCCTAAGATACCCCAAACAGCTTACGTTTAATATTACCACTGGCAGACGAAGCCCAGCTCTTATATTTCTTCTAGCGAAGATGCTTCGAACTAACAGGGTAAGCTAATGATGCCTTGGAACCTGTAGCTAGAAGTAGACAGAAAATGTCTGCCTTGTGAGCGGTCTGTCTCGGGATGAATTGCATTCTTTAATCACAATTATGACAATCCGTTGGTGTGCGAGGATTCTAAAATCCTGCTGGTTGATGCCAGTTTGCATATCAAGTTTACTGGGCGAGAGCGAACGTGAGCTCTTTTTCTGGCATTCTTCTAACATGAGAAAACTCTGGAGCAAAGCCTGCACTTTACGTGATTAGTGTTTATCTGTTTTGGGATTGTTTGTCAGAGAGTAGCACCCGTGCTGTGCAAGCACTTTTCACTGTACTACATGATGTACAGATGAATCTTTTGCCATTTTCTCATCCGTTATTATATCTCTCCAGCTAATACCGGTCATAATTCTGAATTTGTGGCACCATATAGAGGAGAGCCTATTGTTGCAGCAATTGGGGTGTCACATGAACATTTGCCAAAGAAATACTTTCCTAGTTTAGTCACCTCAGGAGGTGTAGTAGAGGAAGGATCATTCGCGGTTTTCTAGTCACCAGTGCTAATCTATGTATGTACTTATGTAGGTATGCATACCTATATATTTATGTATATTCTAGTTTCATAATTGTATATTTGTTCACCAACAGAGGGAGAGTCAGTCTCTAACATAGACACAAGACTCATTGGAATTTAGACAAGAATGGATGTTATTGTATGTGTGGATGCGTATCTTTTGTAATGTATGTGTGGATATGCATTTTTTTTTCGTCATACATATATGCTTTTATACATAGGTTCATGCATGCAATCATACACCCTTTCTTACATAAATACATACATATATAATATACTGGCAGTATATAGTTGCACGGGATAAGGTATTTTGAAATGCCGGCCCCCAACAGACCCAATCCTGGAAACACTGCATCTCTGGACAATATGTAAAGAAAATAAACCGAATACCCTGATGGCTGGATAACCTTTAAGATTATCTTCGATGAAGAAGGAAAAATATAGATTTTCACCTAATGCGGGCCCTAGATGATCAAGAAAATGATTTTTTTTATGTGCATAATATGCCTTGAAATTTCGGGAAAATAGGCTAGACGTAACGCCTCATAAAAGCCCTAAAAAGCTGAAAAAATGAAGCTTTTCACCTAATGCGGGCCCTAGGCCATAAACAAGTTGGATTTTCTTTGCTCACGGTATGAAGAAGAGACTGACTAATACATAGTTAAAATTTCAAGGAAATCGGCTTGACGTAACGACTCAAAAAAAAACAAAAAAAACTGAAAAAACGTAGTTTTTCAACTAATGCGGGCCCTAGGGGATCGAAGAATTGAATTATTGATGTGCATAACACTCCCTGAAACATAAGTAATCCACATGTAAAGTTTGAAAAACATTGGTTGGGTACTTCGAATCTTTTAGGGATACAAACTCACAGACACACACACACACACACACACACACACACACACACACACACACACACACACACACACACACACACACACACACACACACACACACACACACACACACACACACACACAACGCGCGCGCACACGCGCACACACACACACACACACACACACACACACGCAGAGGCATCCTCAGGTTTATACATATAGATGTTTGTGAGTATGTCCTAATATGAATGTTTGCGTCTATGAGTGCATGTGTCTCAGGTTGTGTGTGCCAGTGAATGTGTGTGCACATAGGAGCAAGTACGTTTGAGTCTACCTTTATGAAAATAGATATATGGGATAACATGTTATCGTTTTAGGTAACCCAGTTAGAGGTTGTGAGTACTCTGTACTATGGATAGTTTTAACGTACGGCCTTGTCTGACTCAACAAGAGGTTTCCTTAGTTAGGTAGCGAGTTTGCGAGAATTCCCATGCAGGTCATTCTTGGAGTAATAGCAGTGAAGGAGTGAAAAATAACATGGTCGGCTGTATAAAAAGGGTTTTATTTACAGTATTAACAATTGTTTCATTGATCAGGTGAGTCTAAAGGGCACTAATCACTCGAAGTTGCGTCACTCGACATTAAATGCAGTGTATGTCTCTGATCAGATCATCGGAATACTGTAGGGGGTAACACATATCATTGGTATTTATAGATGCATCGGAGAATCAAGTGAGGGAAAACAATAACATCAATAATCAAAGATAATAATAAAGAAGTAAAAATGAAAATGATAAAGATGTAAAAAATGAGTAAAAAATAAGTACAAAATACGGTTGCTGATAATAGTAGTAATGGTGGTGGTAGTTGAATTTATAATTGCGAGTAAATGGATGTGTAAAACAGTAATGACGGTAAAGATAACAATAACATGAAAAGAAATACGAAATAGATGATGTGGAGTATAAATTGGTGAAATAAAAATGCAAGAGATGCAATAATATCTTAGAGGATTAAAATAAAAAATTTTAAAAAATGAAAAAAAGTAAGAGAAAAAGAGATAAGGGACAGGAGACAGAGAGAGAAAAGATAAGGAATCGAGGATGAGACATAAGGGGTAGGACTAAGAAGGGGGAAGGAGTAGATTGAGAGGAAAAAGTGAAAGGAGCAGTGATGATATATGGGTGATTAAGGTCTGGCAGACTGATTGTTTTGTCTTAAAGGAGGTGATGCGGTTATAGTGAGAGAGTGAAAGAAATGTTGGTAGATTCATGATGTTGATTAAATGATCGGTTGGTCGGTTGACAGCTAATAACAATGTAGCGGGGTGGAGCTAGTACATTAAAACCCGGGTGGTTCTGCTTGAATTCCGAGATTGCTGGATCGAATCATGCCGGTTGTTATTCGAAGTTAGAGAACAAAGTGGCTGTTTTGAGCCTACAGAATATTGATTATTCGAATTTGTTGTTAAGCAGCATTTTATCATACTTTAAAATATGGAGCAGCTCCATATTGCAAAGTCCGCAGTGGGACATTCCATTTTTGTAGGCGCTTGCACTCGATAACTTCGACCAGCTAATCTCATAATCCTGGTTTATGTCCTTAAGCTTCCAGATCTTATTGGCAAGCGTCGTTGAGTTCTCTAGTCTACTGTTTTATAGAGAATGCCTATGCACATACCATCATTTTATTGAAATCCCTATGTTGTGCCATGCTAAGTTGCCTGATTTGATAGTATAGAGGTACACTATACTTGATTCCAGGCATCTATTTTGTAGTGGGAAAATAGATATGTATATATGTTACAGAAACACGATTCAAATACAATATATCATTGAAATGAAGTTAGTACTTAAATACATTATTAATAAATGAGCAAGAATATATTTAGTTAGTGTGAATGCAACGAACAATAATCTTCTGATGTCAGTTATATCCATGCCATTAAATTAGAAAGAAAGCCAAAATGTATTTATTGCTGTATCCGAAATTATTAGAACCCAATTAGTAACAACATCCAATTATAATTCTTAATATCTAGTATCCTTCACTTACT
>OZ024742.1:214722661-214725161 GCA_964016885.1 Eledone cirrhosa | reverse complement strand
TATTAGCTATCGTCAGCAACGTATACCTTCCTGCCAGATTGTTGAACGTATATACTTACCTTATGCATATTAACGGCTGAGTAGCCCAATTTGCTTATCGAGTGGGTTAATCGGCCGGGTGCACCTAAAACGATAAACGGAAAAAATGAAACGAAATTTCATTTCCCACTCTTAGTACGGCTGTTACTTAAATATAAGTATGTACACGTACATACATATATGTATACAGACGTACAATAGTATGTATATATATATATAAACATACATGCACACATATATATATGCACGTATGGATTCACCGAACATTTATTATAATGCTCGGTGTGTTTGTAAACAAACCTCCCGTATTAAGCCGTAGTGTCCAGCAACAATCGTTGCTCGTTTGTTCAACACTGACAAAGGAACGCTGTACTAGTTTCAAGCTTATTAGTTATCGTCCGCCACGTATAGCATCCTGCCAGATTGTTGGACGTATATACTTACCTTATGCATATTAACGGCTGAGTAGCCCAATTTGCATATCGAGTGGGTTAATCGGCCGAACGCACCGAAAACAATAAACGGAAAAAATGAAACGAAATATCATTTACCATTCTTAGTATGGCTTTTACTTAAATATAAGTATGTACACGTCCATACACATATGTATACAGACGTACAGTAGTATGTATATATATATATACATACACACATATATATATGAATATATGGATTCACCGAACATTTATTATAATGCTCGGTGTGTTTGTAAACAAATCTACCGTATTAAGCCGCAGTGTCCAGCAACAATCGTTGCTCGTTTGTTCAACACTGACAAAGGAACGCTGTACTAGTTTCAAGCTTATTAGCTATCGTCAGCAACGTATACCTTCCTGCCAGATTGTTGAACGTATATACTTACCTTATGCATATTAACTACTATGCAAATTGGGCTACTCAGCCGTTAATATGCATAAGGTAAGTATATACGTTCAACAATCTGGCAGTAAGGTATACGTTGCTGACGATAGCTAATAAGCTTGAAACTAGTACAGCGTTCCTTTGTCAGTGTTGAACAAACGAGCAACGATGGTTGCTGGACACTACGGCTTAATAGGGGATGTTTATTTACAAACACACCGAGCATTATAATAAATGTTCGTTGAATCCATACGTGCATATATATATGTGTGCATGTATGTATATATATATACATACTACTGTACGTCTGTATACATATATGTATGTACGTGTACATACTTATATTTAAGTAACAGTCGTAGTAAGAGTGGGAAATGAAATTTCGTTTCATTTTTCTCCGTTCATATATATATATATATATATATATATATATATATATATATATATATATATATATATATATATATAATATATATATATATATAATATATATATATATATATATATATATATATATATATATATATATATATATATATATATATATATATATATAATATATATATATATATATATATATATATATATATATATATATATATATATATATATATATATAATATATATATATATATAATATATATATATATATATATATATATATATATATATATATATATATATATATATATATATATATATATATATATAGTAGGTAAGTTTATTCTGAAAGAGCGAGTTTGAAATCAAACATAGAAGCTTTCGTCGTTTTTTTTCTTGGTTTTTTTTTTTACTAAAGAAATTTCAGCCTGATAGTGGGGTTTAGAACAATCTAAGAAATGGAAGAAATGAGTAGTATATATATATATATATATCTAAGCTGCTCTCACCCGCGCCCGTGAAACAGACCGCACCACAGCCTACTCACCTCACCCCGCCCGCCCAACACCCGTGTTCCTTTCCCTCTCACCTGCCACCCTGTCACTCTACCCCTCCGGTGACATATCCTCCGTTCCTTCCACATCCTCTCTTCTAACCCCGTCACTTCTCGCTTTTTTCCAAACCCACCCATTACTGCTTTTAAGCGCGCCCGCAACCTCCCCGACCTCCTGGTTTGCAGTTCCTACTCGTCCTCTCCCACGACTAAACCCGACTCGCATCCTTGTTCCCGTTCCCGCTGCAACACATGTCCCTTCATTTCCACCCTCACCACTCTTACAGGTCCTAACGGGTCTTTCCGTATCCGGCACTCCAAACCTGCACGGTGCCTATGGCCTCCGATGTTCCCTTTGTGGGTCTTTATATATCGGACAAACGGGACGCCGTATGGTGGACCGTTTTGCGAGCATTTGAGGGAGATACATCTCGGTTTTGATACTCCTGTCGCCCATCATTTCTGTTCTCCTGGTCATTCTTCCCTATATGTTTCAATCCTGCCTTTTACATCATGGATTACAGGCCTCAAGCACCAGGACTGAAGAAAGTCTTGTTCACCGCTTAGGGTCCTAATTCCCTCTTGGACTCAACTGACCACCCCAATTTCTCTAATACCCTGTCCATTATCACACCCCTAGATTCCTATCGCTTTCTCTTGATCATT
>OZ024742.1:214692661-214717661 GCA_964016885.1 Eledone cirrhosa | reverse complement strand
CTAACAATAACAGCACCTGCCCTCCACGAATTTTTCTCTCTCACCTACCTCCCATACTGTTGTCAACCTACCCCTAATCTACTACTATCCGTAGCTGAGCATTCATTCCTCGCCAAGGGTTTATGTTTCATATCCACCTCATCCACCTTCGACGAGTTCTGAACACGTCTCCTCTGGAACGGGTCTTACTTTACCTAAGACTACAAAACACCATCATCGGCCCAAAGAGAATATATCACAATTCTCAGGCGCCGGTAATCACAGTGGACGCCGAGTTTTGAACATTTCAACAAACGTAACACATTTGTGGAGATATGCCGATGTACTTGGCACGGCTTCAGTTTCGAAAAGTAATCTCGTCGTCACAAGCTCACTCAGGTTGAATTCTCCTCTCTGCACCGTTTACAGCGCTGAGGTGACATTGTCATTAAACTCACTGATAAAGGTGGTACCGTGGAGGTGTAACACGCTGACATCTACATGACTGATGGACTCCGCCAGCTTCACAACACCAAATATTACCGGGCTTTATTGTCTGACCTCAGCGCAGACTCCCCACAATTCGTGTCCTCCACAATTTGCCAACTCATCTCCACCTCTCTCCTATTCCCTACTAATACTAATCTTATACTACGCACCCTTCGTACACCCACCATCTACTTCCTCCCCAAAATTCATAAAGCGATATTCCTGGCCGCCCTCTTGTTTCCACCTATAACTGTCCTACAGAAATAATCTCCCAATAATTTGGCAGCCTCCTTGCACCACTAGTAACCGACCTCCCTTCATACATCGACGACCCAAATCGTGCCCTACGACTGCTTAACTCCTCCATTGCTTCTGGTCCCTCTCGCTTCCTCTTTACCCTGGACATCAACTCTCTCTACAACGTAATCCCTCACGATGTGGTCCTCTGCATTCTCCGACATATTTTAGACTTGCCCCCTACACCCTACCCTTTTACTTCTAATTTTCCCCGCTTTGCTGAGTTCGTTCTCACTCTCAATGGTTTTACCTTTTCATGAGAGTTTTACCAACAGTTCTCTAGGATAGCCATGGGTGCCAAATATGACCTAACTACACCAACTTGTTCATTAGCTAAGTTGAGGCATATATCATCTTCCAGTACTATGGTCCGACCCCTGAGCTATATAGTCGTTACATCGACAACTTTTCCGGTACCAGCTCTCTCTGAACAGCTTGACTCCTTACTTTCGTCTTGTCTTTCATACTGCCTTCACCTTCATATCCTCCGTCTCTAAATCTCCAATCCAATTTCTCGACATCTCTCTATCTATTGATCAAACTTATCACACCCTTTCTTCATATAAACCCAATAATTCCCATTCCTAACTCAAGTTCCCCTCTTTCCATTCCATCCCCAATAATCTCTACATACCCTTCCCCCAATTCCTCCATGTTCGTTGGCTCTGTATCCAGAACCACGATTTCCAGACCCAATCCTAATACATGGCTTCCCGCTTCATCCAGCGTTGATGTACCCCCACTCACATCAAAGCTACCGTCACCCGTGTCCGTGAAACCCCACATACAAAAGCCCACTCACCCCACATCACCTTCCTTTCCCCTTCGCCTATCAGCCTACCTCCACGGTGACATCTTCTTTCGCTACATACCCAATTTTCTGTTCCAGTTTCTTCTCGCTTCTCTCCACCCATCACCAGCTTTAAGCGAGCCCGTAATCTCTGTGAACATCTGGTACTCAGTAGCTTCCTTTCTTCTCCTAAGACTCACCTGTCTCCCGTCCATGTTCTAATCTTCACGGTAACACCTGTCTCTTCGTTTCTAACTTCACCTCACTCACAGACACTAATGGTTCAGTACCGCAACCCATATAGTCTATGCCCTCCGATTTTCCTTTTGTACGTCCATGCTTATCGGATAAATATGCCATTGCCTGGAGGACCGTTTCTCTAAAGACTTCAGGGAGACACCCCACAGTATGGATACACACACGCATATCCTCACAGCGTCGTACTTAAAATAACAGGCACACACTCTCATTTAAACTGATATATACACACACGCGTGCGTACACATATATACTGATACGTGTGCTTATACATATATACACTCGTATACACATTGAATATACATACTTACAATTATATACATGTGCATACACCTTCTTACAAATAATATGTATATAAATATACATTCATACATATACACACACACACACACATATATACATACACATCTTGGTTGTCCATCGTAAACGATGATGACATCTTCTTTATTTTAGCTCCTGTCTGCCTTGGGCATGAAGGTGGCTCTGGGGCCGATCCTTGACTTGCAGGTCCGGGGACAGTGGGGGAAGGGAAGAGACCGGGGTCGCTTGGGGTAGCTGTTGATGCCTTTCTCCTCTTTTCACGGGCCTCTGTGACCTCTGCCCGTCTCTTCTCTTCAAAAGAGTCTATGGCGCGTTGTGGTAAGGGCTCGCCAATCAGTCTTGTCCTGAGCATGGGGCTCGAGTTGTTTTGGGGCAATTCCAGTGTTGTTGATACTGGACTTCACGCAGTGTTTGAACCTCTTGAGAGGCCTGCCCCTCTTTCGTTTCCCCGAACAGAGTTCCCCATACATCAGTTACTTCGGAAGCCTGTGATCGTCCATCCGGATAACATGTCCCACGTATCGAAGTCGGCTCTTCAGTATCATAGCTTCGTCACTTGTTGTCTCAGCCATGTCAAGAACTTCGAGGTTGGAGACCTTGTCCTGCCATTTGATGTTCAGGCTTGACCGCAGGCTGCGCATGTGGAACCGCTCCAGTTGCTTCGCGTACCTTCTGTACAGGCTCCATAGAGGAGGCTGGTGAGAACAACGGCTCTGTGCACCTTGAGCTTGGTGGACTGCCTTATGTAGTGCTGGTTCAGGACGCATATACACAGACGGCCAAGGTTCTGGACGGGTCTTGCAGATCCTGGCATTTATCTCCTTATCGAAGCTTCCATCGCTGTTGATGACACTGCCGAGGTACTTGAAGTCGTCCACCGTATTTAGCTGGGTGCCTCCAATGGAGATGGAAGGAGAGTGGGCCTCGGAAGCAGGTGCAGACTGGAGCAGGACCTGTCTTGCCAAGGCTAATTGTGAGACCGAAGAACTTGTTGACGATGACTTGGTGGTCAGACTCCATGTGTGCCATGAGGGCAAAGTCGTCAGCAAAAAGTGCCTCCAGGATGATCCTCTGCACGGTCATTGTCTTGGCCGTCAGGCGCCGCTGGTCAAACAGGGAGCCGTCCAGTCTGTATCACAGATACACTCCATGCTCGAGATCCCTGGCGGCATGATTGAGCACGCAGGTGAAGAACAGGTTGAAGAGGACGGGAGCCAGCACGCATCCTTGCTTGACGCCGTTGGTGATTCCGAACGGCTCCGATGCCTCTCCGCCCGAGCGCACCTGCCCGGTCATGTCGTCATGGAATTGCCGTATCAGGTTCACGAAATTTGTCGGGCATCCAAACTTCGACAGGATCGACCAGAGGGCCTCTATGTTGACACTATCGAAGGCCTTCGTCAAGTCTATAAAGACGGCAAAGAGGTCCATGTTCTGCTCGACACACCTCTGCACCTGGCGTACAGAGAATATCATGTCCATTGTGATGCGGTTTGGGCGGAACCCACTCTGGGCTTCTGGCAGTTGTCCTCTGAATGGTGGCGACGAAACGATTGAGCATGACCCGAGGCAGGACCTTCCCAGCAATGGACAGGAGAGAAATTCCCGGATAGTTTCCACAGTCAGTTTTTCTGCCTTTGTTCTTAAAAGGCGAGACAACTGTGGCATCCCTGAAGTATTTGGGCACCTCGACTTCCTCCCATATGCTAACGAGGAGGGTGTGAAAGGCTCCCGTGGCAGTCGACTTGAAGATCTCCGCAAGAAACCCGTCCTTCTCAGGGGCTTTTCCTGAGCTGGTTTGGTTGATTGCCTTCGTGACTTTATCCAACCTGGGGTGTAGGTCGAGGCTACCGACTACGGGCTTCTGTGAGACCAGATCGAGGGCGGCAGGGTCGACAGTGGAGGGCCTGTTGAGCAGGTTGCTGAAGTGCTCTCTCCACTTCGAGTTGATGCTGCTCTTGTCCTTCAGCAGGATCGAGCCGTCAGCAGCGGTGTGGTGACAGGTTTGGGGGGTCCGTAGACGTCTCCGATGGCGCTGAAGAACATCTTGGAGTTCTTTGTGTCAGCGTATCTCTCGACTACTTCTTTTCCAACCACTTGTCCTGCATTATGAGTAGCGCCGCTTGGGTCTGCCTCTGGAGGTGCTTGAAGCGGTCACGCTTCGAGCTGGAGGAGCTGTCATTCTGCCACTCAATGAAAGCCCTCCTCTTCTCGTCCAGGAGTTGTCTGATGCGCTCATAGTTTTCATCCAACGATTCCTGGAGGACTCTCTTCCTCGACCCGATGGTTGCCTTGGCTGACTCTGTCACCAGCGACCTGAACTGGTCCCATTGTTGAGTTGGGTCCGGTCAGTGGTCCATGGGCAATCAGCCGGCCGTCCAGGTCTTCCACGAACGCATCACGATGCTCTGGCTGCTTGAGTCGTGCGACGTCCAAAGCTGGCCTACAGACTTTCGGAGTCTTGCAATGCTTCGGGGTGATGTGCTGTGACTGGATGGTCCTGACAAGGCGATGGTCGGTCCAATACTCTGCTCCACGCATGTCCCTGGTGATTCTGACGGATGTCCGCCCTGCGGAATATGGCAAAGTCAATCAAATGCCACTGTTTGAATCTGGGGTGCATCCATGTCGTCTTGAACTATTCTGCCTGGCGGAATAGTGTGCTGAGTTCGTTCTCGGCGCAGAAACCCAACGTGGCCGCTAGAGTTCAATTTCCCTGTGCCGTGAGGTCCCAGAACGCCTCTCCAGTTGCTGCTGTGAGACCCGACTCTTGCGCTGAAGTACCCCAGTAGGATGAGTTTATCGCTTCAAAACTGTGTTGAGTTCCCCGTAGAAAGTGTCCCTTGCTTCAATGCTGCTGGTGAGAGTGGGGGCGTACGCGCTGATGACTGTGACATGCCGAGATGGGTCGAGCGGGTAGCGGAGCTTCATCAGCCGGTCACTCACAGGTGTTGGGAGGTCTGGTAGCTACTTTCAGAGCGAAGTCCTGATGGCCAGGTCTACCCCGTGGATTCTGTCCTCGTCCTTTGCATTGCCCTTCCAGAAGGTGTGGCCTCCTTTTGGTTCTGCTACTGATCCTTCGTCGGCGAGTCTAGTCTCGCTGAAGGCGGCTATGTCGATCTGCTAGCGAGCTAATTCTCCCGCTATGAGGGCAGTTCTTCTCTCTGGCCTCAAGGAGGTTTCCCTATCCATGAGCGTGCATACATTCCATGCGCCAAGAATCAAGTTCTTCTTTGTATTATGTTGGTTTTGACCGCTCGGTAGGGTAAAATCGCCAGCCGCAGTAGACTGGCCGGCTTTGTGTGGGACGAGCATTTGGTTAGGGCTCCTTTTATCGCCCCTCCCCTCGTGTGAGAGTGAGCAGTGATCCTCGGAGAAGGGCTGCTTAGTCGCCAGGTCGAACGCCTAATCTTCTATGTCATCCCAGGGTCAGGAGGAGAACGACTTGCGCATCCAGGCCGCCCACGTGTGGGTTTGAGACTGGTACGCCCAGAGGTTACCACCACCTGTTACCTCCGCCTCTGGTCCATCGCCGCAGGGCTATGGGAGTGAACGATAAAGAAGAAACCTGTGTGGGAAAGGTTTATAGTGGGAGGGACAGTGCACAGTGACGGTCCCACTCACTCGGCCGCAGAAGCCAGAATCCGGTGGTACGGAGGACCGTCAGGACCAGGGACTTCCTTGGCAGCAGTGGATGGCCACGACCTTTGTAGTGCCTTGCCGTGTCCTAGCGCTCCACACCGCTTGCTGTCGTCGCCTTCTTGACCGTTAGGACGATGTTGCCCTTCTCCACTCACTCCGCCGGGTCCAGCTTCGCATGCAGGAATAGGCAACCCCTATCTAACTCACCGGGGTTTTAGACCCGTCCGGCTACCCTCAACCTAGTTAGGCTCACCAGCCAATGCGGTTTACCACGGTGTGAACTGAACGCTAACGTATGCTACAGCTTCTGGGGGCCACATGTGAGAACTGAGTGTCAGGTGGGACCCAATACAGGACGAGCTGTCCTGAAAAGGGCGTCGCTAGCCCCCCCCCCCCCTACAGGGGTACATTCCACTCCCTGACACCCCAGGCATATACACACGTATATACATACACATACATATGTACATGTGTATATACATATTTACACATTTTTGGATGGCCGTTGACTCTTATCAGTTCTTCCGCCTTTTTTGTCAGGTTTTGTTTTACACACATACATATATATATACACATATATATATTTACACACACATACACACACACACACACACATATATATATTTACACACACATATACACACACACATATATATATTTACACACACATATACACACACACACACACATATATATATTTACACACACATATACACACACACATATATATATATATATATACATATATATATACACATACACATACATACATATACATATATCAATAAAAATTGAGTATATATATCTTGCCCTGATCATTTGGAACCTAGAAATGGTCATACATGCATTAACATAGTTCATAAATTCTTTTGAAATTCTTTCATATTTCACTTCAAGGTGATATTTCATATTTTTTTCTTTTTAAATGTCAGCTTCCGATTCCATTTTGCCTCCAACTTTTCATGATGTGATCGACAATAAGAAACATGTATGATACAAATTCGTTTTTTTTTTCCATTACCTTGCTATAATTATGTAATTAATTTTATTTCGATGTAATTGATCTGGAGTTGGCCATGCATGAACACTTTTTATACATTTTCAGAGCAGAAATTAGCCCGTGTATGCCCACTCGTATTCCTATGCATGCATATATGGTCCGCGAAATCCCTAGGAAGTTTTAGATATGCCATTTCTAAGACATTTTAAAAGCTGGTGGAATCATCCACTCTCCAGGTCTGAATACAGCCCATTTCTTCCAGAGGGAGAGAGAGTTAGAGTATGGAAGTAAGAAAGAGATATATAGGTAGAATCGAGCTCACTACTTGACTGATACTGCTTTATCGACGTTCAAAACATCAAAGACTAAGTGGATCTCAGCGATATTTGAACTCAGAGAGCAGAGAGCTGAAACGAATATCGCAAATTTTCTATCTGACATTTTAACGATTCTACCTATTTGCCGTCTATATCTATATCCGAACTTTCTGTTATAAAGTAATTTTCTACGTACCATATTTAACATTGAAAACCCTGAATATGAGTGTGATATGTTTAGCTAAATCAATAACTCTTAATGTATCTTCATACTTATATCCGATTTTCGTTTTGTTAAGATCATATACCTGATTTATGCTAATTTCTCTTCTATCCCTAGTCATACAATTCTTTTACCGAGAAAAACTTTAGTTACGAACAGGCTTTGATATCCTTTTAAAAATATTAAAAGCAAATTCTCTAAAATATAGAACTTCTTTCCACAAAAACTAGACTACAGGGCCACCAGAATTAATGTGCCAGCTCCACATCCGTTTTAGTTAATTTATTCAAAGCTCGAAAATTGTTACTGCTTTATTCCGAAGATAAATAATATTTTGCCATGGCCATCAAGAACAAAACGCCTTCGCTAAACTGCTGTAAACACGCCTATCATTCTCCTCTCTACCGAGGTTGATGTAGAAGGATAATTCAGCTTTCTAATTAGTTACTACATTGATTGCTGAATTTGAGAAATGTATTTATGATATCAGAATTGTCAAGGCCAAATTTGTATTTGTATTCAGAGTCGATGAAATAATTTTATATTGCAGGAGGTTGACAGCAAGACTTGTTATGTTATAGGCAAATATGCTTTCGGGTGTTTACTCTAGCTTATTGCATCCAAATACCAATATAGCCTAATTTTGTGTTATGCTTATTCCTTCAACATGCTTCACAGCACATGAATAAAATTATCTGTTTTAAATTACTTCGGGTTTACCCGAGGGGCAGAGTGTAACAACAAACACTGATGTCCAACCGAAACAGAATGAAACAATTTATATTCTATGTGAATGCATGTTGTGAATAGGTTGGTCGTACGTGCATAACAGAGGGTTGCCATTCTGGAGAAGAAGGGTTCTGGAGTAGTAGTTACAGCGAAATCTACAGTCGAAACATGGAAAGGGTAATTTTAAAATGCTGGGTGTGTCTCTCAAACTTTGATCTGGTCTATCTGAAAGTAGAGGACTTGGAATAACGAATGTCATTTTAAGATAAATCACGTGAGTAGATCAGAGATTTCTTGTTATGATGAATATGTGTATGTCACTCCATTGATTTATCTTCTGTCTGTGTGTATAACAGACATCACATCCAACTTATCAGGAGTAAATAAAGTACTGGCGGCGTATTCGAGATTTTAAAACAGACGGAAACTAAGCAAATATAAGCCCTGGAGAGATAGGTTGTGTGTATGCTTTTCGGAAACAAACAAGCAGTATTGACAAACCTTAAATTTTAAGCAGTTTTGATATTTTTTCATTGGTGGCGTCGAAAGAGATAAAATATGAATAAAATTATCATTACGTTTATATTGGCAGTGATTTGTGTCTATGATTTTTTTTGTTTTGAATTCCATCTTTCATATCAGCCATTTGAAACATTTGAAATTGAAGATGAATATTGTAATAAGTAGAATGACTTTCGTAAAGAATACGTTTACAATTGCTTTATATTAAAATACGGTTTCTTTAACACAACAATAAATAGAACATGTGTTAGAATATCAGCAAACTCTACACTCGTTAAGGCAGAAATACAGTTTCAAATACAGTGAAACTCGTGAAAAGTAAACATAAATGTGCTGTGTAAATCAGATTTATCCTCAGCTCAAAAGGAAAAGTTACTTGACTCATTTGGGGAACTGTCATTTTGAATAAGAGTAACGAATTTTCACCACAAAGATATTATTATACATTATGAAGAATATTTCATATCATTTTTCTCTACTGTTATATTTGTATATAACATTTTGAGAACCGTAAACTTTTGTTTTTCCAATAGAAATCTTCACTCCCAATAGCTTTCCAAATGATTTTTTGAAGTGGCCATATCGTGATCAGTTTATTCATTTTTGTATATATTTTAATGGTTCCTACTAAAGGCACTTAGCCAGCAATTCGGGAGGATGGGAAAGTCGATTAATGCAATAATGCGGTTTTTATTTTATCGACCCCGTAAGGATCAAAGGCAAAGCTAACATTGACGGGATTTGAACTCAGGGAGGCAACTCTATGCTCTGAAGCATGTTGTCCGGCGCTCTACCGATACTCCAGTCCACTGCACTTTTGTATTTTTCTTAATATCGGAGGATATGCGATGAAAATTCAATGTAATTATCTTTATTTGGTCAAACCCAAATCAGACTAGATGATAGTTGAATTAACTTTAATATTCCCAGCAGTTCATATTCAAAACGTAATGGACTGCACTCATAAGAAATGATAAATAAATCAGCAATTCCATAATCTAGGTAACAGAAAAGATGTATCGCAGAATGCTGCATGGGCATCTGTGATACACTTAGGTAGCATGTTTTTGTTTGAAAACCATAGTGTTGAATTCAACTTCTCAAGCTCATTTATCTTTTTGAAGAGGTATAGTAATCTCGGAGGGTATATTTTCTATGGAAATCTACAAGCTGACGAATCCATAACTTTGTCCATAAGAATCAGTAAAATATAAAATACATATTCATGAATTCAATTATAATTATAGATCATATAATCACATTACTACCTGTGCTATACGGGTGTTAAATAGGGCAATTGGAGATAATTTGATAGGGAAAGCATAACATTTTCGAAGTAATATCTATCATTGCAATTGTCAATTGAATGAAGAGATACGTTTTAGCTGTTTAATGGGTTTACGTCTTTCCAAATGTAGTTATTTCTTCCACGTACTTCAAGACTTCATCGATCTCTATGAATATCTCTCAGTTTCTGTTCATATTAGCATATTGCCAACTGATAATGGTTATGGAATATATATATGTACAAATTTCACGTAAAAATTAACACACACACGCACATACACTCACACACACACACACATATATATATATATATATATATATATATATATATATATGTGTGTGTGTGTGTCCATATATATATAGATATAGATATATATATATATATATATATATATATATATATATGGACACACACACACACACACACACACATATATATATATATATATATATATATATATATATATATATATATATGGACATACATACACAAACACACACACACATACATATATATATACATATATATACGGGATAACAAGTTATCGTTATAGGCAATCCACTTAGAGGTAGTCCAGTTAGAGTACTCCGTGTTGTGGATGGTATTAACGTATGCTTTAGTTTGACTCAACAAGACACTTCCATAGGGATGCAGCGAGTTCACGGCGAGTTCACGGAGTAATAATAATTCAAGACATAAGAGTAACATGGTTGTCTGTACAATAAGGGCTTTATTCACAGTGCTGACAATTGTTTCTTTGATCTGGTAGGTCTAGAGTTCGCTAATCGCTAGATGTTGCGTCAATTGATCTCCAATACTTTGTTTATAACCAGTTAATTCATCAGAGCGAGCGAATGTGAGGATAATACACAAGGCATGGCTTTTATAGAGGAGTGGTATTAGACTAGAACAATAATATCAATAACAAAATAACTAGATACTGAATAGTTAAATTAATAACATCAATATAAGTGAGAAATAGAATATAATGATAAGATGATAAAACTAGCATGGCAACCGAACTGATATGATACAGATGTATGAATTTGACATGTGAAAACTACTATAGGTTACTTTAGACGTAGTTTTTGAGGGATGAAGAGATAACTAATAAAATGTACCCAGAGTCAGATTTCTGGAATCAGCTTCTTTAAGTGCAATTATGAGTGATCTAGATACAAGTGTACTGTGATCTAAAGGCATGCTAGCAATACACCGGAGATTGATTTATGGTCTGATAGATAAGTATTTTCGTTGTATTAACTTAGTTATATTGACAGAGTTAGTGTATAAAGATAAATGGTTCTTAGGTAGTACTAAGTGAAATTGTAGATTCAGTATTTTAAGGTTTAGATGGCTTTTCTTAAATGTTGGGATTGTTAGTTCGAATCATGGGGGTTTAGTTTTCACAACTTCGATGACAAATAGCGTATAATTAAGACAATAAATCAACAATCAAATATGCATGGTAAATAGATAGAGAACATGATGAATAAAATTAGGGATAGGGTACATTGAGATGATCATAATAGTAATAATAAGAAAATAAGAAAATAAGAGTTTCAAGGAGTGTAAGGGTAATAAGATAATGTACTTAGAATTAAGTTTATCTGTTAGAGATCATGGGTGCTAATGAGAGATATGTAGATATAATTGTTTGGTCCGAAAGAATAAACAACAGAAAATGCTAGATTGAGTTATGGGCTGACATGATAATTGGTAGATGTTTGTAGATATTGCTTTCCCATCTTGGTGATATAGATGTAGGGAGGCTGGAAGATGTTTACAAAAAAATTATGGTTCTGAGGTAGGCTGTGTGAGAATGCGGATTTCATACGTTAAATTTCTATTTTGCTGTTAAGCAGCATTTTATCGTACCTTAAGATATGTAGCAATTCAAGGTTGCAGAGCCCGCAATGGGACATACCGCTGCTATAGGCCTTTGCGGCCGTTAATTTCGACCAGCTAATATTGTAATCAAGGTTTTTCTCCTTAAGTTGCCAGATTTTATTGGCGAGGGTTGTGGAATTCACCAGTGCACGGTTCTTCATTGAATGTCTGTGTATATACCATCTTTTTTAAAAACACCCGCGGTGGATCCAATGTAGTGCCAGGCGGAGTTGCCCGAATTTATACTACACATGTACACTAAGCTAGAATCCAGGCATCTATTTGCTAATGGGAACCTATCTGGTAAGTGGCAATTGCAGTTTGAAGTATTATTTTGTGCAGCTTTCGCATTGTGGTTCTGCAAATTGTTATGTGTGGGTTGCGATTCATGCCTATTGAAGTTTTATTTTGGTATGTTCCGATGCGTTTGTGGTTTGTGATATTGTTATGTGTTTGTGTTTAGTGTTTGGTGATATGTCGTGTATTGGTGGGGTAGTTTCCTTATAGATATTCTTGTGTTTGATCTTACGTATATGCGATTCTATGTTGGCTGCGGTTGAGTATGAAAGTTTTATAGTTTTTCTATTGAAGATTTTATGGTATCTATGCGAAGTTTATCTAATAGTTTAAAAAACGTATTTGATTCACGTCGGAATACTGCGGGTTTTAAAACGAGCATCAGTTAATATATAATATATAATATTCAATTGGTCATATACGATATTTATGAATATTTACGATGTTCCCTCCTAAACGTTCGTCATTTGCGCTTACTACTTAGAATACAAATACATATATTATTCAATACGCTAGAAGCTATATTATCCTTTTAGGATGATATTTTATGAGTCTATCCACCATTTTCTGTAATAGAGACTATTCAAAGAACCTCAAGTGGAATACCTAATGATTTTAGAGGCAGCATGTACAATATTATCTCGAAACATCTCAACTATGATTTAGTATCTCATTATGGTCAACTCTGGTTATTTAGGCCTATATCCTCGGAATCTATGGAATATATGTTCATAATATAATGCAGCCAGCGCTGCAGTCAACTGAATTATAGGGAATGCTGACTGTAATTGACATACAAATAAACCAATAAATGTCAATTTCGGATATTACTGAAGGATTAAAAATAGTGATATGTAATACGCGATAACTTAAGGCAGTATTCTTAATTGATTTGACCGATATCGAAAAGTATGAGCTGACCAACACAAAACACAGGCTAATAACTGATAGCTGAAAGCAGTTGGCTCATGTAAATTATATTAAATGCTGATAAAAGGATCTGTGTGTAGTAAAAATTAAAATATGATAAAGTTTAAGGGGAACAGAATTTACACCACTAACTGCGCGTTACAACTCAGCTACTCTCCGCTGAGAACAGCATTGGCATCCACAGTAACAGCTATTTCACTTCATGGTGCTCATTCCTCAAGGGGGATGGACACTTCCCAAGTTGGAAGAGGAAAACCAGAGTCCCGCAACTAAGGCACTGGACCTCTCCACACTAAATAGTCAAATAAGTCAGATGTTTAGATATCTTCCACACATTTGTGATCTTGGCAATATTGCTCTGTATTGTATGGGAAACAGCAAGGATAGACTCGGAGGATGTGTCGTGTGTGTGGTACCTCAGAGTAGAGATTTACCTCTTTGAACTGGAATGACATCTGGGTGATTAAGATAAACAGAGTTGAGGCTGTTAGAATTCAGTTATAATAAGAAGTTGGTTGCTTCATTCCGGGTGGCGTACTGTCTCTGTCTCTAGCTGTGGCAACATCAAAGCAGACATAGTCTGAACTTGTCAACTGTGAATTCACAAAATAATGTATGTTGCTCACATAGGAGGAGGCCTTGTCGCATGATCAGCCACTTTAATACTAAAGCACACATCCTTGAATGCGTACGGGCTGGTGAAGAGGTAGCAGAATTGCGGCAACCTCCACTGCTTCGTTGCATGGCAGTCTGCAGGAATACAAGATGATGTTTATAGAAGAAGACTGGATTCACGTGCAGCTTGAACTGTATTTGATGTCATCCAACTTAATATGCTAGCCTACATACTTGTAGGACGGCTAAGCAAATGTCAATGATGAGTGGAGGCCAAGGTCACGGAACCTCACAGTGATGTCGAAACATATGTTGCAAGTAAGTTCAACGTAGCGATGAATGGTGAAGTGTTGTTCAGTATGGTATAGGGGATGAGCATGAAAAGGTGCACTAGGCAGCGTAACGAGACATTGGAATGTGCTAAAGAGTATAACAAAGTTATCTAACCATGTCATATAAGTGTTTTGCACTGGGCTTATGTAACAAATCAATATTTACAAAATGTTGATTTTAATGTATTTAGATCTGAACCATCTCCAGATTATTATAACTAGTATCATATAATATCTGACGCAATACATTTTGGTACTTAGAATTAGCTTTGCATATACTGCAACAAAACAGAATTGAAACGAGGGCTGAACTAAATGCATACATTTTTAGGACGTATAGATATCCACGATATCTGTTTATTAGATAACTCAGTTTATAATTGTTGTACATATTATTTGTTAAATAAATTAATTGAGTCTACTTTTTGGCACAAGGCCAGCAATTATCCAGTGCATTACTGGTACTTTATTTTATCGACCCCGTAAGGATGAAAGGCAAAGTCAACCTCAGCGGGATTTGAACTTTGTTAAATAAATTAATACAGGCAATTCATGACTTCCATGTGTTATTATTTTCCATAAGATAATGATTACTTATTTGCAGAGTGTAATCATTTGCCACGTATCACACATTAGTTTAAACTTCATTGACCATCTTGCTCCAGGCATTTGACATGTTTTATTGAAATTCATGCCATCTTGTCTTATACTGAAATGATGCCTAAGTCAATAGTTATGTTCATAGTAGCGTGGTGATAATGTATAAAATTATTCAAATGAAAAGATATAAGAGAAACGTAGAGTGACAGACTTAGCAAATGGAATGGACTAAAGGAAGCATTCGGCAAAAAGACGTAGTAGATTTAGGAAACATATTACACACACATATATATATATATATATATATATATATATATATATGCGTTGTCTGTTTCTGTGTAATGCAATTACTCTCTGAAACACTCTGAGAGAAATAATGCTATTATCAAGTTGGTATACAAATAAGAACAAATTTCATTTCAGAAAAGCAGATTCACGTGTGGATGTCCAATTGTGTATAATAACTGACTTCATGCAAATAAAAACACACGCTAACGTAAAACTGTACAAACTCACACAAATACACCCGCACAAATGCACCCCAACGCGACATAAATATATTTCAAAAGTGGCTTACGGAGATATTTATGTTTCGTTTGGTTTGGCATTTCAAGTCATTCAGTTTGCCATATTATTATGGAGGAGTAAACATATATATTTCTCACTCACTTCCTACCTCGAGATTTCCCATCTGCATTGTTGTGGCTTTCTAAACTACATATATATATATATATATATATTTACATAGTAATAATAATAAATTTGAAGACTAAAATCCAAAGAGGGCTCGATAATTTATTTTAATATATATATATATATATATATATATATATATATATATATATATATATATACTTATATATTAATAATAATAAATTTGAAGACTAAAATCCAAAGAGGGCTCGATAAGGATGAATATATATCAAATATATAAGAAACGTCGAGCAAATATTTATTAAAATAACAGATTAAAGTTTAAGCAAAGAATCGCTGCTTTCACCCTTAACGGGATCTTCTGAAACTAAAAAAAATCAATCTGTGAAAGCAGAAGTAAATATTTCAAAAAACGTTGCAACCGGAGGAAGACAAGAAGACGATACATTGGTTCGTGAAGACGTTCCCTGGCAATGAACGGAAAAAACGAAGATAATACGTCGTTATGTGGACCGTTGAGAACAATTACACGCAAAGGCAAAACCACGTTTATTGTATAAAAGAAGTCGTAGAATTCTATTAACTGGTCCGCTCCAAATACTGACGTATTATCTTCGTTTTGTTTCGTTCTTTGCCAGGGAACGTCTCCATGAACCACAGTATCGTCTTCCTGTCTTCCTTCGGTTGCAATGTTTTTTGAAATATATACTTCTGCATTCACAGATTGATTTTTTTTAGTTTCAGAAGATCCCGTTAAGGGTGAAAGCAGCGATTCTTTGCTTAAACTTTAATTTGTTATTTTAATATATATATATATATATATATATGTTAAGAACTTAATTCGTTTTGTGATATTTTGCAATTTTGCAATACTATACACATACTGAATTCATCCGCCAAAAATAAGGGTTGCCTCCCTTGTCGAGCTCCACGTGGGTAATGGTAACTGTCAATCCTTGGCCTGGCACTTGAACTAAAAGCCTGTTGAGAAAGTGACTTCCTTGTTCAATCATCTTACCAGAAGCCTAATATTATTTGTCTAAGCGGACAGTACTTGATTTAGGAGTCGCAGAAACCCAAATGCTGGATTTTTACCGACCATCCAGGGGTCCGGGTAAAATTTTCAATCATATTTTTTTATTTGTTTGACCCGAATTACTTGGTTGTTTCTATGGATGTGCGGATAATGGTTTAACCATCGTCTCAGTGTGTTTGGCTTTTTAACGTATGTTGTAGCTCTGGTTCATTAGAATTATTGAGCGCTTGCCACACATATCGGAATTTGTTTTTCGCTAATTTCCAAAGCCGAAATACGATTCTCGCTAATTTATATTTGTATATATATATATATATATATATATATATATAGGGAGAAAAAAACGATTATTAGGAAGAACAATAGTTTTTTTCCGTTATTTTTTTATTCATTCTGGGTTAGAAAATATTTAAAACATATTATTTTACTTTGCGTGAAGTGTCAAAGTATTAATTAATTTATTTACCAGTTAACAATATCATTTATTTATTTAATAATTATCAATTACCGGTTTCAGTATTTTATGTATTTTCAAATTATGTGAGTGGGTGAGAACAATTTGTGTTAGTACAAAATGTAGAAGAGAAAATAAGGGTATGTTAAAAATGTAAAGGTAATGGGAAAGAAAGAATAATATTATTTACAAAATTGGTTTTTGACAAGCAGTTCAAACATTGTTTTTATGGCAAGATCGCTTGAAGATGTTCATTTTTGCAGGACACACACACACACACACACATATATATATATATATATATATATATATATATATATATATATATATATATATATATATATATATATATATATATATAATTTTGAGTGTGTTGGTTGTTTACCGACACTTCAGTATACAGGCTAGAGCACTCAGCGAAGTGCGCAGGTGAGTCTGTTTACTCCTCAGTAATGAAAATGCGTGTAAGTCTGCAGGTTAAAATTATCTTTGTTTATTCGCATATTCGCTGTTATATATATTTCAGTGATAGCTATTATTCAACAGCTATGACTTCATGAGGCAGTTAGAACTTGAACAAAGAGAAAAGCAAGAAAACATAATGTTGGAATAGATTTTACCTTGTTAATTCCACATTCTGGTTCTGAGCATATCGACGAATTAACATGGTAAAATATCTTCCAACATTATGTTTTCCTCCTTTTTCTGTTCAAGTTCTAACTGCCTGGTCAGGTCATCTCTGACGCAGGATTAATATTGTTTTTAAAAAAACTAATTAACCCACGTGTATATTATTTTACTTTCTTGTGATTCGCGATTGCCTCCCTTTTCCGCTTCGTGACGCTGTGAAATTCCTCAGTCTAAAGACTGCTGGAATTTCAAATTTGGCGGTCATTATGATGCGTGAAGGGACGACTTAGCTGACACGAAAAATAACTGCGGTAAGAATTGTTTTTCTTATATCAAAGTTTGATGGGCATCCACTGATGATTTATAAGTGACCACCTGCATGTGTTCTTACAGAAAAATATGTAGGCTTCTACATGAACCGGAAACATTCTCCCAACTTGTAGAAAACTTATAATGAAACAATTGTTTGGAAAGAGAGATATATTTTAATTTTAATTATATCTCATATAAAATAATACAACTGGCTTTCCACAAAATACATATAGTTAGCACCCCAAACACAAAATTGGGATTATACTAACGTATTTCCTAATGTTTGTTGAGTGAGATGGTAGCCAGTCAGAGTTTAGCTTAAAGCTTTCTCTGTTATTGTATTAAATATTTTACTCTTGATTTGGACAGAGAATTATATTTCCAGATACCTTTTAAACGTAACTTTCCGTATTTATTACTGTTATGAGATATTGTTTGTTATTTATGTATCACTTCTCTGTTTTTAGCCTAAGAAAATATCTATATGCGTGTGTAATTAATACATGCATACATTTATTTTTTTTAAATTAATTGAGTTCTTAACACGCAGGATTAATATTGTTTTTAAAAAAACTAATTAACCCACGTGTATATTATTTTACTTTCTTGTGACTTGCGATTGCCTCCCTTTTCCGCTTCGTGACGCTGTGAAATTCCTCAGTCTAAAGACTGCTGGAATTTCAAATTTGGCGGTCATTATGATGCGTGAAGGGACGACTTAGCTGACACGAAAAATAACTGCGGTAAGAAATTTGTTATTATATCAAAGTTTGATGGGCATCCAATGATGATTTATAAGTACCCACCTGCATGTGTTCTTACAGAGAAATATGTAGGCTTCTACATAAACCGGAAACATTCTCCCAACTTGTAGAAAACTTATAATGAAACAATTGTTTGGAAAGAGAGATATATTTTAATTTCGATTATATCTCATATAAAATAATACAACTGGCTTTCCACAAAATGCATATAGTTAGCACCCCAAACACAAAATTGGGATTATACTAACGTATATCCTAATATTTGTTGACTGAGATGGTAGCCAGTCAGAGTTTAGCTTAAAGCTTTCTCTGTTATTGTATTTATATATATATATATATATATATATATATATATATATATATATATATATATATATATATATATATATATATATATATATATATATAGTGGTGGAACACTGGAAGGTAAAATCCGTAGTGGTAGAGCACTCAGTCCAAGGGACGAGTTAGGTAGAAGTGGTTACACAACAGTTAGTTCACCATACCGAGAACAATTGTTTCACCTTCGCGGATCTTCAGCTCGGGATGTGTATGATTATAGGAACAGGAAGGACAACCGTACGAACGCGCATGCGCAGAAACTCGGTCACTTCACACAGGCAATACTAGACTGCTTGCGGGAGGTGTAAGAGAGATAACTGCGAAGGTCCGGAAAGTTTTTAGGTTGAAAATAAAATTTAAAAAATTAAAAATAAAATTACAAAGAGTCAGTCCGGAGCCTTGTAGTTATGCATTAGATGTTTGGTGACGTGTGGACAAGGTGTGAAAAATTCACTCCTCGTGTTTAGCCAATCACTATTGCGTAATGTCTTTAGGATAGTTATTTGTTCGTCGATACATAAGCCACACGTCGGATTTCCCCTTGCGTATGGCTTGGACTTAGTGATGGCTTTCCATTGAATGGAGTAGTCTATACTTGAGTCCTTGAGGGACCATACGTGGCTCGCGAGTTTCGTGGATGAACGTCTGTCCAGGTATCTGAAGGTAGACTGGTGGTTCAGGAAACGCTCCTTGAATCGGCCCTCCGCCATGCCCACATAGGATTTGACCTCCTGTGGTTGTTTGGTCGGTTGGAAGTGACCACAGCTTCATAGATTACAGCTGGTGTTTTGCATTGCTGTTGAAGGGGGCAAGCGTCAGGCTTACGGCAAGAGAACCCTGGTGGGGTGTTTCTCCTAGGGCTGCTGGTGATGTGGGACTTCAGGAAGGAGTATCCTAGTTTAACTTTGTGTCGGTTAAAGATGGAGCGGTATTTATGACCTATGGGGAAGTATCTATCTATAAACACCGCTCTCTATAAATAGCGCTATCTATAAGTACCGCAGTTATCTCCCTTACACCTCCCGTACGCAGTCTAATATTGCCTGTGTGAAGTGACCGAGTTTCTGTGCATGCGCGTCGTACGGTTGTCCTTCCTGTTCCTATAACCATACACATCCCGAGCTGAAGATCCGCGAAGGTGAAACAAATGTTCTCGGTATGGTGAACTAACTGTTGTGTAACCACTTCTATATATATATATATATATATACATATATATACATATGTGTGCGTGTGTGTGTGTGTGTGTGTGTGTGTGTGTGTGTGTGTGTGTGTGTGTGTGTGTGTGTGTGTGTGTGTGTGTGTGTGTCTTTGTGGATGTTTACGTGTCTGTATTTACGTAAACAAATAGGATTTCATTTATAATGTGTGCTAAGCAGGACTTTCCCGACATCGTATTTACTTTCTGCTGACCTTCCTTGCACCTTACGATGAATTTGCTCCATTACATAGCCTGATCTGTTGTTTTGGCCCGTTATCTTCTGTGTTATATCGAGTGAATAACTGCAGAATATTCTTTTAGACACTACAAGTTATATTCTGTAATCTGACCGGAGGCATTTAAATGATATTTTTGTGGACGGCAATTTATTGCAGTGGAGGGGGTATTTTATAAAGACCCTCATATTTGATATCTTCCTAATTAATTGTTTCTATTTTAGGCACAAGGCCAGCAATTAACCAGTTCATTACTGGTACTTTATTTCATCGACCCCGTAAGGATGAAAGGCAAAGTTAACCTCGGCGGGATTTGAACTCAGATCATAAAGGGACGTAACTCTATGCTTCAAAGCATGGTGTCCGACTCTCTACCGATACTGCCAATTCTCCGCCCTTTTTTCCTAATTAATGTGCATTAATCTTATTTCCAGCATAGTTACGTCCCTTTACGATCTGAGTTCAAATCGCGCCGAGGTTTACTTAGCCTTTCATCCTTACGGGGTCGATAAAATAAAAGTACCAGTAATGCACTGGATAATTGCTGGCCTTGTGCCTAAAGTAGAAACAATTAATCTTAATGACACGTAATGCAAAATGGATGTTTGCCGTATCTCTACAAGACTAGCAGACATTGCAAAGGAATATTACAAATGTTTGGTAGGAATTAAGCTTGATAATAAAGTATATGTATTTATGATCATAGAATGTGAAGCGTAGTTTTCCAAGAGTTGTACTTAACTAGCTATCTTAGAATTGACCGTATCATTAATGCGGACCTACCGCTATAGATGGGTGGTACTACAGGGGAAATTCTCTTCTGCTCGGGAGGAGATAACTTTTGGCATTATTTTTCTTTCGGTGTAATAGTGGACTGCTGAGATTTGATATATCACTGCTGATAATGACGCCAACATTTTGCAATGCCATCGAAATCCTACCCATGGTTATGTATGCCGTTTGATGTACTGTCATTCAGTGCAAATTCCTCTGCAAAGAGAAAGCAAGAATATTTCTGCATTAAACATTAGTGATTACTTCCAGGGATCCTAGTTAGCGAAACTCACAATCAGTTGTGCAGTGAATGCCAACACGTAGCGGAGGATTGTCGTTAAGGCTGTCTTTGAGGATGATTAAGATCACAGTATTGGTGTCAGAAAAAAATTACGATTTAAACTGTCACCAATAGAAAAATCTGGCGATGCTTCACCAACATACTGTCGTAAAACTGACTGTCAAATTAGGTAAATTTGACTGGGACCCCAAAATTACATGTAATTTTCTAAATGCTTTCTTGCTTTGTTAAATTCCTTGGCTTGATCAATAAAAATAAATGTGCAATATAATTTCTCGTACACTTCCTGGCAACGTTCACTGTAGATAAACGCAGCTGTCATCAGATCTACAGTGCCACCTCATGCACAGAAGCCGCAGTGGTTTTCAAGGAGCATATCAATCTCAGGTTTGGGATGAGATGGTTGAAAAGAATTCTGAGTAGGTTTTCCGGAGCAATGAAGAACAGAAAGAGGCCAGGATAGATGCCATTGCATTGGATACTCACCTTTCGCTTGTACATGTAGACTACTATTGAATCTTCGACTTCTCGTTTTGGTTTACCTTGCTTCTTGAAGGACCGGTATAGTTCCGTCAACTTCTGTCTTAGTATTGATTTGTCTTCTAGCAGGAAATCCTTGATACACTAAAATAAAAGAAAACAATGATGAATAATGTAAGCTCTGACAATCAATTCACGGTGGATTTTAAAAACAAAAACAGTGATGGGATATCTTAATCATAATAAACAGATGCGAAAATATTAATTGACATTTCCTATAAACCCACAGAACCCAAAGTTAACCTTCACGTCTAGCTTTCCAACACATACAGACACGAACATATTAAGATAGCTAATAGAATTTGTACAATAAAAATTGAAACAATTGAGAAATATACTTGATCAAAGAGCCTTCCAGCATTGTCTAACCACCAATAGAATAATAGGAAGAAAAATATATATAGATTACCATTATGTACGGAGAGGAAATAAGCAAAGGTGAGAAATCCGTTGAAGTATAATACCAGGAATGACGAAATCATATCTCCATAAAAAGCATCCCTTCTTTTATGAAGATTGTGAAGATCAAATGTTGAAATCAAAGAAGCAACTAATTATAAAAATATAAGACAGCTCCAAACACTAGAAAAATATACATACTGGAGCCAAATCCCAGAAACGTAGTTCTCAGGAAAATTCAACTTGGTAATATTGAACAAGGCTGACCCATTGAATTACGGATACGAGCTTAGCGGATTGGAGTAACGTGAAATATAGTTTGTTGTTTAAATACAAGCGCGACATCATAAATCGAACTTACGACATTAAAATCATCATTGAAACAATCTGAACACGTGGCCTTTCACACAGACACATACAGCCACACATACATAAATAAATACAAACATCTATGTGTATATATATATATATATATATACATATATATATTTCGTTTCTGAATTTGCAACATGATTGGCAACATGACCCTCCCAAAGTATAACAATATATATATATATATATATATATATATATATATATATATATATATATATATATATATATATATATATATATATATATATATATATATTGTTATACTAAAAGAGTTCCATGTATTTTATTATGCGCATAATAAAATACATGGAACTCTTTTAACCATCTTTTGATCTCATATATTATGTATACTCCAGTCCTACAAACTGTAGAGTGCTTCTTATCCGATATCTGCATTGCTTTATTGTACTACAATAAAACTCACCTCCTACATATATGTATATATATATATTCTACTATATATATATATATATAGTAGAAAAATATATACACAAGCACAATAACAACAACCACATATAAACACACACTAGTAAACCAAGATAGAATACAATAACCAAAACACAGTCACCCAAACCCGAACACACACACTAAACACTATACGCACACGCAAACGCATGCGCAGAGAAGAACAAAAAAAATAAATAAACAGATAAAATAAATATGGCTTAGACATACAATACAACAGGAGTAACATAATAGTACCACTGATGATGTTGCAAATCTCCAACGAAAGAACTTTGTTAGACTATAAATATGTGTTTATATCTATATTATATCTGTATTTTTTACTGTTGGTCAGTCAATGGTAAATATTGAGGACCAAATGAATTAACTGTGGAGATATAAAAGATACAGAAGCGACAACCAACCAAACAGTGAGTGTGTTCTGTTATTATTTCTGGCAATATTATTACAACAATATGAACCTCTCCAAGTATAACAATATATATAGGCATATATATATATATATATATATATATATATATATATATATATATATATAGTTATATATAGTTATACTTGGGGAGGGTCAATTTGTCGATTTGTCGAATGGCTTGTACTACCCGTATTGAAAGCCGAATGACACGCTTAATTACATAAGTGACCATTCTAACCATGCTGCCAGCATAACCAAGTACCTGGTAAGAAACGTTTCATTGTGCCTTTCCTGTCTATCTACAAACGAGCATATATTCACCGACCTTTCCACATATTACAATGAAGCTCTTGCTCGGAGTGGATTGTCGATAAGGTAGCATATACTAAGTATGAGCATAGACCAAGGAAAAATAGATCCCGACTTATTATATGGTATAACCCACCATATAATATGGAGGTGGCCACACCAGTAGCTAAGATCTTTCTATCCCTTATTAAGAAGCCTTTCCTCTCAGCATATAAATATAATAACATTTTTAATAGAAATACCATTAAAATGTCTTACTCTACGACTCCTAACCTTACTCACAACATCACTGCTTCAAAATTAGCTAAATTGCCTAGCCGTACGAACACGTACAACCCTGTAGCTAGCACTAACTGTAACTGTAAGAATCGGGTTGGATGCCTTCAATCCGGGAAATGCCTCTCCAGTAACATTGTCTACAAATGTAAGATCGAAAAACCCATAGGTTTAATCGCCTATAGATTCAAGCAGCGTCATTATGCACACACATTCTCTTCTTAACCCTTTAAGGAGGAATATGACGTCACTTTCAGCTTATATCTGGAGTCTAAAAGATAACAAGACTCAATATAGGTTACACTGGGCTAGTTAAAGTTACACTAGTTAAAGCTAGATCGTATAACGTAAATAAAAGACTATGTAATTTTTGCGCCGGTGAAGTCTTGGAAATACTCTACGCCAAAGACCACATCTTAAACAAAAATCTGAGGCAATTTTGGCATGTAAACAGAAATTGCATAAAACTTTCCTATATTACAGCCCCACATTATACCCTAACGGATAGTACGAACAATACGTGGATAATTTAAGTCTTGATGTGGTAGCTAAGTATATATTATGTTATTACAATTACGTATTTGTATAGGTAAGATTATCTTCCCCTTATGTTTTGTGAAGTTACGTATAATTTCTCGTACGTATATATGCTTGTATTTGTTATAGGTGTATATATTATATTATATATACTGGTACATGTGTATGTACTGTTATGTGTATATGTGTATTTTGTGTTTGTATGCGTGTTTGCACGTATGTAATGTGTGCATATGTGTACTTTGTGTTTTGGTTGATGTACGTTTGGTGAACATATGTGTGTTTACTTACAGTTATGTGTGTGCGTGCACTATATACGTATTTATGTGTGTATATTTATATACGTTTACATAATTATATGTATACGCACACACACTCATATATATTTTATTTATTTGTTTTTGATATATACATTTGCTTGTGTGCGGGTACATGTGTCACGCGGGATGATGTATGTGTGCGTG
>OZ024742.1:214685161-214687661 GCA_964016885.1 Eledone cirrhosa | reverse complement strand
AGAAACATTGACCCCTATCAAATTGTCTCTGTCAATTTAACCAACAATTTGATCTAAAATAAACTTCGCTGACTGTATTAGATGTCGGCCCGATAAAACACCACACCTTTATATTCAGAGAAAAGGAAATCGTAGAGATATGTCTACTAATGCACAAACATTTATGAATCAAGAAGGAAAAAAAAGGATTCAAAATTTGAAATGACAATATCGCTGTGCTATATGGGTTAAAGTAAAAAGTAATCTGTATATCTAAAACAGAGAATGTCTGTATGTCTGTCTGTCTGACTCCCTGAACCTCGGGAATCACTCACTGATTGTTTTCAAACTTTACACATGTAATACTTATGGCCCTGTGAGTGTTTTGAGCAAAGAAAATTTCAATTGTCCAATGCCCTAGGGACCGCATTAGGCGATTGAGCGATCGCTCATTATAATCTTAGTCTTTCTTTTTAGATAGATACATAGATATAAGGTTGCGCCCTTATGATATCTGTCTGAATGTCTGACTGTGTGCATTACGACATTATGACGTCGCTATATGTGTGTGTGTGTGTATATATGTATATATATATATATATATATGTGTGTGTGTGTGTGTGTGTGAATGAAATAATTCCGTCGGAAAGGTCCAGGAAAAAATAGTGCTCTATGTAAGTTACAGAGATTATTAGTTATGTAATAAACATCACCCCCCCCCCCCCTTCTCTCTAACTGTCAAAACTAATGTAGGAAGGACATTCCTTGACCTCCTAGACAAATATTTCCCCCCTAATCATAGATATTATAAGATATTTAATAGAAATGTAGTTAAAATCAGTTAAACTTGCTGTCCCTCAATGACGTCTAAATTTATCAACTCTAATCGTACGGGAGTAAATCCAGGATGCAGTTGGAGGAAGCCGGAAGAATGCCCATTACAGGGCAAATGTAATACCAAATCCGTTGTGTATGAGGCGAAATTGACACCGCTGATTAACAACCAGCCAGGCAGGAGTGAACGAAATGTTGGTATGACTCAGGACAGGTTCAAAACTAGGTTTTATGCACATGTCGCTTATTTTAAACACTCTGATAAAAGAACAGTAGCGGCTCTCGCAAATAATGTGTGGGAATTCAAAGATAAACACATCCCGTACTCTATCGATTGGTCTATTTTAGACCATTCGAGGGAATACAAAAGGGGCACAAAGAATTGTTCTTTGTGCACCACTAAAAAGTTTAGAATTCTACACAATTTGAAAGCCACTTCCACATGCCTTAACTCCAGGACCGAGCTCTTCAGATGTTGTCCTCGCCTGAAATCACAACTTCTCTGTAACTGGATTGACATTCCTACGATGACTCAACCACCTTGAACTCCTTTTTGCTCTTTACGCCTGACATCCACTACGATTTTTATTCCTCTCTGAACCCACTTTCTGTACCCTTATAACCTTTCTCCCTTATCTCCTCTTATATGTAAACTTGTTTCCTGTTATTTATATTTCTTATCCCTCCTCCCACTTACTACCTTACCCTGTCCACACCCACCTCTTTTTTATTTACAGATATTTATTTCGGTGTGTACGTATGTATATGAACGTATGTGTGTGTATATATATATATATATATATATATATATATATATATAACGAAGGAAATGTGGTAAGGAACCAGGTGGACCATAACGCACCAAAGTACTCAATACTTGAGGTAGTAGAGTGGGTAATAGGAACCAGTAAGACCCCGACAGCTGAGCTCAAGCCGTTTCGACGGCTAATTCTGGACTAAATGAACATTTATCCTGGTATTTAAATAGCCGATCTTCTCAAGGGGTAATTCCATATATGGTCAAAGTGATTGTCAAAAATCAGTAGTAATTCTGTGGTTGCAAATTAGTAGGGGAGATGGTGGCTAAACCTGCCAGTAGGAGAAAGAGGGGAGGGGGTGGAGTAGACCCAATCAAGCGTTGGTAGTGCCAGCTACAGCTGGGCATGAGGTCAAAGAAGATACAGGGGAGGGGGAGGGGGAGGAAGTCGGAACGGTAGGTAGAACAATGGGGGGTAAAAATAGGAAAGAAAAAATACTGAGAGTGAAGAAAAGCAAATAAGTGTAAAGAAAAAATTAAATTCTACGACCTAGGTGTCAGGCTATTGTTAGGCGAGAATAAAATAAAGAAAGAAAGAAAGAAGTAAATAAATAAATAAATAAATAAATAAGGAAATAAGTAAAATAACTAGGTGGGACGAATTAGGCAAGGACCCTTTTAAGAGGTATAAGTACGTAAATGATACGGTGACTGGTCAACAAAAGGGGCCAAAATACTAAAGAGACTACCACGAAATAAACAATAAAGGTTTCCATCCCGGGCCAGCAACGACCCAGTGCAGCAAAGTGAACTTGTACGACATAATAATTCTGAGTCCCGGGAAAAATATATACTAATGCTAACTCTAAAAGATCTAAAACAAGCTACATGAAAGTTCGTACGAAATAAAGGTAGAATACGGAGAAATAA
>OZ024742.1:214660161-214680161 GCA_964016885.1 Eledone cirrhosa | reverse complement strand
CTCTGGAGATGGCTAAACAATTAAGGAAAACTCTCCTGCCCACATGACTGGCTCAACCAGCAAAACCAGCAGCAGCAGCAACGATAGCAGCAACTCTAACAGGACCAACATCATCACCGCGCCCGACGTAGCACCAGCGCTTCCACCATCCACCACAGCACAACCAACACCAACACCTGTGAAGGACATTCCACTCCCCGACCTCTCACAACTGGAGACATACTTTGACGAGCAAGAGGGTGGGAAACTGAATCTGGAAAAAAGTAAACAAAACAAATAGAGGGCGAAACGAACAAACCAACTAACAAGAAACTTAAGATAGCTACGCCACCACCCACACCAGCACCACCAGCACCACCAGCCCCATCACCACAAAGACCATCACCATCATCAACCCCAACACCACCATCACCAACACCACATAAACACCAACAATCGAAATAGAAACAAACCCACAATAAATGCAAACAAAACAAAGCAACCAAACCGAAAAGCACTACACAACATTAAACTTCAATAATAAGCAATTATTACACTACATCAAACACAACACCAGCATCACAGCGAAAAACTGTACAACACACCAAAGATTCACGCAACCCACACATACAAATCACTCGCATCACACAGAAAACATACACAAAGTTAAAATTAAAATTTCCCAAGGACATCGTAGATTTCCGGCAAACACTTTCCAGGAGGATTTATGAAGACATCCTTCCTGAGGGTGCCATATGCTCAATGACCTCAGGTCAATGAATATAGATGTGGTGGCCATCTGCGAGACCAGAATTTCCGCAGCATATGCCTTCTCACCCATCTTCGGTGGTTATGATGTGTACGCATCTTCAAGGCGGACGGGATCGGGAGATGGAGTCGCTGTGATATTTCGGATAGGCCTGGATCTCGTTATACGGACCATCTTCCTGGACCCAGAAGGTAAGTCCGTGGTGCTGGATGTTACATGCAGTGAAGGCTATGCTTTTAGGCTAGTGATTGTTTATGCCACGACAGGGGCAGGACGGCCTGATTTTATCAGGCAACTAGGGACCTTTCTAGGAACTTTAATGTTAGTGGACGATTGGAAATGATGGCACGTTGGGACTGTGGGGAGTTAGCGGTTAGGGAAGGAGGGTGTAACAGTCTCCTGAGAAAACCTGCTCAGACGTTTTCAGCTGTCTGACAGGTAACGAGTGGATTTCACGAATGTGCCAATGTGAACATGGACAAACTGCATCGCGTCACCCAGATCGTATCTATATAGAGTATTTTCTAAGGAAAATAGATAGTTCTAGCATAGATTGTCCGCAATTCAAAATAGACGACTACACTGACTACAAATTCATGATCTTTGTGGTCAATTTAGAAAGACTTTATAGACAGGGACACGACTAGTGGAAGCTAAACGCGTCGTTGACAGCACGCAAAGCCTACAGAGGCCGATTAGCGAACTCGTTAAGCGCGCGTTGACAGGCGGCAATCGTCAACAACAAATGGTGGTTCGCCCGGAAAAGAGCGATTAGAATAGAGTCCATTATGTTTAATAAGGCGTTAGCAATAGAGAAACATAGAGCAGAGGGAGAAATAGGTAGAATATTAGACGAGGTGCTTAGTAAAGGCATCGCGACCGACGTGCTTACGGCGAAATTGGCCTTCGACCAATTCTTCACTATGGACGTCTATAGAATCATGACGATAAGTCCATTGTGAGCGGAGTTGAAATTTGTGAGAACTGTACTTCTGAGGAAAGTCTGACTGGGCAATATATTCTATGGCAAACTCCTTGGTTATAAACAAGACAGTGACATATATCAAAGCAAACCGAGGGCCAGGTGTTGTAGATTTATTTTGTTATTGTACTTCAGTCCTAAATGCGTTCTGATCAACCTGGCAATGCATCCTAAACGCTCCAAACATAAATATCAAGAATATTATCGCCAGACATACATTACTATATTCTCTATTCTGTTTCATGATAGTATAGTGTAATTTGAGGGATATATAACGGCTGTATATTACACATAGTTTCATTTGGATTTGGTATGCAGTCGAAAAAGTTTAATTTATCACGTTAATAAAGCAAGATGTTTTCGAAAATTTGAAAATGAGGAGGCAGTAGATTTATACAGAGAGATTATGTTTGTATACTTAGGTTGCACGCATATCTGCAGTTCTATAGTTGTGGTCCACGACAAAACTTTAGATAATTCTAAACATATCGGTACAGTTTATATAAAGGAATTGATTGAAACCCCTAAAGACTATTGTTAAACATATTGCCAGCTTTTACCGATTAATATGATTAATAATGATTATCTTTGAAGATATTCGATTTGGTATAGTTATTTTCAAAATGAGATATGCTTGAGTAAGGTGCATATCATGCAGAATAATTAAAAATGAATTCGTCTGACTTGGATATTTCCATTAGATATATAGTATCATAGCTCCAGCGCTTCCACGTTCATTTCTCTGAACATTCATGTGATGCACACCTCCGATGTATTTTATGTCAGCCATGCCAGAACGCTTCTTCAGAATGCTGATTTGATGCTGACGTTTCGCAAACCTATGATGAAGGGCATTCTAGCTGCCATCACTGAGTAAATATATAACTACATAAAAGCAGTGAAGTAAGCTTTGAGAAAGATATGATAATTGACTTTAGCATTTTGAAATATCAGGGTGAGACACGCCTGAGTATGGCCTAATAATACGCTATGGAACAATCTTCTATTGAACCTAATATAAGCACCACAACACTTGCACGTTACCGTGCATACATTATGTTCCGAATCAGGCACCACACTAGCAGTTATAGCTTGTTTTTAATTCACTTAGTCAACTTCCTTCTGTTTACAGTCGAAATATGCTATTTCAAGGATTACCTGACTTATAGTGGCTATAATCTAGTGTTATTATTCGGCAATGTTGTTCAAAGCTGAAAAGTATGCTGTTTTATGTTTGTAGAGGGCCGGAATGTTTCAAATATATTTACCTTTCTTTATCGTAGTAGACATTTGCTTTCAATCTTTTAGATCTTCCATATTCTGGTGTAATTATTGTCCTCTAGGAAGGCGACTGCAATGTTTGAGACTCACTTAATTTATACCTACCATATTTTACTTTCTTTTAGACATAATGTTAATGTATTTATTAACTGTATATCGTGCCTGCTTTCGATACACTTTAAACGCTAAACGTTTTCTATTTAGTTTTCAAGTATTGTAAATATATTTGCTCACTGTAGCAATCTCCGATTATATGTAAAAATATCCTCTGTAGTTGATGAATACAATGAATACGCTATTATTTTATTACATACTGGTTGTTAGGATTATATACTGGCTTCATATCACAAGCTTTTCTTACACATGAAATACATTCAACTATATCCCTGAAGATCGATATAAATGCTAGGTCTCACACTCACTGCTGTTCTGGAGATTTCATATTTTCTTACATACCACCTGCTACATCGCAAATACTAGCCTTCTATTTCATGGCCTTAAGACAATTCAGCGCCGACAAAATTCTAATTCATTATGAAACCAAAGTGAGACTTAGAATAGACTACTGCACCTAGCGTCCGTCTTTTCTCTCTTATCGAATGGCTCTTGTCAAGAAACCAAGATACAATTCAAATGATACTTTATTCTAACCAGTTTTTGTGTTATATTTCCGGTTTTATCTATATCTCATCACAGATTCGAAAATGCAACAAATAATTAATGTTTACGTTAAATAAAAATTAAATGAATTGCACGATTGTATATATGAACAAAAAAGATTATAACCTACCAACATTTTCACCTTATCACTGAAACTGTGATGAAATTAGGCAAATATGTAAACGGAAAACAGATATATCTGAAAGTATCACGAGAAACATATCTAATATAATATATTCATCTAGGATTTTAGGCTTTCAGCCAGCGCCTTATCTATTCTGATATACAAGCGTCAATTACATAGACGCCAGTAGAATCATTGACTTTAGGATGAGTCAATGCAAAGTAAATTTTATCAGGATTTGAACGCAGTACATAAGTGAAAGGTAACTATATACCACAAGAAGTTCATTTTCTATACATTCTTCCATCCAACTGCAGAATTGTGTGGGCCGTCTAATGATAAACTTGAAAATGTGTAGATAGAACAATAACCTTAATAATCTAATGTTGTTCATAACAAGAGAATACTCATCCACGAATATGAAACGTCTTGATGCGAAATAAATGATTGACGTAAAGCTGATGGATAACATAAACTAATGTAAATACAATGACTACAGGTGTTACAATGAATGAAACTTGAAATTTAAAAAACAAGCATGTCATCGTTGTTGAGACATTAACATAATATTAAATATCTGCACTCCAAGAATCCCAACAATGGCAACAATTTCAACAATTTAATTGAACCCTGCTTCAAAATAATATTTATTTTATAGAATCCACCATTTTAATAGCTAATAGGATTATACCTTAAAACAGAGAAATCAAAATGAAGTGCATATATGTGTGCACGGTATTGTTTGTGGCATTCCAGCTTCTAAATATAAATGACATCGTTATTCAAATTAATTATATTATGGCTCTTTGCGACAGGTGTGTATATGTGTTAGGTATATAATCAATTGAATTAAATTTAGGTAACGTTAGGTTCAGATATTACAAACATCGTCGATGCCGTCTTTGCATATCATCGTTTCGTCATTGATAAAATATGTACTAAACAAATACTAGAATCGATATTCCTGCTAGTTCCATACTCCAAACTTTCTGGCATTTTGCTGACTTAAGAAATCAATATTAACGGCATTGACGATAATGACAATAATATTATTCTTAGCAGTGAGTTGCAATAGGCCTGTAAAATATATTATAAAATAATATTGATTTTACTAGTGAAGCTGGTGTTTCGTAAGGCATGTTCTGTCCGTGAAATAGGTAAAGATATGTACAAAAATATCAATCGTAAAATAACAGGAAAACAAAACATATCTCAAAGAAAGGTTTGAATTAGTTCTCTAAACTTTCGGAGAACTTTAAGAAGGATAGGAATTGTAAACATAGACAGTGTCCACAATGCACAAGGTAAAATAAAACAATAAAACATAACAAATGCAGGAAAAAATAAATAAATATCAAATGCTGATATGAGTAACGAAAAATATTCTATCGGTAATTGAACTTTGCTGAAAAATAGGAAAATGCAGCGTCAGATTCGAGTAAATCAACATGAAATTGAGTAATTTTTAATTTATTTTCTTTATTCTTTTCTTACCAGTTGAAATATTTCTACTGCTGAATATTTTTTGGAGCGTCTATGTTTTTCAAGATGTTATCTATAGTTGCATCCTTATATCAGATGAAAGAATGTTATTTAACTAATGTATTGGTACGCGATGGGGCCCACCCACAGCCCCTGCGGACAGATAGGAGAAGGCGTTTCCCTGGAGGACGGCAAGGGAGACGGTATGGAAAAGCCACTCCAACTCGCGGGGCTCACACCTGCGGCTGGCCAGGTCAACGCCTATAGTGGTGAGTAAGGAGGTAGCCCTGGGGCCGAGGACACCAGAAGTTTCCACTGCCAGGGGAACGACCGCAAACCTGTCGGAGAGCGACCGGTATTTGAGGAGTTTGGCCCTCTCAGCCCGACGTGCAGCAGAACCTGGGTCAGTCGCAGACTGCACCAGGTTGCGGCTGCAGAAAGTGTCGGTGCAAGTGGCATCGCAGACGAGGGGTTTGCCACCGCGGAACGGGAAGATGGTCATGCCATCTGGCCTTTTGCCGTCCCCTCGATCCAGCCCCACCGGCTTGAGCTGGGAAGGGAAGCCTGCAGCGTCCAAGCCATGCTTAATGACCTCGTTGAGGGCAGTATGGCGTGGAATGCGGCCGGCACTGTCGCGACAGGAAAGCGGGTGGAGGCCGAAAGGGTCCACGGTGGAACCGCAGCGACATTGGTGTGGCTGGCAGATCTGGAGGCCGAGCCTCAAGGAAACGCCAATTCGCAGACTATGGTTGTATATATGTGTGCCAATGGAGAAGGCGGGCAGAGAATGCAGCCAGGCACCACTGTGGGGTTTGGAGGCCGCACGAAAACAAGCAAGGCAGTGCTGGTCGAACTGGCGCGTGAGTCTGTTTGAGGCCAGGCTGCACTGGATGGCATCCCAAGTTCGTCAACAGGGGGAGAAGGAGGAGGGACGTCTAACGGGCTAAGTCTCAGCCGATCCCACGTCTGACAGGCGGCCTCACGTTCTCTGAACACAGAGGGTTCTGTTGTGTTTTGAAGAACCCTGCTGACGAGGACGCGGCACGAGGTTACCGACGAAAGATACGCCGGCAAAGCTAGTGAGATCGGGGACCGGAGGCCTAGGCCTCCATACCTGACCGGTAAACTGACCTGTTGCCACCCTAAGTCGTCAAACTTGACGGTGCATATCCCCTCGGCTGGTACTCGGATACAAGTATCGAGGTAAGCGAGGAGAGATGTCTGGGTGTAGCATGGAGTGTTATTAGAGAAGGATTTCCAGCCCGATACAACCATGGTAGATAGAAAATTAGAACAGTCAAATTAACGTATGTATAAAATAAAAACTACTGCAATTATTCATTGAAAGATAAAATATATTTGGTTTAATGCAGAGGGTATTCTCTTATGGTTTACAAAAGTAAACGTTTGCCTTCTATAAGTGACAAAAATAATGTAATGAACTACATATCTAACGTTGTTGCGAAAAATGCTGACAGAAATTATATCCAACTCGATTCACATCTCTATGGATACAGAACTTCTTTCTGAAAGAGGAAAGGAACGAAAATAGAAAACACGTAAACTCACGTTTAATATAATGTCACTCAATAATTCTGCATGACCAACAATTGATAGTCACAAAAGAATAAAATGATTGGTTGAGGCGGGTTTGGTTGACATGTTACTAAGATCGTATATAATACGTGAAGCCGATATATAACACCAGGAAAGTCAGTGCATTCAAGCACAAAATGATTTTACAAAAGGTAAGATGGACGATCTAGAATTTAAAAGAAAAACAAATTGCCACATGGGAAATTTACCACACAACCAAATACACTCAATAGCTGCACTTAGGTGAATATGATAGGATAATTATGTGATCCAAAATGTGTTCAGTGCCGAGGAAAGAACAGGAGATTTGAAGAAATATTGCTACACAAGAACAATACACAGGAGAAAAAAAAATTGCATATCTGGTAGTTTAGAAGACACCCTCAATAATATATAACGCGTATATGAAGCATGTAAGCATAAACAGAATTCAAATGACACGTGATATAACTTTATTATTGATTGCTAGAAGATCGTACATCATTTCCCCCTACACACCGTCGATACAACAGTGTCACAGAGAAAATATGTGAATATAATGATATCTTGCGAAGATCATATATTACTTTTTGCCATGTAGTTTCAAATGATTGGAAACAGAAGAACCAGAACAAATCGAAAAGTAATTGAAATTGAGAGGAAATAAGAAGCATTTTGTATAAGTGATGATATGTACGGGCGGTGTTGTTACACGAGCATTACAAAGAACAGAAAATAACTCTCCAATAGAGTGAGATATATTAATGTAGAATACTTTAATGGACATTCACAATAGGGGTACTTTTCCGATTTTACAATGAAAATCACACCGTTTAGCCTTTAAATTAATTGTAATATGTGCCAGTAGTTAGCTGTTTATTCAAACCGAGAATTGCGTTGAGTGAAGTCACTAACTAATAATTGTATACAATATAGACGCGTTTGCAATTCCCGATGAGTGGCTCAAATAAGACGGAAGTCTCATGGATAAATCCCTATCTTTCTGCTTTCGGAGAGATTGCATTAGCAGTTCATTATTCTACCAATTGCGTCCCATAAGGAACGCTCCACAGAATTCAACTTATACCACAGCAGAATGTCTCTACAGTAAAATTGAAGTATCAAACAGGCGCAACATAGCGTATCGATAACGCATAATTGTCAATAGTTCCGAAGATATAATAAAAATTGGTGTGTGTATCGCTGTTGTGTAACATGTCAGCCATTTTTCTTGTTCAGAGCTACATAGCTGGAATTCTTATTAGAGTGACACTGATGTGTATGTGTCTGCGTACTCCAGCATCCAAGGATTTTTCGCGTTGTCATGCTATATGTGGATGTTGTCATTTTTACGCTTTTCGCCTAGGGTAGACATCACATTAGAATAAACAAGAAATAAATCAGCATGAAAATTGTTCTTCTTGCATAAGTATATTTCAGGATGGCTATACCAGTATTGTGTTAGCAGTCAATCTTGTTTGCATTTTCATATTTTGGTGTTTATTGTTTATGGAGCTTGTAGATGTAACCTGCGCTTATCGAGTGATAAAGTTAGATACATTATTTTATTTTATTAGTTCTCTACTCTAGGGAGTTAAGCAATTTTAAGACTGTTTTATTGGATCTAGTAAATTCATTGTACACTCAAGTTTTGCTGTTCTTAATATGATGACCAAAGTGTTTATCAGTTTTTAGCCATTTGCGTAAGGCCATGTTTATATTGTTGGATGACATGTTTTATTTATTTTTTTATTTTTAGTACTACGTATTCTAGGTCGATAAAAAGGCAAAATAATAGGAATAGGAAACTATAATATCAGCATTTTTAACTTAGAAATAATGCGCATGAAATCAAATCATTAAGGTAATCAATTAAAGAAATATAGGTTACCGATGTACTTTACATTGGAATTGTTAGGAAATTGTTTAATAGGTCATTAGATAGAATCGTATATTTGTTCTTTTGACAACAATAGCGGCATTTGGAACTGAAGACTTTGTTTAATAGCATTGGTACAATAAATTAATAAATTTTATTGTTTAGAGAAATTATTGCAATATATGAGGTTATATTTAGTGGTCTCCCTAAATACTGAGTTGTAGAAATATGAATGTGTGAATTAAAACTGCCAAGATTGAACATTCTTAGGCATATTTCAGTGTCTGAAATTTGGAATTGATGTGTTCGAGTGATATGCTGTGGATAGGATTTAGTTTGATTTCGAAATGCTATTATCCAGCAAACTTTAAAGCTTCTAAGAATTTGTTTATGTAAACATTTCTCGGTCCTTGAGTCATTTCTGGTTGCGGAATTCCATAATTGTATTTCTGGTAAGAGGCGTGTATGAAATATGTTATGTGGATATAAGTTATGTATATTTTGTAATGTGTTTCTGTTTATGTTGAAAAGAAACTTTGTTACTAAAACTGGAAGATTTGCTGTTGATTTAACATCTATGTTTTCTAGAGACGATTGTATGTCTCGTTTCATATTTTTTATCGCAGCTTGACGCAGAGTTGCATAAAATATTAATCGTTTCGTCCAGTATATACCTGCAGTCATTCTAATGATGCAACGGACAATAGATTTGTGGTTATTGCTATTTTCTTATGTTGCTGTAGTTTATACGGTTTAAAAACAATCAATACACGAAATAACAACAGCAAGCTATAATGGTTTCTTATATAGGCACAAGGCTATCAATTTTGGGGGAGGGGGTGTCGACTAAATTGACCCCAGTGCGTGACTTGTACTTTATTTTATCGATCCATTAAGGATGAAAGGTAAAGTTAACCTCGGCGGGAAATGAATTCAGATCATAAAGGGCCGTAACTCCATGCTGTAAAGCATGGCGTCCGACCCTCTACCGATACTGCCAATATCATTTAGGTACAAGGCCAACAATTTTGGGAGTCAGGAGAAAGTCAATTAAATCGACGACAGTGATTTACTTTATTTTGTTGACCCCGTAAGAATGGAAACAAAGCTAAGCTTGGTGGGATTTGAACTCAGAACATAATGGGGCTTAACTAAATCCCACGCAGTATGTTGTACGATTCCTTACCCATAATGTCAGATTTCGGATGCCATGCTTTCCAGCATAGTTACGTCCCTTTACGATCTGAGTTCAAATCCCGCCGAGGTTGACTTTGCCTTTCATCCTTACGGGGTCGATAAAATAAAGTACCAGTAATGCACTGGATAATTGCTGGCCTTGTGCCTAAAGTAGAAACAAATAATTATAATTGCTTCTGTAATATTGTCGACTGATTTGACATTAGTGTTATGCTCGGAATTTGTGATCAAAATTAATATTAAGCAGGGTATATAAATATATGACAAAATCCCAAGTATAGAACCACTACCGAGGGCTGACTACGGATGTCAAATCCAAAATTACTCTTATTACGAAAGTGAAATGCATTTCCCAGTGATAATTGTTTCTACGTTAGGGACAAGGCCAGCAATTACCCAGTGCATTACTGGTACTTTATTTTATTGATCCCGTAAGGATGAAAGGCAAAGTCAACCTCGGCGGGATTTGAACTCAGATCGTAAAGGGACGTAACTATGCTGGAAAGCATGGCGTCCGACCCTCTACCGATACTGCCAATCCAATAATACACGACAAATATGTGCTTGCTGCATGTAGATATATTCATTTGAGGTTTGCTTGTCACTCACAAGTATTTCTCAGATCCTTTTCACAGAAGAGTGCCCCCCTCTACTCCTTTTCTTTACTTTCCAAAGGGAAGTTAAAATATCGATACAGGCGTCACGATATTAATAAAAATGCGTTTAATATATTCTCCTAAATGTTATAAATTATAACATAAGAATAAATTTGAGATTTTGATTATAAAAACCAGAAAATGACACGAATGCAAAAGATCACCATCTGTATTTAAAACTAGCTTTGCTATTGATTATATTTAATGAATTATTTTATTGATCACTGCATGGTGTTTAATAATGCATTTAAGGATCTTATAACGTAAGCACCTTGAAACAGCAACTGCTGTGTTAAAAATAGATGCAATCTCCTCTAAGGTCATGAAATGTCATTTTATCTTCTTACATTCCAACTATTCGAAAATGTATTTACATAATTTATAAAACAGTGGGTGTACATAGCCGATTGATAAATTGCTATTTCTTCAAAAACGCTTAATTCAAGAATTTAAACCACATCTTCCGTCCAATTGTTGAAATAATATTTTCTTTTAGATAATAATATTTTGAATGTTTTCTTAGAAGTAATATCATACAGCTAACATATTGGACTTATTTTCTTAACTTTCGCCTTTTGTGTTTATAAATGTCTGTTTAATCGGTAGGTAAATACATAGATATATAGATACACACCGTTGCACCCTAGGCATAGAGACCACTTCCCCACTTTCTTCCGTCACCCAAGTCTCCTTGCTTTCCCCTCCTTTCCCTCTCATTTATAGTCATTACCTCTACTTTGCCATACATCCAGATCCCCCCTTCTTCGTGCCCATCCCCAGTATTATTATCTTTCTTTTTCATATTTCCATCATTGTATAACTGTTTTTTGTAAAACATTGTTGACATTACAAAAGACTAAAAAATAAGAAGATAAATGAATAAAAGTGGAACGTTACATAAATAAATTCAAATACATATACACAAGACGCAAAAAAGGTATTAACATCTAATCTCATCGTTATTAAGTATATTCTCGATGTTTTGCTGTTCGCATCACACACCATATATATGTTTCCCAAATAATACCTGAACAAATAGTCAACATCAATAGAACAGGACTCATTACTGTCCTGTCTATGTCAGTGGTTCCCAAATATTTCGCTACCAACAATACTTTATTGTTCAAACGTATTTTCCTCTACAATTATAACCAAACCATTTTATTGTACGGTAAGTAATGTTTATACAGGGACATGAAGGGCACACACTAAAATCTGTGAATTGTGTTTCATATGTTGTTTCTCAACATCACTCTGAGGGTTCGATGATGATGATCGCTGCCCACAGGGAAGCCTCTGTGTCTGTGTGGGTGTGTGTGTACGTGTGTGTGTGTGTGTGTGCGTGTGTCTGTGTGTGTTTGCGCGCGCGCGCGTTACAGTATTTGCCTTAAATGTAAATAAGTAATTTACAAGAACGTCCTCGGGAAATAAATCAAGATAGATATCTTCGTCGATATATGTATTGTGTACAATCACATAAATATCTTATGCATGGCAGTTACAAACGCAAACATACGTACACATACATACACACCTACAGAGACACACAAATAATTGGTATACACACACAAAGGCACACATACACACACACACACACACACACACACATACACACACACATATATATATATATATAAAATGTAAAAAAAGAAACAGTAGGAAACGCTAAAGGGATTTTCTCTCAGAATAACATCAAAATATTTATTTACAAAATAGTAATTTCACCATTTGATTGTACGGGTTTCAGCTTATATGTTCTTTCAACGACGGAAGATTGTAATGCAAGGAAATTGCATATTAATAAGAATAATATGAATATCGGGAAAAAAAGAAGACCCTAATGCTCTTCCGTAACCTTTCCAGGTCTGGTAATTTATGTTTTTAGCTAGTAGAAGCGCATCGTCTCTATAAATTCCTTCTTGGGGGTTATGAAATTCCTTATGGATATTATGAGCGATATATATATTCCGACTATGTCTGTGATTTGCGCTGACTCGATAGATCCCATAGTGATATCAAAGCTATTTTGTCTATCCCGTCGTACCCGGTATTGGTTTTCAAATTCAATGATCGTTCTCCTAGCAGCTATTACTATCCTAATTTCATCCATGGTTAGATCTGAATTTTTCTTGGCAAATATTAGTAACTGATTTAGGATGACTGGGGATATGAATGAATAGTAATCATTAATATCGAATTGTATGAATTTGGAAGCTCCCTTATGGTCCATTCTATTAAACCAGTGCGTGCGTGTTTGTGCTTTCTAGCTCGTTGAAATTTAATCGTATATAAAAGCGCTTAAATACTTTAGTGTTGGCAGAAAGTAAACATTTTTGATAATATGAAATTCTATATTGGTTTAGATATGCCCTCACCGGGTCATGATAATGTTATATTCCCTTTAAACCATAATATGGCTATAGAAGGCAATTTAGATTACACACAAACTCACACACATGCACAGAAAACACGTTCATACATACATATATAAGTATGTAATCAATATATATAGATAATATATTAATATATATATATATATATATATATATATATATATATATATATATATATATATAATTAATACAATAACAGAGATAGTTTAAATCTAAACTCTGACTGGTAATCATCTCACTCAACAAACATTAGGTTATATTTAAATATAAACCCAATTTAAGTGTTTGGGGTGCTAACAATATGTATAATGTGGAAAAACTAGTTGTATTATTTTATGAGATATAATTAAAGTTAAAGTATATCTCTCTTTCCAAACAATTGTTTCATTATAAGTTTTCTACAAGTTGGGAGAATATTTCCAGTTTATGTAGAAGCCTAATATATATTCATGTAAGACTATATTTAGGTAGGCGCTTATAAATCATCAGTTGAAGCCCATTAAAACTTGATATAAGAAAGAAATTCTTACCGCAGTCAAAAATCATGTCTGTTAAGTTGCTCCTCTCGCCGCGAATGACCGCCAAATTTGAAATTCCAGCAGTTTTTGACTGAGGAAGTATCATAGCGATACGAAGCGGGAACGGGAGACAACTACGATCCATGAAAGGAGGAAAAAAAATAATAAACACGCGGGTTAATTAGTGTTTTCGAAAACATTATCAATCCAACGTGTTAAGAACTCAATTGAAAATAAAAAAAATAAATATATGCGTGTATAAATTACACACGCATATAGATATTTTCTTAGGCTAAAAACAGATGTTGTACCCGAATCAGAACCGCATCTCATAACCGCAGTAAATACAGAAAGTTATGCTTTAAAGGGAAAATGGGAATATAATTCTCCGGCCGAATTAAGAGTAAAATATAAAACACACGCGGATTAATTGGTTATTTCAAAACAAATATTAATTCCTCGTGTAATGAACTCAATTAATTAAAGAAAATAAATGTATGCATGTAATTATATACATAGGCATATATATATATATTTTCTTAGGCTAAAAAACAGAGAAGTTACAACCAAAAAAAAACCACAACACTTCACAACAGTAGTAAATACGGAAAGTCAAATTCATAAGGTACCTGGAAATAAACACCTCTGGCCAATCAAGAGTAAATATTTAATACAATAACAGAGATAATTTAAAGCTAAACTCTGACTGGTAACCATCTCACTCAACAAACATTAGGTTATATTTAAATATAAACCCAACTTAAGTGTTTGGGGTGCTAACAATATGTATAATGTGGAAAAACCAGTTGTATTATTTTATGAGATATAATTAAAGTTAATGTTCGTATATTTATATATTTTTGATAGCTATCCATATGTTTGATCTATATTGGTGAATATGTCTAATAAACGAAACAATATGGGGTGCTACGTAGCATGCCTCTCACCCATGTAACTCATCCTAAGTTGAGCAGTATGTATAAAGCTTTATCGGTAAATTGCGTTTACTTTTGGGTATCTGCAATTAGATCGATCTAATTCCTCAAAATACCCATATATGTATATATTCATTTGATTAAAGCTAAAGAGTGAGTCTTGTCATTCTGGAGTTCACCAGCTTATCACAGTATTATAAGAGAATAACTTTTCTTGTCTGATGACCTAGTGATAACCAAGCCAAACTATAGTGTAACCAGACTTACTATTTAGTCTTAATAGAATGAATATTTAAACTCTACTTCATTATTGATTATGCTTTTCTCTCAGTTGTTATTTATATACGGATATACAAGGTGGGGCATAAGTCTGGAAGCAAATAAAAATGATTTTAATAACAAAACTACTAATTTTATTCACCAGCAACATATATGTAATTATACATAAATATATTTAGAATGTATTATATAGTTTATTCAAATTGACCCCACAGCCATCCACCCAACCTCATGGAGCAATAACAACCTCTAATCTTCCACCGAGGAACGCACATTTCTTGGGGAATTTCATTCCAAGCACTCAGAAAAGATGACTTTAAATCATTACATGCCTTATGGATTTTGAACAGAACATTTCTTCACGGATAGATCATATTTAAAAGTCCAGAGATTTCAAATCAGATGATCAAGGAGACCACATTTCTTTTGATCGGAACCTCGAAAGATTGTCCCTGCGCCAAGCTTGTGTAACATTTACTTCATGGAAAGTGGCGCTCTGCTGTTGAGATGTCCACATAAAATCATTACCAAAATCATTACTTGCAGGAGTAAGTATATGCTCCAAAATGCCGTTTATGAATATATATATATGTGTGTATATATATATATATATATATATATATATATATATATATATATATATATATATACATTATGAAGAGAGAAAAAACATTTAGATATAATTAGTAATAAAATGTATCATACCTAAACTGCTCCTAAATTCCTCGACTACGTAGTTTCGTGGCATAAACAAAAACAATATATCAAAGATATAGAGACCCTGCGAGGTCTGCCGACTTATCAAGAGGTCGACCGTTATATCGCGTGACTATCTCCCCCTCCGCCTTTTGGGATTCTTTCTCACGTCGTGTAGACGCGTTCTTGAGACTAGTAAAATGAGGTATCCTCTTGATAAGTCGGCAGACCTCGCAAGGACTCTATATCTTTGATATATTGTTTTTGTTTATGCCACGAAACTACGTAGTCGAGGAATTTAGGAGCAGTTTAGGTATGATACATTTTATTACTAATTATATCTAAATGTTTCTTCTCTCTTCATAATGTATTTTTAACTCTGATACTGGTTCAGTCTGGTTCAACTGAATTGGTCTGTCCCAGTCATTCATTGAGCAACATCGGTGAAGTCGGCACCCTTAACTCACAGTTGGGTGCGGATGCATTCATGTATATATGTGTGTGTCCGCATGTATCTGTGTGTTTCTAAATATATATATATATATATATATATATATATATATCTGTCTGTGTGTATATGTGTGAGTACTATATACTATATATATATGTATATATAGTATATAGTACTCTATATACTATATAGAGTACTATATACTATATATATATACATATATATATATAGTATATATATATAGAGAGAGAGAAGTAGTAACACAACAGTTAGTTCACCATACCAAGAACAATTGTTTCATCTTATGCGGATTTTCAGCTCGAACTGGTATCAACTCGTCCCATAGACTACCACTACGGATATTACCTTCCAGTGTTCTACCTCTCTCTCTCTCTCTATATATATATATATATATATATGCATATATATATATATATATATATATATATGTGTGTATATATCGACAGTCGATGGACTTTCCTCAAATCGGACCGAGGAAACAATGTATCCATTGGTCTTTCCAATTGCTAATACTAACTATCGGTCGCAACTCTAGGTAGAAGGAGCAACTTGAAATAAATTGTCTTGCTCCAGGACATAACGCATCGCCCGCTTCGGGAATCGAACTCACGACCTCACGATTGTTAATCCAATTCTCTAACCACTCAGCCACACTTTCCCACTATATATATATATATATATATATATATATATATATATATAATATAAGATCAAAAGATGGTTAAAGGAGTTCAATATATTTTATTATGCGCATTTCAAAAACAAACATCATCAAACAATAATATTTGTGTTTTCATCAGATAAAACAGGAGAACATGATATGAAGGCTAAAAAAACACTTGTTGATAGTGCAGTTTTAAATCAACATATGAAAAGTGGTTTTAGATTGATGTGTGATATTGGGAAAAATATTTTATTTAGAGAGGGGGGGAGAGAAAAGGATGAAAAGGGAAGGAGATGAGAGGGAGAGATGGGTGATAGAGAGAAAGAGATAGTTTTTATAACAGAGAGGAGATATATTTTATATAGAGGGGTTGAAAACCGTTGGAAGATACTGTATAAATTAAAAATTTTGAAAATTAACGAAGGGAGGATATGTGCGAGGAAAAAATATATTATATTTAGGGAGGGGTGGGGGTGGAAAGGATGAAAAAAAGGGGAGGAGATGAGAGTGAAGGTGGAAAGGGAGAGATGGGTGATAGAGAGAAAGAGATAGTTTTTATAACTGAGAAAAAGATATAATGTTTTAATATAGAGAGGTTGGGAACCGTTGGAAGATAATGTATAAATTAAAGGAATTTGAAAATTAACGAAGGGAAATTATGTATGGAGATAGAGAGAAAAAAATAACGAAGGGAGATTATGTATGGAGATAGAGAGAAAAAAAAAAAAAAAAAAAATAATAATTGTGGGTGAATATTCAAAAGGAGAAATGTAGGAATCTTAAAATTAGCAAAGAGAAAATGTTTATGTATAGGATTTGAGAAAAATTTATATTGAATTCATATGTATTAATAATGAGTTCGTTGATGGGGAGAAAAAAATAATAATAATAAATTAAGGATGAAATTGAGATTAAAAAGATTTATGATAGAGAGAAAAAATAATAATGATTGCGGATGAATACTCAAAATGTCAAAAACAAATGTTATTGTTTTACGAAGAGATATAATGAGGGTGATGAGTAAACGGGTATTATAGAGTGTATAATGCCCTTTAAAGTAAGGTAGATGGGTATATTTTAAAGAATATATGAGTATATATTAAAAAAAATATATATAATAATAAATTAAGGATGAAATTGAGATTAAAAAGATTTATGATAGAGGGAAAAAAAAAAATAATAATGATTGCGGATGAATATTCAAAATGTCAAAAACAAATGTTATTGTTTTACGAGAAGATAGGATGAGGTAAATGAATAAACGAGTACTATAGAGTGTATAATGGCCTTTAAAGTAAGGTAGATGGGTATATTTTAAAGAGGTGTATGTATATGTGCCTTTGAGAAAAGATTCTAAATTGATAAAGAATTGAATATTAACTGTATACTTTGTGAAAAGTTCTATGGAATTTATGAAGGCAGATGGAAAACAAATCCGAGCGTCTATTTATTATGGATTCTAGGTTAGAGATAATGGTAAATTTTTCATTTAGGCAGAGATTACAGATTTTAGATAGAGAACTGTTCAAGTACGAGGATGCAGAAGAAATCTTTTTCCAAAAGATGTTATATTTAATGTTTTTGTCTTTTAAGGACCATATGAGTTCTGAGAGAGCAGTGTTAGTTCTTTTAAGTTTGTATTTGAAAGATGAATGATGATTATAGAGACGAGCTTTAAAAGAGGTGGAAGTGGAGCCAAAATAGGTGAAGGAGTTGGTGCTAGTTATAATTTTACATTCATAAATTAAGTTTTTATCGAGGCAATGGTTGTTGAGAGGACATTTATTTTTAATGCGGCAGTTGCAATTAGAGAGATTATTAATGAGTGATCTAGTGTTATCTATAGAAGGAATTGGATTGGAGAAGTTGTTTGCGATAGGAATAATAGGAATAATAGTTTCTTGATTTAGAGTTGGATTATGAACATTTAGCGAAGTTGTGTTTGACGTTGCATTTGGGTTTACAGAAGTTAGCCTAGGGTTTACAATGACGTCAGGAGTACTATTATTGTTATTATGAGATTCAATATTGGAAGGAAGAGATTTAGTATTTAATATTTTGTTGTTGTGTTTAGAAATGATGTTGGAAATATTGGAGGATGTAGAATACGAAAATTTAATGGTGTGTTTGTTAAATATTTTACTATAGATATGTGAGGGAGGGAAGCATTTATTTAAGGCACTAAAAAATAATTTAGGAATATTGTTATTAATAGAGATGGAGAAAGGAGCATTATACCAGATTATGTTTTTGTATCTAGGTCTTTTATTAAAATTATTGGAATGGTTATGATTAAATATTCTACTGTAAGTTTTCCTAGAATTTGTTTCTTTATTATATTTGATTTTATCTGGATAGCCAGCTTTAGAAAGTGCGTTATTATAGTAATTGGCGTTAGCATCAAAGATGTTTTTATTAGAAGATATGTTAGATATTCTATTTCCAATATTATTAACTATAGCATTCTTGATATTGGTAGGATGGTTAGATTTAAAGTTAACATAATTAAGATTCTTATTGTTTTTATGGTAAGGGTAATATAGGCCAGTGTCAAGATTAAGAGATACATCCAAGAAATTAGCTAGTTTGGTACTATTATCAAATTCAATTTTTAGGTTATGTTGGTTAAAGAGATTACGTATATTGTTCTTAATAATATTAAGTTTAACTATATTGCAATTTAGGATAGTAAAGAGTCCATCGTCACGATAAATTCCACCGCGAAGTTGAGGAATTTTCCGACTCAAAGAGTTCAAAATGAAGATACCAATTAAATCAGTCAATTGGGATGAATCGGATGCTCCCATTGTGATGTCGAAGTTGTTAGAGGTATCGGCTCTGGTCCAATATTCGTTGTTGAACTCTAGGATGGTTTTACGTGCGGTGAGGATGATGTGAAGTTCATCTGTGGTGATGTCAGAATATTTAAGTGCGAAAGATAGAGCATTATTGAGAAGTGAAGGCGAAATGGAGGAATAGTAGCTGGCAATATCGAATTGAATAAATTTTAGTTTGTTTTTATTATCCAATTTGTTGAACCAGCCAATCACTTCAGAAGTACCAAACCATAAATTTAGGTTTAAAGAAGAGCAATTAGAACTAACCTGTGGGATAATCCTATCCAAGATGGCTTTACTAACAACCCCCAGATCAGATTTAGAGGGGGCGATTAATCTAACAGGTAGTTCAGTGCGAAAATTGTTTTTGTGATCCTTGAGATTTATCCTCGGAGTTCTTGGGAGGAATGGTTCGGTCTTTTTTTCAATGCCAAGTTTTGACATAATCTCATAGGCTTCAAGGTTTATGCATTCTAAATTTTCATGGTTGGTTTTACGATACTTTTTCCTAAGTTCCTTTAGGATAAGGTTGTTATAATTATCCTTGGAAATACCATATAGGTTATTGGTTTTGTCAGAGTGGACTAAAACATTTTTTGAGGAATTTAGGTTAGAGATTGTG
>OZ024742.1:214650161-214657661 GCA_964016885.1 Eledone cirrhosa | reverse complement strand
TTCAGTTTCAGCCAAGTTTGAGCAAATGGAATCTGCCACATACTTCCAAGATATTTTGACAAAAGATTAGCCAGATCACTCAAAGATCGTAGAATACCATCTCGAATCTAGGCTATTGTGAACAAAAGCTGTTGTGTGCAGAATACGCGTGATCTACGCGTATCAAGCTCTCTTCCAGTTGAGAATATCTTTCGGCATGCCGAAAAGTTTCCATAAGTTTCGGAATTCCTCCTTGTACATTTACACATCTCATTTCACATATTTGGACGTCTGCCCCCGGTAAGGTGCAGAAGAGAAATGCAGCGTCACATTCAATGGAGGGCAAGAAGTCAAATTACCTGTCGGATCTCGTAACATAGGTCTGCTCTTTCCAGTGTCATTGTCCCTGGTGGTGCTCCTTTCGTATCTGAAAACCTGTCAAGCCCTTATCGACAAGGTTCTCCACCACACAACAGAGCATACACAATCAGAAAACTTAAGTTTGCCTACTCCAATTGCAGCGATCACAGTGTGGATGTCGAATCTCCTCAACACAAACCGGATGCAATCCAAGGTTTTCTCCAGATCGCCAAGTAACACAAATGCCGCTTCATTTCCATTCGTGCCACCTATGTATCGGTCACATCCCACGGCGTGGTGCTCTAAACTTGATAACTAAGTACTATTCGGGAAGATGCTGGCGTCCCGTTGTATATCCAACCAGATCGATTAAACATAGAAGACGGCAAAGGACAGATAAACTCACATTCTTCCGGTACCACCATCTGGAAGGCAATATGTAGATATACGTCCTTAGCTACATTCTGGTGAATTCTGTGACAGACTCAGATTCCGTTGCCCAACAAGCTGAACAACACATGCTGTTCAAATACCGGCCGCTTCCCGATAGTTATACATTTCTCATTAAATGAATAGGCGTGAAAACATCAATGGTCTCCGAACTACTTCCTTACAAGGTGCTATCGGGAAGGAACTGGCCACTCGCAGAAATGAGACCCACGAGCTTCAATAGCACTGTCAGCTCATTTCAATGGCTATCATCCGGGGTAAAACATTTTCAGTTTTGTTTGCTTTGATTATGTGGCGTCATACAGGGTTCTGTGGTCGAACTGCGTATGTGACCCCGTATATGTCTATAATAATTGCAGTGTTTATACTTTCTAAAACCATACATAATATCATCATATCTGTCCCCTGAAATTCATAAAATGTTTACCTAATGACATTTAAATATTTTAACATCATAAACTATTCGTGAGACCGACTCGCATATTTGTATTAATTTAAAAATGACATGATGTAGCCATTTAAATTTCACATGCTCTCCATTTTGGAAATGCCCTAACACTTGTTTTTTTTTATTTCTTCTTATTCTTTTCTTTCTTATTCTTCTTTCTCCTTGAAACGCCAAATTCGTTCTTCTCTTTATTTTCGGCGCACAGATTTTCTCCTTATAGTGAGGATAATGAAACTAAGCCTGGTTCCTCACAGCATACCAATATTTGTGCGAGCCAATGTTTTTAGGCGTTTATGAAATTTAAAATTATAAATGTAGCTTGAATGAAAAGAGGAAGATCTTTTGTTTGCAGGGTGGTAAAATAAATACACCATTATACTTCAATGGTCAGCTTGGTCATCTTCGTAAACACGCTATATTTTAGTGATATATAAAGCAAACTTGTTTTAATTTAAGACAAATTTATGTTTATTTGCCACTAGGGCACAAAAGAAAGAAACATATAGAATGTTTTCTGCTTCAAATACAATCTAGCGAAACTGTGTAATGTTAGATGAATGATTCCATATGGAACTATATATTATTTTCTCCCAAAGTCTATAAGAATCTTATAACGGATGTAGTTTAATAATTAAAACTCATTTATTATTGTGATTTCGATTTCGATATAGTTGGAATGAAAACGAATAGCATATAGTGCTTGGTTTCCATAATTAACTGGGCTTTATGAAACATATTGAATAATCCATTTAAACGGATGACAGCTATTCATCATGTAGCTAGCTATATTAGCATGGTGCTATTGTCAAGTGCCATTACAAATTACATCTCTGTTCTTATTTCAACTATTCGAAGAATATAATGTACATCTAACATAAATATATTCTAGTTTGAACGGATCAAATATAATGGATATACAAATCTGATATTGTATAACCTAAAATAAGGTTTGAACCTATATTACAATAGGGATATAGAGATAATGAAACTAACTCAAATTTCTGATAGATATCTCTATATAGCTACGTATTCATTCAAAACTAAAATGTCACACGTACAACCAAAATGACGATGTAGTTTATAGTCTGTTACAGACGGACGGAGCATCTGCAGATGGGAGATTCCTCTGTAAAGCACTGGATTATGCAAGTTTTTGTTTTTTTTTCGTTGAAGATTAACAGTCACCAACGTAGAAAATGGACCTTCACCATCATATATATGCTGTTCAATTAAGCCACAAGGTTAATAGAGCTTGGGATATCTGTATGTGCTGTTACTAAGGAAAAAGGGCAAGAACAGTTACATGTAGCCTCCAAACAGTCGCTGTTGTACAGGAGAATTGTGTAACAGTATACAACCTATGGATTAATGTTTCAATACAGATACCTGCCTGTGTTATCTACTAACTTCGTTATAAGTTTCATTTTATCTAAAGTCGTTCTAAATCTGTATGCTAGATCGAACTCTGGTAATTTTTTTCATCAATCTATTAGATGCCCTAGTTTCGTTTCATTTGTATTGCACGATTTCTTCCAGTATACTGGACATATATAGGTTATATATTATACACACACATGCATGTACATATATTACACACACACACACACACTCACACAAACACATATATATATATATATATATATATGTTAATGGTTCTATGTTTATATATATACTAGCAGACTTAGCCGGCGTTGCTCGGGGTTTGAAATTATGCTAAGAATATACAGCTACGAAGTCAAAGAAGAACATTGTTTATCCCCAACCTGTCAAAATAAGCAGAATTCTTCAATAATTAATGCAAACGAATATTTAGTACAATCCTTGTACACATAAATACATGTTGATAATGAAGGAAAACACTGAACAGGATGTAGTTATACAAATAATTAAAGACAATACACGTTGCAAATCTGTAAAAAAAATAGGCAGTTTTACTAAAGTACAAAAAGTTGTAATGAAAGCAGAGTTGTATACAAACAAAAATAAATGATAGTAGAATAAGAGAAAATATATTCTTTGAGAGCATCCTTTGCTGTGTATGGTTAAATTTTAAAGTTATAATCCAAAATATCCTGCATGACATATTCATTGGTATGTTTTGTAATGAGTAAGGTGAAGTCAAGGCAGAGCTGTAATAAGTTTTTTTGTTAACACTAAAGCACTTCAGGATAGACGATATTCTTTGTTTTTCTTTTCGGAACAAACGCAAAGAGATTATTTCGACTGCCAACTCGTGAGCAGACGTTTTGCACCGAAAGAGGTCATTTGAAACGCAATGTTGTACTGTCGGATATGCTTCAGAAAATCACGTGATTGTGAATGCTTACCTGTTAGAAGCATCTGGAGAGGTTGCGGTGGTTCCATAAGGGTGAGCAAATTAACCTTACCGTTGGAGCAGCACATTCCAGCTGATTCTCCCCCCACTTTTTAGCTTTACGATGTTGGCAAGTATTTGACATGGCATGTATTTGAATATCAGGATGGATTTGATAGTTTACATTAGGGTCATAATTAACTGCCTTAAAGTACCTACGTGAGCGTGATGCCTTTGAAATACCACGCGATAAAGCTCTACGTTGAGCGTTACCCTCCAGCCGAATAGCTCGACTTGTTACAGTCTCTACAGCTCGTGCCGTAGCAGTAGCTGAAGCATTTCTCAAATGCCGACTTTGACGTTCTTGCTCAGTCTCAATTGCTCTTGCTGCAACATTAGCTGAAGCATTACGCGTACGGCGTCTTTCATATTTGTGTACTGTCTCTGCAGATCTTGCAGCAGCAGTATCTGTAGCATCCAGAGCAAGGCGTGTTTCACGTTGCTCTGTAGTCCCTGCAGCTCGTGCTGCAACAGTTGTTTTAGCATTATTGGTTCGCCGCACTAACCGACGCTCAGCGGCGAGCAAAGATGTTGCGATAACTGTACTCACCACATTTAGTGATTGTCTATTTTATCAGCGGTTATCAGCGGAGCGTCATTTACACGCATTGTTTTCTTCGACCGATAGCCAATATGTGTATACTTTCTTTTATGGGGCATATTTGGTGAAAAGTTTTAAAGTGAAAATCTATGAATTGAAGCGTTACAGCTAACTTTGAAATTGCAAGAAATTTTTTTTTGTATCAACATGGCTTATGAAAGTTTTAAAAATGTAAAAGTGGTAGGTCCCAATGGTTTGAATGGAAAGTCCCATAACGATTGTTCTAAAAATAGACAAACCATCATCAAAATCTCGACAATTCGAGACTGCTGCGAGATTAGGCCCTTAACGCGAAAATTAACACTTAATATAGTGAAACAACAAGTGTTTTTTTTAACTTTGAAAGTGCAACAAAGAATAAACAAGAAACAAACGATAATATTAGTGATTTATCTTCAAATGAAAGTGATGTTTATATTCCTGAAAAGTTGGTTATCTCCCTTTTTTTATAAGGATTGCCTATAAAGTGTGTTATCTCGCTTACATCATGGTTTCTACCGATAATTTTGATATCGATTTTTTGTTGCTCAACGTGGTTCGATTTGAAGAATGTTTGTGATGTGACAATATTAGCGACCTGTGCAACGTGCACAGAAAGTTTGGTCAAATTCAGTTGGTAATTGTAAAAGCCTTAAGTATGCAAAATTGTACACAGACGCCCACACATCCTCGCTTTTTTGTATATAAAAATTATGAAGGGGCGTTATTAAACATTTACTCATCAGGGTGATTCAAACACGCAGCAGATTGGCAGTATCGGTAGGGGTCAGACGCCATGCTTTGCAGCAAAGAGTTACGGCCTTTTATGGTCTGATTTAAATCCCGCCGAGGTTGACTTTGCCTTTCATCCTTACGGGGTCGATAAAATAAAGTACCACTGGAAATGTGAGCATATTTTCGTGTACCTTTCACCAGCTTGACCTCTTTTCATCCCCAAAGTAATCCTTTCATTCAAAGTATTATTTCCATTCAAAACTTAAGTCTGCATTCCTCTACCCCTAAATTAAATTTCTACTACTACTATTCTATCAATTTGACCACTTACTACTTTTTCTAGTGGTCAATTCAAAACCTGTTCCCAAACAGACCTATTATATTAAAACTTTGTTGGTTTTTTCAATAAACAAATATCATTATTTCTGAAGACGCCATATATATGTGTAGGTATGTATATTTCTTCTGATAGTTTGTAACATTTTTACATAGATCTATATGATATACATACCAACCCACACATATATATCCTAGCAACGATCGTAAAATGATGAATTTTTAATATAAGCAACTGTTTCTTTGTTTTTATTCATTGTTTTTATTAATATATATATATATATATATATATATATATATATATATATATATATATAAGTGTCTGTGTGTCTGTGTGTGTGCATCAACATACACTGTGGCTGGTCTGTTTACATCTTAAGTCAACTATTCATCGGAGATTTGATTCTGATTTAGATATGAACTATTTCGTTTTCTTTTTAGAAACTTTACAGCTTTCCACATTATCACATCCTTTGAGTATTTACTACTATTACTCTAGCCATTGTTTTCTTTTGGGGGATTTGATTTTAGAGTTGTGTTGTATTTCTGTCCTATATTGTTTCTGTTCTTTAACTTAAGTATTTTTACTCGAATATTCGAACAGCCGTTATAATTTCTTAACGAAATGTTGTAAATATTTTATTCAGCTTTACGACAAATATTCGGATAGATTCAAACTTCATTTTATATCGAATCATTTTTTTCTGAATTAGGCACAAGGCTAAAAATGCTTGGAGAGAGGAAATTCGATTAGATCGATCCTAGTGCATAACTGGTACTTTATTTTTTCGACCCTGCAACGATGAAAGGCAAAGCCAAGGTCTGCGTGATTTGAACTTAGAACGTAAAGTCATATAACTATATGCTACTGTTGTCCAACGGTATACTGATATTGCCAATACACCAGCAAATAATAATCACATGTATGTACATAATAGGATGCGACCATATACTATTGTACATAAACACGGATATGGAAACACACAAATGCAAACTTATACATACAAATATTTAGATGTTAGTATGGGTTGTTTATTGTTTAGCCGTTTGAATAATGTTGAAATATTACAATTATGAAATGTTATTATGATATAAACTTATCAACATATGAGTACAGACAGTGTATTTCATTTCAGAATAATTATAGCGAGGCTTCATAAATTTTTACTTTAACAAATATCATTCAACAATTCTTTACGGAAGAAGACATTTGTTCTCAAGTTGCCAAGTGCTTCGAACGAGTATGGACCCTGAGTATGTGCAAAGAAATTCATAACCACAGAACGATACACATCTGCGTTAAACATATCCATATTTGCGCCGTAGTTATATATGGATGAGCATTAAACATATGAGATAAATATATAGTTATGTGCGAGGGTGCACGCACATTTGTATTCCTTTTAAGAAAATTTATAATTCTATACATATGGTTTCAGTTGCTTTTTTTCCAGCTCTTTTTGTTTACTAATTCGAGTTGATCTGTGGATACATCGATGTTAGTTCTAATCCGTCAAACGGTTTCACATCTAGTCCATAGCTGCTATTAGCGTGGTATAGTGTTTTTCTATGGCATTTGTGTCGAGCTTGTGTTTCAGGATACTTTTTTACCCCCTTCACTCTTCGCGATCACAAAGGAATTAGAAATGTCATGGGTTTCTCCACTTGGCTCAATATTATGCTATACCAGCTCACAGGAAGCGGAAGAGGAAGTGAGATAATTTCCCTCATTCATCTCACGTATTCTATTTTTTCGTTTCTTTTTGTTCTTTGCTTTTTTGAGTGCAAATTTGCTATGTTTCTGAGCAGGTATTTTTCAACTAGTAACTGAAAACACGAATGTTTAAATTCGTAGAATAATATAGAAGAGTCTTGTACCACAACTTTATAAACCATTGCTACGATTATTTAGGTACATTTTCTAATGGTTACATTTGGAATCCAACATAGTTTTGTTTCATATATAATGTTATTTTTAGAGCACCTGAATATGCTATTGAAAATGAGAAACATGTGTAAAATGTGTAATATGGCCACTGAATATTTAAACTTGCTATGTTTTCCGAAGCGGAATTGATTGGATCCTTTGTCCATGATATATTCAAGCTCCTATTTACTACTGGTATCATTGAATTCCATCCATACTAGGGTCTCACCTTCATAGAAATGTTTGAGACTGGTCTCCCACCTAATGAAACAATAATCAATTATACGATACTTTGACAGTTTAGAATCAGG
>OZ024742.1:214562661-214645161 GCA_964016885.1 Eledone cirrhosa | reverse complement strand
GACCAAACGAGACCCCGAGCAGCTTTACCGGTCTTTCCGTCCAGCGTCCGACGACGCCATCGGAAGGCATCGGTTTGCCTCTCCACGTTCCGAGTTGTAAACCGATAATTTTTTGTCCTGGTTCAGCTTCGCTACTGTGAACCTTTCGTATTCCTCCTGCAAGGTGCCGATCTCCCCGATTTGCGAGGTGCTCGACACCATTACTGTAACGTCGTCGGTGTAGGCCGACGCCGCTTTTCACAGTGCCGGTTCTAATGGGATGCCCTGCAATAGATTCAACTTCCGCAGTAGTAGCTCGAGAGTCAGTACGTAGAGAAGGGGGAGAGAGGGAATCCCTGTCGGATGGATTGCGTGATACGGAACGGCTCCGGGAGGTAGCCGTTCACCTTGACCCTTGAGCAGATGTTGCTACTGTGCATTGCAGCAATCCAGCCCCTGAACACGGGTCCGAATCCTGCCGCCTCGAGCACCGCATCCAGGTAACGATGGTTAACCCTATCGAAAGCCTTAGACTGATCCAAGTTGATAAGGGCCCCACCGAAGCCGGGTGTAAACCCTACCCTCGCTAAGATGTATCGCATGAGGTGGAGGTTGTCGTGTATGGATCTGGTCAGGATTGCGTATGTCTTCGCTTCTCCCACCAGGTTTTCGACGACAAGCGCCAACCTGTGTAGATAAGTGAATGGTGAGGAGAAAAGGGTGTGGTATGAGTGGGAAGGGGTTTTGACTGAAAGGCAGTTTTCAGGTATGTAGCATATGTTGATATAATGAGGGTGACAGTGTATTTAGTCAAATGAAACGGGAGAGTAGATGTCTATAAAACAGAATACTTAAGAGGTGTTTGGTATATTAATGCTACTTATGTTGATGATGGCAAATAAGTGATAATGATAATATAGTGCAGAAATGTCAAATATATTAAATGTTCAGTCGAGTCTGATCACTGAATACATAGGTGAAACTCGATAGTAACCAGACACACGGGATAATCATCATAGATAATAAATATGTAGGTAAGAAATGTTTATATTTACTAGATATACATTTTCCCCAACACCATAGATATTGTAAAATAATCAATCCTAATTCCGTCAAGATATCCTAGTCACGTATACCATCTATGAGATCATAATTTACTGCAAAATTATACCCAACGATAATTATGTGTTCAATCGTTGCCTCCTACACAACTGATTCGATGTCTCAAGAGCAGCTTAGATTATAATCTAAGAACACGACAATAGAGAAAATTCCGAAGATAGTAAAAGATACATCGGTATGGTGCAAGATTATTTTAAACATGGTTTCTACACATCCAGTAAGCCTGGCATAAGAACCAGTACAGCTCTCTTCGAAAAAGTCTGACAATTAAAGGAGAAAGGATTCCCACACAAGATCTCTTCAAATAGCGAAATGTTTACATGATGCGTCCATCTCAAAACCCAACTGCTTGCGAAGTGGAAATACTCAACAAATTCAGCTGATTTTCAACCACCTGAATTTGATTCATATGCTTATATTATATCTTTTCTCTTTCTTCCCACACTTACATAATACAATACACTTTCTATAATACTCTACTCCATATCGTAATAAATATTGCCATCTCTATATTACATTCCACCACATAATACAATGCTTCTGCTATACTATACGATCACAAACAAGCGAAGGATGTCAAATTTCAAATTTACGGCATTGAGTTATTTTCCTTCATTATAATACATTTTTTAAAACACACGTTTTTAGCAAGATTTGCTTTCAACGGCACCTTATAACCTCCTATAAGCACCTGAATTTCAGTAAAATGTTACTGTCCATTTACCTGGAATGGGTATCTATGTCTATAAATATGATCTAAGATTACTTTACTTGCGATTGTGGGTTCTAGTTAAGTTTAGTAATAGGAGGAATTTATTGGTGTTTAATTGTCGACCTTAACATGGTAATCTGCATCCTGTTAACATTTCCAATATTCCATTTTTATTACTCATAAACACTAGATAGAGGCGCAGCTGCACCCATACAGAGTATACTTATGTCATAATAAACAAAAAATACGTTTCACTGTGAGTACAGAAACAGTTACCCCGGTTTCGGTGTACGAACGCTGAAATTTGAAGATCGTCGTTAGTCGCATAAATATACGAATGCTTAGAAGAATGTAAATAAATCCCCACTAACAAAACATACATATAGAAGCTCTAACATATCACAAATCTAACTACAGGAATAAATGTTCCCATTATACAACATGAATTCATGTAGAAATTGCACATTTAGTCTTCCAGTTTTATTCATTATTTATACTATATTCAATTTTGATTGAACTCATTTAAAAGTAATGAAATATATCGTTATTTTTGCTTGTTTATAGTAGGAATATATTTAGTGTCTCTGAATTTTTGAAAACGAGAAAACTTTTTTAATAAATTATACGCTATTTATGTCTAAACAATGAAATATGACAGATTATATTTCTCTTCACCCAATCTGAATTTAATGTGATTGTTTCGCTACAGCTAAATTATAAATATTACAGACTATTTTGTTGCTATTTTATAAAGCTATATGTCAAATTTTCAACCTTATCATTCCGACCAACAACAGTTCGATATGACAATTACTCTTAAAACAGACATGAAATTAATACATTAGATATATATCGATTGGAATCGGGTTTGGAACACTAATGTGTTAATCTATCGAACACTATTTCATGATATTAGTGGGTAGTGTTTGCATCTTACTTTTACATAAACAAAGCGTTTCCGGCGCTGCTAAAAAGCGAATATTTGCTACATATGTCTATTTTGCAACAACGTAATATTTGCAATGTTGCTGGTGATAATCTGACTGATTTGAATATGTAGTTCTTGATTGGAGTTATTTTTATTTCATGAGTCATATTACATGAAATAAACAACAGCTTAAATGTAATCAAATGATTTCATCAGAAAATAAATTTATACAAAATATAACATTATGTTAAAAGTAATTTTAAATAACAAATAATATGAGCTGCGTTACCTTTTGATTCTTCAATTTTTTTTCTGATTGATATGAAGCAGTGGAAACATATTCAAACAAACACACAAATACTGAGCATATATTTCATGTAACCCGTGACGTGGATTCTTTCCGCCAGGTTACACCCTAGTTTGTTGATTGCTTGGACCCACCAACACTGGATATATATATATATATATATATATATATATATATATATATATATATATATGAGAATAAACGTGCTGCGTGGTTGCTAATGGGTTACATATGAATAAAGTTAGTCCTTCATCAATGATCTTCCAACCATCATTGGTATTTCATCGCTTTAAAGACCATATACCTCCGGTTGGTGCGAGCAACGGCTAAAAAAAGGCGTTGGGACACGTAAATAAAGGGGACACGAGAGTGTAAACAAGCAAAGTTGGTGAAGCAACGAAAAGTGAGGAAGAAAGAGTCGAGTCCCAAATTTCTATGAATATAATTCCGGTGAAATCGTGAACGAGAGGAAATAAAGACCATCAATCCTGGTTGGAATGTGAGCAAGGAAGGAATTCCGTACAGGTCTAACGGGAGGAAGAAGGAATCTAGTCTGTGAATTCGGTGAACATAAGTTCTGTGAAATCGTAGACGAGAGAGAGAAAAAAAGCGAACCAGCCTGACCAAGAGTGCGAAGAAAAGAATTACGCACAGGTCAAACGGAAAGAAGGACGAGGAGGAGAGGTAGTAACAGAGAGTGAGTGAGTGAAGGGTGAGGAAGAGGCTAACAGAGAGAGTGACTGTTAGAGAGGGTAAAGATACAGAGAAAGATGAAGCAGTAAGAACGAAATAGACGGGTCACTGCTGGGGAAAAAATATGTGTAAATATGTGAATAAACGTGCTGCGTGGTTGCTAGTGGGTTACATATGAATAAAGTTAGTCCTTCATCAGTGATCTTCCAGCCATCATTGGCATTTCATCGCTTTAAAGATCATATACCTCCGATTGGTGAGAGCAAGGATAAAAAATGTCGTTGGGACACGTAAATAAAGGGGACACGAGAGTGTAAACAAACAAAGTTGGTGAAGCAACGAAAAGTGAGGAGGAAAGAGTCAAGTGCCAAATTTACATGAATATAAGTTCGGTGAAATCGTGAACGAGAGAGAATAAAGACCATCAAACCTGGTTGGAATGTGAGTAAGGAAGGAATTCCGTACAGGTCTAACGGGAGCAAGAAGGAATCCAGTCTGTGAATTCGGTGAACATAAGTTCTGTGAAATTGTAGACGAGAGAGAGAAATAAAGCGAACCAGCCTGACCAAGAGTGCGAAGAAAAGAATTACGCACAGGTTAAACGGGAAGAAGGGGGAGGAGGAGAGGTAGTAACAGAGAGTGAGTGAGTCAAGGGTGAGGAAGAGGCTAACAGAGAGAGTGACTGTTAGAGAGGGTAAAGATACAGAGAAAGAGGAAGCAGTAAGAACGAAATAGACGGGTTACAGCGGGGGAAAAAAATATGTGTAAATATGTGAATAAACGTGCTCCGTAGTTGCTAATGGGTTACATATGAATAAAGTTAGTCCTTCATCAGTGATCTTCCAACCATCATTGGTATTTCATCGCTTTAAAGACCATATACCGCACGTCAAAATATTTTGTTTTGTAGTGTTGTTTAATTGCTTTAAGTTAAGTTTTTTTTTTTTTTTTTTTTTTTGAATACTATAATAATGCATTAAGGAATGCCGACCACCGGGATACAATAGAATACATTGATAAGAATCTCCATAAAACACATAGCTCTACACGAAATCAAGAATTACGTAACCGGCGGACTAAAATGCAAGCACACACATGCAGTACCACCAGACATACTAATAATAGAAAATCCTCACTAAATAAATCACGTTGTAGAAAGTATATATGGTATAATCCTATTTTTAATGCCTCGATTAGTACAAAACTATCTATTTCATTCTTTAAGTTAATCAACAAGCATTTCCCTAGTTCCCATAGATACAGTAAAATTCTGAACTCTAAAACTATTAGACTATCATACTCCACGGCACCAAACATTGAAGCATACATAAAAAACTTAACTTAAAGCAATTAAACAACACTACAAAACAAAATATTTTGATAACAGATGGGCAGAACGTAATATCTGCCTCCCAACCACTAAATGGGAGACTGGTATTACACAACCCACCTGTACTGCTATCACAACCTATCCATGGTATACCCGCTACCCACAACAAAAACTGTAACTGCCATCTACCTGAAAGATGTCCATTAAAGAATAAATGCCTAAAGTCCAACATTGTTTACCAATGCACGGTTGAATCGAACGACCAGAAATGGTATTACATCGGGTCTACCACCACCTCGTTTAAATCTCGCTGGTACCGTCATCGATTCTCAATTAAACATCCTGATCACCGTTTTGTGACCACGCTCGCCAACAAGACCTAGCAACTCCGTGAATGCAACCAACAGTTCACCTTAAAATGGGATATACTTTCCAGCGCAAGTGCATATCGGAGTGGATTGAAGTACTGTAGGTTATGTAACCTTGAACTCTTTTACATCTTAAAATCCCAAAATAAACTACTTAACGATAGAATCGGACGATCATTATACTGCAGCCACAAACTAAAAGCTAAATTCTCTCACTATAAAATAACTTAACATTCGAACCCGTAACTATAACATTGCTTTCTAGCTAACCACCTTCTGTTCCCCCACACTACAAGACAATACCCTGCTTAAATGGTAACTTAGTGCAACTCGCAGATTTCTACTACGAACTCAAAGTTCACCCACCCCATAGCTTTCTTCTGTCCCCTCTCTATCTCTCCCTCTATATCCATTCCACTCTCTTTCTCTCTCACCCTAGGCCTACCTCCCTCCCTCTCCACATCTATGAACCTGCCCTCTGGGGCAATAAATAATTCCAACCTTGACTATCAACGCATCGCTTAAGGTGGTCACTTTAAGAGTAACTAGTATAATAAAACCCCTACCATAACATTTTGATTAAGATATCTACAAACCACTCTCTCCTATGTCTCCAACCCCTGCATATATTTCTCTCTCTCTTCCTCTCCCCTTCTTTTCTCTCTTCCTTTTCTACTCTATCTTCTCCAATAACACTTAAGGGTATTTACATTGTACATTTTAACCATTCTGCTCTGATAATACAGTGGTCACAGCATTTGATAATTGAGTTTTGAAAATAGTTGTAAATTTGCACATAGCATAACTAGGCTGTACAACCACCGTGGAAACATTTGTAAGCACACGGAATAAATTACCTTTTTATGATGCCTACCTGTTATTATTCATTCTTTATATATATATATATATATGTGTGTGTGTGTGTGTGTGTGTGTGTATATATATATATATATATGCATATATATAAATATATATATATATATATGTATATATATATATATATATATATATATATATATATATTTGAAATCAGATTTTGGTATATTGATCTCAAGTTTCTAAACTAAAAATATGGTCATTATTGAACAATGTTTAATTTCTCATATTATATATCTATGTCCCATTCATGAATATTGATACTTATATTTATATTTTTATTATTCATTTCATATAAATTGTTAACTTAACTTAATATGACATGATGTAAAGTTGTCACTGTCCCCCTCTCTCTATATAGTATTTCTCTCTCTTGAGTTTCTCTTTCTGTATGATGACTTGATATCTCTTTGTTGCTTTCCTTTGTTTTTCTTATTCCTTTGTTTTTCTTATTCCTTCCTTTTCTTTCTTTTTTATTTCCTCCTATCTTTATCTATCTCTTTCTTTTCTCCATACTTTTCTCTCTCTCCCCGATATTTCTCCAGGTTTTCTTTCTCTTTTATTTTTCTCTTTTCTTTCTCTCTCTCTCTCTCTCTCTGTCTTTGTTCTTTTCTCTTTCTTTCTCTCCGTCTTTTTCTAATTGTGCTTAACACTATGACTTATTATATGAACAAATCACTATCCAGACAGCCTCCAAAAGTAATGGTTGTATTTTAAAGGGTACGTCAAACCTATTTGTAAAACTGTTATATATTGTATTTTGTCTGATGAAGGCATACCATAGTTTAATGCGGTATCCCTGAAATATGTATAATGAAATAAATATGGTGTTATAAATATAGTTTCCATTTATTAATATCTTATATATATATATATATATATATATATATATATATATATATATATATATATATATATAGAGAGAGAGAGAGAGAGAGAGAGAGAGAGAGAGAGAGAGAGCAAACATCATGGACGCTCTATCTCAAAATTATTTTTGAAAAAGCATTTAGAAATGCGCAACCGGTAAAACTTAAAACCAAAACTGATTACTAACCAATACAATTACTAATTCTGTTTTTCTCCTAATTAAACTATCTTTCACTGTAAACAATTTGTCAGCATTTTCTATTCCGTTTACAAATATATAATAACTTGTGTGTTACACCTCTATTCTTTTAACTATATATATATATATATATATATATAAATATATATATATATATACAGTATTTTCCGTTGTGTTGTAATATAAATATTACACACAGTAGATTATCAGCTCACGTAGAGTTTGCTCGACGGTTCCAGTTGTAGTTCCAAAAGTAATCCGGAGAAAAATAGAAAGATTTGAATGGATACAGTTTAGTTGAAAGGAATTTATTGACACGTGTTTCTATAACAGTTACATAACCTAAAACAGCTATCTACAAACTTTTAGTTATGCAGACATTCAATATTTCAATGTTATTATTTACTGTCATTTCATCAGAATAATATTACTGAGGACCTATTTAGTTTTTATAGAGAATATTAGGAGGGAGGGGTGAAGTTGTTAGAAGAATAGTTGAAGGAGTGGTTTTTCGATAGCAGTGAGAATTCTTGGTGGCAGTGAGTAATTAGATTCCCATCTGTTGTTTTGACATTTTTTATAGAATATATTATTGGTTATTTTTCTAAATCTATAGAAGGATTAGAGATAGTAAAGATATGCGTGGTTGGTTTTGTGTTTGCACTTAATTAACATTCAGACTTAAATTTTTCTTTCAAGTGTACGTATCCTTTCACCCACGCATTCACACACAAATATATTTGGACACCTCTACAAAATACATATACTCACAATTCACATATTCATACTTACATATATATACACATGCATACACATATATATACACACATGTATTCATATACATACATACGCGCTCATGTGTATACATTTTCATACTCAACTTATCTTTATATACACACGTATAGACACACTCATATATACATACATACTCTAGTCCATGTGTACACACATACACATACTTACACATCCATATACACATATATACATACATATATATATATATATATATATACATATACATATATATATATATATATATATATATATATATATATATATATATATATACATATATACATACACATACATATACACACACATACATACATATATATATAAGCACTTTAATACATGAATACACTTACATCTAACTATACACATCAAACATATATATATATTTACTTATTTATATACATTTTCACATATATATACATACTTATGGACGTTTTTAGACACATTCATTATCGCATATTTGTACCTATTCTCATCAGCATATCTTTTCATTATTAGTATGGTAATTTAAGGTTATTAATATATGTTGAGAAGAGATTGTTTTTATATTTTTCTAACTAGATTAAGGTTTATATAGTTGGGGGATGTCCCTCTGTTATGTAATATTCGGCTTGTAGTGGGAAAAAAGGGTTTTAGTTCTGTGACGGCAGAATAATGTTCGTTCAATTCTGTTATTCAGCAGTTTCTTCTTGTGTGTGATTATGTAATAAATCTCAAGATTACACAATTTGCAGAAATTTTGGCTCCTGGAAAAGCTTTGGGTTTTAGCTAATTTTTCCCATTTTAGGGTAAACTTTTGGTCGCTATCCCTGAGCGTCCAAGCTTTTTCTGCTAAAGTTGTTACATTTCTTTGGCTCTGGTGTTTTATTGAGTAAGAATGCCTATACAATCGAGATTTAAACGATGTTGCCGTTGATCCCACGTAATACCACTCGTTGCCTCCGGATTTAATGGTACACTTATAAATAATATTTTTTTCGAGGCAGTTATTGCCGAGGGGGCAGTTGTCAGGATAGGTGCAGTTACAGTTGTGTACGTTGGGTTTTCTCTGGAGTAGTATTGCGGACGAACTTAGGTGTGGTTTATTTATGTTCTGTAGTGTATTGTCTACTGTTTTTTTTTGTGTTCGTTGTACTTAAGTTCATAGTGTTTTCGTTTAACCTTCTAGTATTGATCTTTTTTATGTGTTGTTCAAGGTTTAACGCTGTAGAGTATGACAGTCTTATAGTGGTAGGGTTTAGGATTTTGTGGTATTTGTGTGATGTGGGAAAATGTCTTTTAATTATTTTAAAGAAGAGTACTGGTAAATTTGTACTAATGGAGCTATTGTATTCGGGGTTATACCATAAGTACTCTTTGCATCGCTTTCTATTAGTTTTGTTTGTTGGTTTACTGGTGTGCATACTATGGTAGTAAGTGTGGTTTGGTGTTGTGTTATTATATCTACCTATGTGGGATTTATTTTGGGTGTTTTGATTGTTCCCATCTATGTACTCTATTTTGTTGAGGTAGCCTGCTTTACTAAGGGCGTTATCGTAGTACTCGGCGTGTTCCTTAAATACTTGTATGTTAGAAGATAGACTCGAGATTCTAAGGGAAATATTTTTAGGGATAGATTTAATTATAGAGATGGGGTGGTTAGACCCAACATTTACGTATTTGAGATTTTCATTCAATTTATGAAACGGTTTAATCAAACCAGAGTTTAAATTGAGTGTGACATCCAGGAAGTTAACTACTTTAAGGTTGTATTCATATGTTATAGTTAGTCCTATTTCGAGTAGTAGTTTTCTTATATCTTTGCGTAGTTTTTCTAGTTTTTGGTTATTAAGGTTTTTAGCTAGGAGGAGAACATCGTCGCGGTATATTCCGCCGTGGAGATTGCTGAATTTTTCCTGGAGTCTAAAGGCGATAAATAACCCCACAATATCAGTTATTTCCGCCGAATCGTTAGAGCCCATTGTTATGTCAAAGTTAGAGGGTCTATCTTTACGTACCCAATAACTGTTCTCAAATTTGACTATAGTTTTCCTAGCTTCTAATATAATCTTAATTTCATCGTTTGTAAGGTCAGAGTTATCCTTAGCAAACTTAATGGCTCTATTCAAAGTTTCAGGTGATATCGATGAGTAATATTCATCGATATCAAACTGGATAAACTTAGATTTATTCTTATTGCTAATGCTATTAAACCATCTTATTGCTTCTTGGGTCTTCCCCCAGAGTTTAATGTTAACCTTAGCCTTAATTTGGGGGATGATTCTATCTAAGATATATTTGCTTATTTTACCTATATCTGATTTAGAGGGGCAGATTAATCTAATTTTAGGGTCATTATCAAAGTTTACCTTGTGGTCCTTAAGATTGAAGGTGGGTACCGCCGGTAAGAGTGGTCCTGTCCTATCTTCGATTCCGAGATTTTTCACTATTTCGCATGCCTCATCATTGATGTGCTTAAGGGTTACTTCACTCGTTTTTCTATATTTTTTATGTAATTCTTTTCGAATGAAGTTGTTGTATGTAGTGCAATCCATAGTGTACAGGTTTGATGTTTTGTCCGCTTTTACTACAATTCCTTTGGTGTTTTTAAGGTCGTCCAGTAGTTTTTTTATATCTTTCTGTAATTTGCTGTTGGTGTTGCGTCCTTTGAATTTAATTTTAAGGATTAAGTTCATAAGGTCCTGCTCAAATGCATCTAATAGTGGGTTGGTGGGTGGGTTTTTACAAGTCCTAAAACCGAATTTGTTGTTTACACCACTTTCTAATGTTGAGTTCATACGGCTTCTATCATAGTGGAGCGTTTTCCACCTGACACGTCGAATGAATTCATTAGTTTTTTGAATCATGCTCAATAAATATTCCTTTCTACCTTGGGTTGGTATGTTTTTGAGTGACATATCCAGGTAGTGTTTTTCCATTGTTGTGGTTGCGTTTGCTGTGTGGGTTGCTCGACTTTACAGGAGGTAAATATACAGTATTTTCCGTTGTGTTGTAATATAAATATTACACACAGTAGATTATCAGCTCACGTAGAGTTTGCTCGACGGTTCCAGTTGTAGTTCCAAAAGTAATCCGGAGAAAAATAGAAAGATTTGAATGGATACAGTTTAGTTGAAAGGAATTTATTGACACGTGCTTCTATAACAGTTACATAACCTAAAACAGCTATCTACAAACTTTTAGTTATGCAGACATTCAATATTTCAATGTTATTATTTACTGTCATTTCATCAGAATAATATTACTGAGGACCTATTTAGTTTTTATAGAGAATATTAGGAGGGAGGGGTGAAGTTGTTAGAAGAATAGTTGAAGGAGTGGTTTTTCGATAGCAGTGAGAATTCTTGGTGGCAGTGAGTAATTAGATTCCCATCTGTTGTTTTGACATTTTTTATAGAATATATTATTGGTTATTTTTCTAAATCTATAGAAGGATTAGAGATAGTAAAGATATGCGTGGTTGGTTTTGTGTTTGCACTTAATTAACATTCAGACTTAAATTTTTCTTTCAAGTGTACGTATCCTTTCACCCACGCATTCACACACAAATATATTTGGACACCTCTACAAAATACATATACTCACAATTCACATATTCATACTTACATATATATACACATGTATACACATATATATACACACATGTATTCATATACATACATACGCGCTCATGTGTATACATTTTCATACTCAACTTATCTTTATATACACACGTATAGACACACTCATATATACATACATACTCTAGTCCATGTGTACACACATACACATACTTACACATCCATATACACATATATACATACATATATATATATATATATACATATACATATATATATATATATATATATATATATATATATATATATATATATACATACATATATACATACACATACATATACACACACATACATACATATATATATAAGCACTTTAATACATGAATACACTTACATCTAACTATACACATCAAACATATATATATATTTACTTATTTATATACATTTTCACATATATATACATACTTATGGACGTTTTTAGACACATTCATTATCGCATATTTGTACCTATTCTCATCAGCATATCTTTTCATTATTAGTATGGTAATTTAAGGTTATTAATATATGTTGAGAAGAGATTGTTTTTATATTTTTCTAACTAGATTAAGGTTTATATAGTTGGGGGATGTCCCTCTTTTATGTAATATTCGGCTTGTAGTGGGAAAAAAGGGTTTTAGTTCTGTGACGGCAGAATAATGTTCGTTCAATTCTGTTATTCAGCAGTTTCTTCTTGTGTGTGATTATGTAATAAATCTCAAGATTACACAATTTGCAGAAATTTTGGCTCCTGGAAAAGCTTTGGGTTTTAGCTAATTTTTCCCATTTTAGGGTAAACTTTTGGTCGCTATCCCTGAGCGTCCAAGCTTTTTCTGCTAAAGTTGTTAAATTTCTTTGGCTCTGGTGTTTTATTGAGTAAGAATGCCTATACAATCGAGATTTAAACGATGTTGCCGTTGATCCCACGTAATACCACTCGTTGCCTCCGGATTTAATGGTACACTTATAAATAATATTTTTTTCGAGGCAGTTATTGCCGAGGGGGCAGTTGTCAGGATAGGTGCAGTTACAGTTGTGTACGTTGGGTTTTCTCTGGAGTAGTATTGCGGACGAACTTAGGTGTGGTTTATTTATGTTCTGTAGTGTATTGTCTACTGTTTTTTTTGTGTTCTTTGTACTTAAGTTCATAGTGTTTTCGTTTAACCTTCTAGTATTGATCTTTTTTATGTGTTGTTCAAGGTTTAACGCTGTAGAGTATGACAGTCTTATAGTGGTAGGGTTTAGGATTTTGTGGTATTTGTGTGATGTGGGAAAATGTCTTTTAATTATTTTAAAGAAGAGTACTGGTAAATTTGTACTAATGGAGCTATTGTATTCGGGGTTATACCATAAGTACTCTTTGCATCGCTTTCTATTAGTTTTGTTTGTTGGTTTACTGGTGTGCATACTATGGTAGTAAGTGTGGTTTGGTGTTGTGTTATTATATCTACCTATGTGGGATTTATTTTGGGTGTTTTGATTGTTCCCATCTATGTACTCTATTTTGTTGAGGTAGCCTGCTTTACTAAGGGCGTTATCGTAGTACTCGGCGTGTTCCTTAAATACTTGTATGTTAGAAGATAGACTCGAGATTCTAAGGGAAATATTTTTAGGGATAGATTTAATTATAGAGATGGGGTGGTTAGACCCAACATTTACGTATTTGAGATTTTCATTCAATTTATGAAACGGTTTAATCAAACCAGAGTTTAAATTGAGTGTGACATCCAGGAAGTTAACTACTTTAAGGTTGTATTCATATGTTATAGTTAGTCCTATTTCGAGTAGTAGTTTTCTTATATCTTTGCGTAGTTTTTCTAGTTTTTGGTTATTAAGGTTTTTAGCTAGGAGGAGAACATCGTCGCGGTATATTCCGCCGTGGAGATTGCTGAATTTTTCCTGGAGTCTAAAGGCGATAAATAACCCCACAATATCAGTTATTTCCGCCGAATCGTTAGAGCCCATTGTTATGTCAAAGTTAGAGGGTCTATCTTTACGTACCCAATAACTGTTCTCAAATTTGACTATAGTTTTCCTAGCTTCTAATATAATCTTAATTTCATCGTTTGTAAGGTCAGAGTTATCCTTAGCAAACTTAATGGCTCTATTCAAAGTTTCAGGTGATATCGATGAGTAATATTCATCGATATCAAACTGGATAAACTTAGATTTATTCTTATTGCTAATGCTATTAAACCATCTTATTGCTTCTTGGGTCTTCCCCCAGAGTTTAATGTTAACCTTAGCCTTAATTTGGGGGATGATTCTATCTAAGATATATTTGCTTATTTTACCTATATCTGATTTAGAGGGGCAGATTAATCTAATTTTAGGGTCATTATCAAAGTTTACCTTGTGGTCCTTAAGATTGAAGGTGGGTACCGCCGGTAAGAGTGGTCCTGTCCTATCTTCGATTCCGAGATTTTTCACTATTTCGCATGCCTCATCATTGATGTGCTTAAGGGTTACTTCACTCGTTTTTCTATATTTTTTATGTAATTCTTTTCGAATGAAGTTGTTGTATGTAGTGCAATCCATAGTGTACAGGTTTGATGTTTTGTCCGCTTTTACTACAATTCCTTTGGTGTTTTTAAGGTCGTCCAGTAGTTTTTTTATATCTTTCTGTAATTTGCTGTTGGTGTTGCGTCCTTTGAATTTAATTTTAAGGATTAAGTTCATAAGGTCCTGCTCAAATGCATCTAATAGTGGGTTGGTGGGTGGGTTTTTACAAGTCCTAAAACCGAATTTGTTGTTTACACCACTTTCTAATGTTGAGTTCATACGGCTTCTATCATAGTGGAGCGTTTTCCACCTGACACGTCGAATGAATTCATTAGTTTTTTGAATCATGCTCAATAAATATTCCTTTCTACCTTGGGTTGGTATGTTTTTGAGTGACATATCCAGGTAGTGTTTTTCCATTGTTGTGGTTGCGTTTGCTGTGTGGGTTGCTCGACTTTACAGGAGGTAAATATACAGTATTTTCCGTTGTGTTGTAATATAAATATTACACACAGTAGATTATCAGCTCACGTAGAGTTTGCTCGACGGTTCCAGTTGTAGTTCCAAAAGTAATCCGGAGAAAAATAGAAAGATTTGAATGGATACAGTTTAGTTGAAAGGAATTTATTGACACGTGTTTCTATAACAGTTACATAACCTAAAACAGCTATCTACAAACTTTTAGTTATGCAGACATTCAATATTTCAATGTTATTATTTACTGTCATTTCATCAGAATAATATTACTGAGGACCTATTTAGTTTTTATAGAGAATATTAGGAGGGAGGGGTGAAGTTGTTAGAAGAATAGTTGAAGGAGTGGTTTTTCGATAGCAGTGAGAATTCTTGGTGGCAGTGAGTAATTAGATTCCCATCTGTTGTTTTGACATTTTTTATAGAATATATTATTGGTTATTTTTCTAAATCTATAGAAGGATTAGAGATAGTAAAGATATGCGTGGTTGGTTTTGTGTTTGCACTTAATTAACATTCAGACTTAAATTTTTCTTTCAAGTGTACGTATCCTTTCACCCACGCATTCACACACAAATATATTTGGACACCTCTACAAAATACATATACTCACAATTCACATATTCATACTTACATATATATACACATGCATACACATATATATACACACATGTATTCATATACATACATACGCGCTCATGTGTATACATTTTCATACTCAACTTATCTTTATATACACACGTATAGACACACTCATATATACATACATACTCTAGTCCATGTGTACACACATACACATACTTACACATCCATATACACATATATACATACATATATATATATATATATACATATACATATATATATATATATATATATATATATATATATATATATATATATATACATACATATATACATACACATACATATACACACACATACATACATATATATATAAGCACTTTAATACATGAATACACTTACATCTAACTATACACATCAAACATATATATATATTTACTTATTTATATACATTTTCACATATATATACATACTTATGGACGTTTTTAGACACATTCATTATCGCATATTTGTACCTATTCTCATCAGCATATCTTTTCATTATTAGTATGGTAATTTAAGGTTATTAATATATGTTGAGAAGAGATTGTTTTTATATTTTTCTAACTAGATTAAGGTTTATATAGTTGGGGGATGTCCACTCCTTCAACTATTCTTCTAACAACTTCACCCCTCCCTCCTAATATTCTCTATAAAAACTAAATAGGTCCTCAGTAATATTATTCTGATGAAATGACAGTAAATAATAACATTGAAATATTGAATGTCTGCATAACTAAAAGTTTGTAGATAGCTGTTTTAGGTTATGTAACTGTTATAGAAACACGTGTCAATAAATTCCTTTCAACTAAACTGTATCCATTCAAATCTTTCTATATATATATATATATATATACATATACATATATATATATATGTGTACATGTGTATATGTGTTTCTATATGGTTGTATGTCTGTATGTTTATGTATGTGTGCGTGTATGAATATGTGAATGTGTCTGTAGATACCAGAAATATAGCTTAGAGAAAAATGCCAATAAGGACAGGCACCCAATATTTGAACTGGTTTATAGAATTCTCTTTGCCTGTGTCACTCTAAGTAGAGCTTTAAAGAATTAGCCTTTAAAGAATTTCCCTTTTCTTTAAACCCATCCACCATGACTAACCCCCAACCATCTTATAGACACCTGAAATATAGGCATTGTTAGCTTAAGAGAAACTTAAAAATAAGGAGTGGCACCCCAATTTGAACTTGTTTACAGAATTCTTTCTTCCTTTGTCACTCTAAATATAAATTATAGCTTTAAAGATTTAATTTTTAATGAATTCCCTTTTCTTTCAACCAATGACCTCCACCCATCCCACTCCCCACCCTCTCCTACCACCAGAAAAGATATAAATACCACCATATTTACTTGGACAGTCAGATTCCTGATGATTTCTCAAGAATGAAACTGTTATACTCTCCTATGTATTGAGTACCTTACTTACTGTGGTTACCTCCGATTCAATCCGTAGTAACTTAATATATATATATATATATTATATCTCCAGTGTTGGTGGATCCCGGCAATCAACAAACTAGAGTGTAACCTGGCGGAAAGAATCCACGTCATGGGTTACATGAAATATATGCTCAGTATTTGTGTGTTTGTTTGAATATGTTTCCACTGCTTCATATTAATCAGAAAAAATAGAAGAATCAAAACGTATATATATATATATATATATATAGAGAGAGAGAGAGAGAGAGAGAGAGAGAGACAGAGAGGGAGAGAGAGAGAGAGAGAGAGAGAGAGAGGGAGAGAGAGAGAAAGAGAGAGAGAGAGAGAGAGAGAGAGAGAGAGAGAGAGAGAGAGAGAAGAGAGAGAGAGTGAGAGAGAGAGGGGAAGGGGCTTACAGAAGTAAGCAGCGTTGCCCGGGTTAAAGAAAATAGTGAAATTTTATTCAAAACTTGATATATTTTCTTCATGCTTATTGTGATTTTCGTGATTGCGCAAGTTTTCGGCTCCCCCAGAAAATCCTAGAAAAGTGCCAACTTCGCACTTTGGCCGAAATCTTAAATTCCAAGGGTGTCTAATGTATCCATCTTGTTCTCGTCTTTCATATCAGCGTCATTGCGTCCCATCTCACAAAACTGGGAATACTCCCGTTCTGCTACCACTTACAATAGAGCGCTTTGTAGAGATTGGTGAACAAGTCTGACTTATTTACGTAAAGCTCGGAGGGCAGACTATCCGTGTGACTTGCGCCTCGTGCAGCCGACTAGTGCGTCCCGAATTTCGGCCAAAGTTATCGCGATAGGGATTGAAATCTGCTACCGTCTCCGGAAGCCCACTTACCCCGATCAGCTGAACAATATATTGGCAAAAGCCCTGACACGTGTCTCAGGAATCGTTCAGCTCGCGTTCGTTCCGGTCCGTCAGTCTGAATTGTGATTTTGTTACAACGCATGCCCCCATCAAGGAGTTTTGGTTCCCTTGCTTTTTAGAGCCAGCGTCTCAACTCTGACAATGCAACCTTCATTTTTCACATTAAAGACATAGTCTAAGGCCATTCTCACCGCTAGTACGTCAGTTGAAATGCCACTACAAATAGCCTCGTCTTACTTAGCTTCTAGCTCCCCCTCCTTTTCTATTTTCTCTAATGCTACTTCTTTGCTAAAACCTATCGAGATTACTCTAATCTCTCTTTTGTGCAACCACCGCCACCACCACATGATGTTGACGCCCCCTACCCCACCCCGGTGAACTTTTGTTTCACTAAATTCTAGTCCAAGTCCCTGTAATCCTTACGTGCCAGAAAGATCATGTTTAACATCCAGTAATCTGGTCCTAACCTGCTTGTCTTATCTAGCCCGACCACACTGATCATAAATTCCAGTCACATCCATATTTAGTGACCTGGGTTCGCTTAGCAAGCGACTCTGCTTTGAAGACGACCCTCAGCCACGAACATTGAAACAACTTACTCTTAGGATCCCTATGTTGGCAACCTAAACTAGAGATGAAAGTTTTACTTAACTTCCGGGTGCTTGTGGAGGTCGGATGATTCGTATCCATGGCTGGTGGTGTTTCTTTTACGAACCGCATCAAACGTCTAGATATTGGTTCCATATTCGTGGTTCCAACGTTCCGAAAAAAGCCCTTACTAATCTCTTAGTATGCACCGAGTGACATACAGGCCATCACTATATGCTCAGGCTTGCGAAATGTGCTGGTACCGAATATTTTCCCCTTCTTTTCTATGTCTCGCCTTCGTGGTATCAGTGACATCTCTATGTCATTTTGCATTCTTGATGATTCCATACGAACGAAATAGTTCTAGTCTTGTAGAAGCCATTTCCATATTAAATAGCTATAGTTACACTCTGTGGCGCTTCCGTCGAATTCTTCGGTATTTACCCACACACCCCACCAACCACCACCACCACCCTCACACACACATATATATATATATATATATATATATTAATAATAATTATGTAGACCAAAATCCGAATATATATGTATATCATATAACAGAAAGATATTTATTGGTTGGTTGGTTGGTTGAATCACAGGAAAACTACACACACACCACTCACACACACACACACACACACACACACACACACACACACACACACACACACACACACACACACACACACACACACACACACACACACACACACACACATACACACACAATATACACACACATCTAAAGAGAGAGCGACACACAGATAGAAAAGCAGAAAGTGAAAGATAGGCCGTTATACAGAGAGAGATACAATTAAAGTGTTAGATATTCAGAGGGAGAGAGAGTAACGTCCCACGAAAGTCTAGAAACGGCTTAAACTATAGATCCTTTGATCAATAGGAATGTTTAACAATATTGCGTTAGTATTTATAAATTCGTTTTACTGTCTTTGATTTCACAGAACAAAGAAAAATTGATATTATTTGAAGTCAATTAACGCTCCAGCTTTTATCCATATACTACTTATAGACCGTATTAATGAAGCTAAACACTTCAGAAGCAATTTTATGCAGTATATTGCTGTATTTCAGATGATTTCCTTTGGAGCTGAAAAAGATTATACTATGGTTATTTCACAACATTTAAAATCCAAGACCAATGCTAACATTTATTCGGCTGTTTACTCCCCAGCCTAATAAGTAAGTTGTATTATTGTTTGGTTGTCTCTCTCACACACACTCACACACCGACACATCATGGTCTCACCTCATACCAGATAATACATCCAATACAGTAGTTTTCTCTCTCATCCGTCTTCTCTTAACTGTTCACCCGGGCGAAGCCGGGTACCTCGGCTAGTATATATATGTAGCAATATGTTAACAATTTAAAAGGTTATAATATTAAGGAATTCATTTATGTTCCACATTATTTAGGAAAATATTAAAGATTTGAAGATGCACATAATGTTTGTTTTCATATACAACGTACTTTGACGTTCATATAAAATTAAGTATAGCGTTTTTATTTCCACTATTGTTTTCATCAAGGGAGACTTTCAGAAATCCGTTGAATTCATTGCGTGTCTACAACTTCCCTTTGTTATACTACATATTCCTAAAAAAGATAGTCAAAATTGAAACCTTCGGTAGCACATTTGTTCCTTGTATGTACATAAATAATATATTATATCAGCTCTCTATTTCCGGAAACACACACACACGTACAAACACGCACGCACGCACACACACACACACACACACACACACACACACACACACACACACACACACACACACACACACACACACACACACACACACACATATATATATATATATATATATATATATATATATTAGTAATAATAATAAATTTGTAGACTGAAATCCAAAGAGGGCTCGATAATGATAAATATATTTCAAATATATAAGAAGCGTAGTGCAAATATTTATTAAAATAACACATTAAAGTTTAAGCAAAGATAACCAGGAAAAAGCGCACAATAAACAGGATAAATGTGGATTTAAAACCTACAATAACCCTCCGGGTAACCCACCATTGCTACTCTTCGAAAATGATGTCTTGGAAATCATACGGAGTATCAAATTTCGGAATAGGAGCAATTCCTTCCAGCACGACCTGAAAAACAGAATTCGTTCTATTAAGGATTCTAATGCCCTGCACGTCCACTCCGACAAAACTGGCAATCTATATCAAGTGGAGCGCAGTACTTACCATCAACTGCTACATAATGCTGTAACTAAGGATTACCGTAAAACTAATCAGAGTTTCATTAATGACATCAACGATGCTGGGTTTAAAATCACCTCTGATCTCAACATCATGGACCCGACCGAACCTCTGGACCCTTTTTCTCCCCACTTTACTCTGAAGGATCACAAATCCAATTTCCCGAACAATCCCTCTATTCGGTTTATTAACCGTACGAAGTCCGATTTAGGTATCTTAGTAAAAGGATTTTAGATAGAATTATACCTGAAATTAGAAGCTTGGCCCCTCTTGCACTGTTGGACAATTCTTTCGCGGTGATTGATCGGTTCAACGGCATATGCAACAAGGAACGTTGCTGTTTTATTCAATTCGATATCAATAATTACTAATCCTCCATCAGTTTACCACTTCTTCTTAGAGCTATCAATTTCGCTAAAACGCACACGGTGGTTAAGGATTTCGAAATTGATGTCATCCTCAATGCCCGTAAGTCGGTGATTAATTTCTACGACTCTATTTGGATTAAAAAATCTAATAGTACCCCATTCGACGTAAGAATCGGTGCCAGCGATTCTGCGGAGGTTACTGATCTTATCGGCCTTTTCCTTCTTTTCTCTATCAAGGAAGAATTCACCAACGTGGGCGGTGGTTTGTACCGTGATGACGGTCTTTTGACCCTGACAAAGTGCGGTCCACGCGCTTGCGACAGGTTTAGAAAAGAACTCATATCCTTCTTTAAAGGCTTCAACGTCTCCATACAGGTTGAGGCCAACCTCTCGGTCGATAATTACCTCGACGTTACCCTCAATTTGTCGAATGGCTTGCAATACCCGTATAGCAAGCCGAATGATACGTTTAATTACATAAGTAAGCATTCTAACCTTCCTGCCAGCATAACCAAGAACCTGGTAAGAAACGTTTCTTTGAGGCTTTCCCGTCTATCTACAAACGAGCATATTTTCACTGACCATTCCACATATTACAATGAAGCTTTTGCTCGGAGTGGATTTGTCGATTAGGTAGTATATACCGAGTATGAGCATAGACCTAGCAAAAATAGTCCCGACGCATTATATGGTATAACCGACCATATAATATGGAGGTGGCCACATCATTAGATCTTTCTCTCCCTTATTATGAAGCATTTCCCCCAGCACATAAATATAATAACATTTTTAATAGAAATACCATTAAAATGTCTTACTCTAAGACGCCTAAACTTGCACATAACATCACTGCTTTAAATTTAGCAAAATTACCTAGCCGTAGAAACACGTGTAACCCGGTAGCTAGTAGTAACTGTAATTGTAGGAATCGGGTTGACTGCCCCCTATCCGGAAAATGCCTCTCTAGTAACATTGTCTACAAATATAAGGTTGAAACATCCACGTCACATAGGGCCTACATAGGGTTAACCACCGATAGATTCAAGCAACATCTTTACATGCATACCCCTTTTTTTCTTAACCCATTAAGAAGGAATATGACGTCACTTTCAGCTTATGTCTGGAGTCTAAAAGACAACCACACCCAATATAGGTTACACTGAGAGATCCTATCTAAAGCTAGATCGTATAACGGAAATAAAAGACCATGTGACCTCTGCGCCGGTGAAGCCCTGGGAATACTCTACGCCAATGACCATATCTTAAACAACACATCTGAGGCAATTTCAGCTTGTAAACATAAATTGCACAAAACTTTCCTGTATTACAACCCCACATTATACCCTAGCGGATAGTACGAACTATACGCGGATAATGTATGTCTTGATGTGGTAGCTAAGTATATTTTATGTTTATACCATTACTTATTTGTATAGGTAAGTATATATTACCTGTATGTTTTGCGAAGGTACGTATACTTTCTCGTACGTATATTTGCTTGTATTTGTTATAGGCCTATATATTATATATTATATACTGGTACATATGTATATAGTTATGTGTATACGCGAGGTTTGAGTTTGTGTGTGTATGCGGGTTTGCACGTATGTAGGGTGTGTGTGTATATGTGTACTTTGTGGTTTGGTTGACGTACGTTTAGCGAACATATGTGTATTTACATGTAGGTATGTGTGTGACGCGTTATATATGTACTTATGTGTGTATATTTATAAACGTTTATATAATTATATGTATACACGCACACACACACACACGCATATATATATTTTTTTAATATATGTTTTATGTGTATTTGGTGTATACGTTCGTACGTGTGCGTGTAAAGGCGTTGCGTGGGTTTTTGTATGTGGTGCGGGATTTTGTGTACGTGCCTGTATTTGGATACCGAATCGCGGGTGTTTTCGCGTATGCATGTGTATGTACGTATATGGATGCGTGCATGTATATATTAAATTATTGTTGATTTCAATAACCTCTGTAATTTATTTACATTATTCTTAACTCTGAAGCCGAGAATCATTCGGTTTCCTAAATAGAATTTTAGTATACGACTTCAGTTATACTATAAACGTGGTTTTGTCTTTGTGCGTAATTGTTCTCCACGCACCACACAATGACGTATTATCTTCGTTTTTTCCGTTCATTGCCATGGAACGTCTCCACGAACCACCTAATAGAATATTAGTCCACGACTTAATTTATACCATAAACGTGGTTTTCTCTTTGCGTGTAATTGTTTTCACCGCTCCAAATAATGACGTATTATCTTTTTCCGTTCTTTGCCAGGGATATCTCCACGAACCAAAGTATCGTCTTCCTGTCTTCCTTCGGTTGCAACGTTTTTCACAATATTTAATTCTGCGTTCGCACGTTGATTTTCTTAGTTTCAGAGGATCCCGTTAAGGGTGAAAGCAGCGATTATTTGCTTAAATTTTAATCTGTTATTCTAATATATATATATATATATATATATATATATATATATATATATATATATATATATATATATATATATATATATATATATATATATATACATTTCTCACGTCGTGTAGACGCGTTCTTGAGACTAGTAAAATGAGGTATCCTCTTGATAAGTTGGCAGACCTCGCAAGGACTCTATATCTTTGATATATTGTTTTTGTTTATGCCACGAAACTACGTAGTCGAGGAATTTAGGAGCAGTTTAGGTATGATACATTTTATTACTAATTATATCTAAATGTTTCTTCTCTCTTCATAATGTATTTTTAACTCTGATACTGGTTCAGTCTGGTTCAAACTGAATTGGTCTGTCCCAGTCATTCATTGAGCAACATCGGTGAAGTTGGCACCCTTAACTCACGGTTGGGTGCGGATGCATTCATGTATATATGTGTGTGTCCGCATGTATCTGTGTGTTTCTAAATATATTAATAACTCCCTCTGGTCGAGCAATCTTTGAAGCGTGGGGACAACTGGAAAGCTTCCATTACTCATACTTCTCGCCTTCTTCACTACCTCTTCTACGGCCTCGATATGAATACCCCCTCCGCCTCCGTGGTATTTTCTTCGTGGTTATAAGAGGCTTAGCTCTGTTTCTCGACCGTTATATCGCGTGACTATCTCCCCCTCCGCCTTTTGGGATTCTTTCTCACGTCGTGTAGACGCGTTCTTGAGACTAGTAAAATGAGGTATCCTCTTGATAAGTTGGCAGACCTCGCAAGGACTCTATATCTTTGATATATTGTTTTTGTTTATGCCACGAAACTACGTAGTCGAGGAATTTAGGAGCAGTTTAGGTATGATACATTTTATTACTAATTATATCTAAATGTTTCTTCTCTCTTCATAATGTATTTTTAACTCTGATACTGGTTCAGTCTGGTTCAAACTGAATTGGTATGTCCCAGTCATTCATTGAGCAACATCGGTGAAGTTGGCACCCTTAACTCACGGTTGGGTGCGGATGCATTCATGTATATATGTGTGTGTCCGCATGTATCTGTGTGTTTCTAAATATATTAATAACTCCCTCTGGTCGAGCAATCTTTGAAGTGTGAGGACAACTGGAAAGCTTCCATTACTCATACTTCTCGCCTTCTTCACTACCTCTTCTACGGACTCGATATGAATACCCCCTCCGCCTCCGTGTTATTTTCTTCGTGGTTATAAGAGGCTTAGCTCTGTTTCTCGACCGTTATATCGCGTGACTATCTCCCCCTCCGCCTTTTGGGATTCTTTCTCACGTCGTGTAGACGCGTTCTTGAGACTAGTAAAATGAGGTATCCTCTTGATAAGTTGGCAGACCTCGCAAGGACTCTATATCTTTGATATATTGTTTTTGTTTATGCCACGAAACTACGTAGTCGAGGAATTTAGGAGCAGTTTAGGTATGATACATTTTATTACTAATTATATCTAAATGTTTCTTCTCTCTTCATAATGTATTTTTAACTCTGATACTGGTTCAGTCTGGTTCAAACTGAATTGGTCTGTCCCAGTCATTCATTGAGCAACATCGGTGAAGTTGGCACCCTTAACTCACGGTTGGGTGCGGATGCATTCATGTATATATGTGTGTGTCCGCATGTATCTGTGTGTTTCTAAATATATTAATAACTCCCTCTGGTCGAGCAATCTTTGAAGTGTGGGGACAACTGGAAAGCTTCCATTACTCATACTTCTCGCCTTCTTCACTACCTCTTCTACGGCCTCGATATGAATACCCCCTCCGCCTCCGTGGTATTTTCTTCGTGGTTATAAGAGGCTTAGCTCTGTTTCTCGACCGTTATATCGCGTGACTATCTCCCCCTCCGCCTTTTGGGATTCTTTCTCACGTCGTGTAGACGCGTTCTTGAGACTAGTAAAATGAGGTATCCTCTTGATAAGTTGGCAGACCTCGCAAGGACTCTATATCTTTGATATATTGTTTTTGTTTATGCCACGAAACTACGTAGTCGAGGAATTTAGGAGCAGTTTAGGTATGATACATTTTATTACTAATTATATCTAAATGTTTCTTCTCTCTTCATAATGTATTTTTAACTCTGATACTGGTTCAGTCTGGTTCAAACTGAATTGGTCTGTCCCAGTCATTCATTGAGCAACATCGGTGAAGTTAGCACCCTTAACTCACGGTTGGGTGCGGATGCATTCATGTATATATGTGTGTGTCCGCATGTATCTGTGTGTTTCTAAATATATATATATATATATATATATATATATATATATATATATATATATATATATATATATATATATATATGGGGGTGTTTAACAAAAAGAGATCAATATAACATTCATGAGGCTCTTTGATCTTTCAATGACAGAATTGAAGCAAAAAATCCAAGACCTCAGAGCGCTTGCACACTGCCAATATCATAGGAAACCACATCTAATATTCTGAAGAGAACATTACAATCTTGCTAAAATACAGAGACGGAATAAGCATTATATGTAAATAGCCAGCCAATTACTATTTTATTCGTTCATCTTTTCCTAACTTATAGGCACATTTTTATGTATGCATACAATCTCTCATACTTTGTGTATATCTATCACAGGTAAATATTTAACTCATACTTGTCACGTTCATGCACATACGCACATAACACGTACTCTTAATATGTGTGTCATTTTAAGTAATATGTAATGCCATTATATTTTTTTTGATATTCCAATTTTTTTATATTAAAATAAATCAATTTTTGAAAAATAATTGATCACAATCAACGAGGGAAATTTGCATTATAGTAATAATTTTATTATCAACGGAACACAATTCTCAAACGTAACATATAATTATAAATGAAGTAAGCACTGATATAGAAATTAATATTTTATATCATAATATTAAAGCACTGCTATAATTATATAAGTAGTGCAATGTAAGTAAAGCAACATTAAAAAATGATCTGCATAATTTGACAAACAGGTTTATTCCAATATTGAAAATATATAAGCAAAAAACAAAGTCAGTAGTCATTACAAAAAGTAGAGTTACGTTGAATGTTCTAGTGTCTTTTGTCATTAATAAAACGGAAAAGGAAGGGAAGGGTAAGGGAAAGGTAAGGGCTCTAGTGTCGCACAGAATGAGGAGGGGGAGTGTGATGAGCTCTGGGCTTAGGGTGTGCCGTTAATGAGGTTACACCCGACGGACAATACTACAAAAGCATTCCCGTAGATAATGGCCAATGACACCCACTGCAATAGCCCCCAACTTCATGGGATCCTTCCTGAGGCGGGATGCTGACATTCCGGTCTTGAAGTGGAGCTCAGCAGTATGGGGTCCTATTACGCGTGATGTCTCGACTCTAGATATTATCAAATGTTTTGTCTTTCAGCATGATGCGATTGCAAAAAAGTATGTACTAAATATTTGCAGGTGAGGATTATAAGAAAAACATACATATATTCCGAACAAATAATAAACTCTATGCCAGGACGAACATTTTCGGTCCTGCCTTCATGTAGGGGAGCCATGTACACTGATAGCTGCTCTGTGGTTAGATTATATGCATAACTATCGGACTTATGCATTCACTCCATTTTGGTTTGGTCTAGATCACTACTTGGAAGAGAATTGGAATGGAATGATAAGTACGTTGGCCAATCTTTGGATGAGAGGAAGCCTTCCTTAAAGGATCGGGAGTGGGTTGTGAATACCTGCATCACTTTCATCCTCTATTCTCTATAACCACCTGACAATCGTACCAGGACTGGAGCGCATGTTCTTTCGTTTTTTTATGAAAGGGACGCCGCCTTCTGCTTGGCCAATCTATTTGCTATCAACAGCTGGTTCACGGAGGACTAGACATGCCGAGACTATTGATCCACAGATACTGACTTTGGCCTCTAAATTTATAACTGTGTGCGTGTATATTTAAGTTCATGAATATGCCTGTGCGATTTTGACCTCTGTTGTTTCCGACGATGAGTATTCCAGCTGTTGGAACAATAGAACAGCTTGCTCATGAAATTAACGTCCTCTGACTATATATCCTACAGACACATGTAGCCTTATTGCAATTCTCATGAATATTCCGCCTAATATAATGTGACAAAGACTCTTTGAATTTAAAGTAGAACTCATTTTTGTCAACTGCGTGGACAAGATTTATTTTATAGAAATTGTCTTCTTCTGAGATCTTGAGCCGAACACACTACTCAGTATGGCAAGAGTAAAAAAGATAAAATATTAATGCTTGTAGTTAGATATTCATACACATACACACACACTTATATAGACACATCTGAACATGCAAACAACCAGTATTATTTTCGTTTTCATTTCAGTATAGTCTAGTTAACAGAATATCACGTTGATTGAACCGCATTCTTTACTTCACTTCGTAGTTTACTGATTTAGAGAACATTAATAGAAGTTCGTATCCAATTTGTGGTAATTTCGGTGATAATTGTGAAATAATTGCAAAAGCATTTTTTCACTATGACTAGGAATATACGAGTAGTAATGTTTGAAATAATGAGTTGGACATGTGCTCCATTGTTGTATGGGAAACAAGACAATTATTGAAATGAGTAGCGTAATCTTTCATTAGAATTGTACAATTATATTGAAAAATAAATTGGAAGAGTTAAATAGGTTAAGGGACATAATATCGATCTCGTTGTAATTTTTACTTCCGTTCTACATGGAGTTCTAACAGTGTTAGTGACTCTACAATTGACAGGTAGCTGTCAATATGACGTTGAGTGCTAAAATTGAATTGGATCCTTCTATACCGAATGTATATATATATATATATATATATATATATATATATATATATATATATAGTTGTTGTAAGGTTTCAATAAATGCGCCCGTAGGCGGTATGCCATTTGAGTATATTATACTCGGAGCAGAGTATATTATTATAGATAACGAGGAATCAGTGATGCATTAAAACACAATTTATTAACATATTACATATGTTTTTCCGACGATCAGCTCAAGGCATGATCTATTATAGATCGAACCTGACTCTGCATTCGCAAGGTCCTCAGATATGCTTATCGTTTTCAAGGCATTTCTTCCAACTGAAAATATGACAAAGTCTGGTAAGGAACCAGGTGGGCCATAACGCACCAGAATACTCGATACTTATGTAGTAGAGTGGAAAAGAATAAGTACCCCGACGGCTGAGCTCCGGCCGTTTCAATAGCTAGATTCTAACTAAGCCAGTAGTATTAGGACGGCAGGGACCTAGCTGAACTTATCAATAGTACCTACCATCTAAGTTGGAACATACTTTCCAAGACAAAATCTTACTCCGGAGGACGCCGTCCGTGCAATTTATGCTCGGCGGAAACGATCCAGATTATGTTGCAAAGGACAAACTCTTAAACAAAGAAGATGAACTTGTTACCTCATGTACACACAGAATACATAGGACATATCTTTCCTTCAAACCTCCTCACGACACGGGTGTATCTCTTTCCTATTTACAAACTAAGCATACTTAGATAGACGTAAACACTGCTTACTTTTTTTCTTTTCTTTTTCCTCATTAGTTACTCTATTTACACTTAGGCGGATCTTTGCATATCTAAACTATTATATTCAGTTTCCATTATTCCTTAGGCTAACCCGAATATTTTCTCTCTTGTTAAATACATATAGTACCGGTCAAACACATAGCCATGTTTTTTGGGGGCTGTATCATTATGGAAGATAATACTGGTAAATTACTGCATTGAGGTCCCGTTCCAGTGCATTAGAATTACTGATAACATTAAATTATTTTAATCAGTGTTAACTTCTATATGCTTTGCTCTTTAGCCAACTGTTATACTTGGCATACTAACTTTCACTCTACAACATTCCTTGATTCTCATATGCTGATTTTACCCACATTAAAGACAGTTGTAAAGAGTTCTCTCTTAACGCATGACCGGCCTGGCATCCACAAGTCAGAATGTCATCTTACTCCCAACCCTTTGTTCTACAGGCTAGTTCAGCCTCCCAGGCTACCCCACCGCTATGAAGGAATTTAAACATGTACATGACATACCAAAATCATTGACCACTCCCTGTGACAGAAAAGAAAAACAACAATTTTTAGGATTGTTTGATATGATACGTCTACTCTGTTTTGATTGCATGCCCATATATGGACTGTACCCATTGATAAGTTCAGCTAGGTCACTGCCGTCCTAATACTACTGGTTTAGTTCGGAACGGCCGGAGATCAGCCGTCGATATCCTGACTCTTTTCCTATATATATATATATATATATATATATATATATATATATATATATATATATATATATATATACTAGCAGAGGTACAGCGGCGGTGCTCGGATATTAAATAGCAGTTGTGTATACCATTTATGTCAATACTTCAGTGCTGCTTCGAAAACTATACTTTTACAAAATCATCGGCTTTTTTCAAAAGGGGGTTCCTGCCCCCAGGGGTCCCCTATCCAATATGTGCCAATTCTGAGAGTTCCCATTCATCTGTAGGACAAACGTAGCCCATGTGTCAAATTTTGTGAAAATCGGTTGAGAACTCCAGAAGTTATGACGTTTTGTTGCATTGCACTGCAGTGCTTCAGTCAACTCCAAGGCAGTTGTTAAAGTGGTTAAAGGGGTTATCTGTCGGGATGGGGGGGGGGATATAATCAATATCTGGAAACATGAAAGTGCCCATGACCATCGGGAGTACATAAGTAACCTATGTCTTAAGTTTGGTGAAAATACTGTAGAAATGCATATGGTTTATACATACGCGCGTTCGTTCGTGTGTGGGGGGGGGGGGTATATATTTGTGTGTGCGTATGTATGTGTATGTCCGTCGGGGCATACGTATGTACTGGCCTAAATCTTCACTATTTACATTTACTATTTGAATAACCCCTGTCATTTTCGTTTTCAATTTTATTTACATCATTCTTAAACTCCGGGGCTGGAAATAATTCTGTTATGTTAAATAGAATATTAGTCTAACGACTCCATTTATACCATAAACTTGGACTTGTCTTTGCATTAAATTGTTCTTCACGCACAACATAACGACGTCTTATCCTCGCCTGTTTTCCCGTCTTCACGAACCAAAATATCGTCTTCCTGTTTACGTTCGGTTGCAACGTTTCTCGAAATATTTACTTCTGCGTTCACAGATTACTCTCAGTTCAATTTGAATGGGAAATTCCTGTTTCATCGATTTTCTCCTTAACCATGGTAGCTTGTAGCTTTAAAGTCGACCCAACGCCTCCTCGGTTCATTCTGCACAACTGTGTAAATTTTCGCTGCATTCCACCAAGCATTTTCGACATTTATCTGACTACACCTACATATACAACGTCCGACCACCTCTAATTTATATAGTAGATGTGTTTATATATGAATGACAAAAAGAAAAGTACATGAACTGTTTCTACTAAACCTTCAATTTAAGACACAACCTACATATTTGATAGGACTCCAGCTCAAACCTTCTTCTTCTTCTTCTTCTTCTTCTTCTTCTTCTTCTTCTTCTTCTTCTTCTTCTTCTTCTTCTTCTTCTTCTTCTTCTTCTTCTTCTTCTTCTGCTCCCCCTGGAACATTGGGCTACGAGCCACCCCACACAACGCCATGTTCTGAGTCTGTTTTTCAACTCCACCATGATGCACGGTGCGTCATGGTGTATCTAACCATCTTTTTAGGTCTTACTACGGCTGATTTCTTCCAGAGAGAAAGAAAGAGATGGAAAAAGGCAGAGAAGATTCATCCCCGGAGGAATAATAAAAAATGTTTACACTGCACATTTCATTTTTCAAAGCTAAAGCTGCCGATCCAAAATCAGTAATTCAACTCCCTGAAAACTTTCAAATATATGCTGTTCTAGCATGAATATTATGCTAAGGGGCAGCCGTCCACAAAGTAACATTTACTTGCATATCCCCGCTCATATAAACACATAAATACATGCATACATACATTACAGTTGATATTTTTTTTATTAAAGCGTTTTTATATTATATATATATATATATATATATATATATATATAGTGACGTAACATAAGTCAATTGCATCACCTCATAATCCTTTATTTACTGCTTTATTTGTATGAAATTGTAAATAAGACAAAAGTATTAGAACAGGGGAAATAACTCACCGAACCCGATAGTAAATAGACCGTTTTGGGGCCCAAGGGACCAGATTTTTCAAGTTAGAGATTTGAAACCTCATCTATTTGCTTCTTTGGCACTTTTTACATAGGTGTGTGAATTTACATGTCCGTCCGACCACGTCTACTACCATTTAACCGTGCACAACTGAATTTCAACCACCACCCATTCCACAAATATATATTATATATATATATATATATATATATATATATATATATATATATATGTATATATATATAGAGAGAGAGAGAGATAGAGAGAGAGAGAAAGAGAAATTTCTTTATTAGCCACAAGGGCACAAAAGAAGGGGACAAATACAAATGGGGAGTTTACAAACAGGTATACGAAAATAAAACCATTAATAAAATAACAAATAACAATTGAAATCCCCAATGGGGGGGGGGCGTTACACAGGGGTTGTACACACCCCGATTAACGTAGTACCCTCCTTTCCAGGAGCACCAAGACTGAGTACTCCATTCCACTCTTCCTCTTTTTCCTCAACCATCTTTGCCACATTCAACCACCTTTCATACAATTTGCTGGGGTACAGCACCTCTCTCTTCATCCTAATTCTTCTTCCAAAATGATATTTGAAAAAACGAATCAGTTGTTCGCCGGGGAGAAAGGTGTCTGACCTCAGCCCTTTTAACCTCGTCCACCATATAACCTCTTTCACCATAGCCATAACACATAGGAAAACCGCCTCTCCTTCGTTTTTGAAGGAGGGTAGCGGTTTGATTAAGACATTGGACTCGGTGGTCAACCGGATTGGTCCCACCCGCGACAATAGTCGTTCTACATAGCCCTACAGGTCGGTAACGCCCGGGCAGTGTACAAATGCGTGCGCGACGGTTTTCTCGTCACGCACGCATCTCGGACAGATCTTTTTCGAAGGGTCCCTGCCCGGGCGCCCGTGTCTGTAGAGCTTTTCTCGAACTGGTAGAGCTCCTCGGTAGCACTGCCAGGCCAGGGACTTTTGGAAGTTGTCTATCGGAACCGGGCGGAAGGTCCTACCGTACAGACTGGCCAGTTCGTCCTCCTCTACGCCCAGAGTTTCTCCAAGCGCGTCGTCGCACTTGCTGCGGACCAACCCTCTATAGAATGATGAAGTGGAGTCTCCACTGATCGCCGGCTCCGTTTGTCAGAGGACTGTGAGCCCCTGAGCACATTCTATGATCCAGTCGTCCATTTTCCTCGCTGCTTGCTTGACCCAAGACTGCAGCTCGGTCAGCGGGACGAGTCGTGTGAAGGCTCACCTGAGGAACGAGCACACATCGGTTGTCCAGTGAGGAATACATGGAGGTGCCGCAGCCTGAGCGCGTGTTTGCGCATCGTCAGCCACGGCAGCCCCAGCCCTCCGTTTGAAGGGTGTTGGCAGCAGATGGATCTTCTAACCAAAGGAGCCCGTTTCTTCCAAAGGAATTGGAAGAGAGCGCGCTCCATTTTGGTGGGCGTTTTTGCTGGACAGGGCACGAAGGTCAAACGGTAGTAGATGATGGACGCTATAAAAGTTTTCGCCACCTCCGCTCGACCTTTCAAGAATAGTTTGCACTCGGCCCACTTCTGGGTGAGCGCAAACACCTTGGCCGTCACCTCGTTCCAGTTCTTCTCCACATGGAGGTCCGCACCAAACCAGACCTATAGATAGTCAGATAGATAGATATGTTTGTATATTAGCCACAGGGGCACAAATAAAGGTCAAATAGAAAGGTGGAAGTTTACATACAATAAAAACGTGTAAAATACTATCACAAATGTAATTTAAAAATTAATCTATTTTCCCCAATAGGAGGAGACATTTCATATAGGTACCACATACCCCCGAAAAAATGTGCAACCCTCATCTCCAGGAGTACGAAGAGTTTATACCCCTTTCCTCTCTTCCTCTTTTTACTCAACCTACAGACTGATATAGAGAGAAGGCCCATTCGGGCCATTTTCGCCACTTTCACCCACCTTTCATAAAACTTGCTGAGGTACAGCACCTCTCTCTCCATCCTGATTCTTCTTCCAAAGTGGTATTTGAAAAAATGAATCAGTTGTTGGTCGGAGAGAAAGGTGTGACCTCAGCCCTTTTAACCTCGTCCACCATACAACCTCTTTCGCCATAGCTATCACACAAAGGAAAACCGGCTCTCCTTCGTTTTTGAAAGAGGGTGGCGGTTTGATCATGACAATGGACTCGGTGGTCAACCGGATTGGTCCCACCCGCGACAATAGTCGTTCTACATAGCCCCACAGGTAGATAGATAGATAGATAGATAGATAGATAGATAGATAGATAGATAGATAGATAGATAGATAGATAGATAGATAGATGTACATAACATACATTTCAGAGAGGAATCCTCAAGTGAAAAATCCTTTAAGATGTATTCAAAATCCAGATTTCCTGAATAAAAGATCACCTTACACAGTCCTGTTGAAACTGATGAATTTATTTTAGTTGGATTTGTGAAGAGTGTTTATTTATTTTTTTAGACTCTACTTTGAATTGAAACAATATGCAAATATTGGTGGCTCTGGCAACCGTTTCCGACATTGATAATTGTTTCTACTTTTGGCAAAAGTACAACAATTACCCTTGGCTTTACTGGTACTTTATTTTATCGACCCCATAAGGATGAAAGGCATAGTTAACCTCGGCGGGATTTCAAATTAGAATGGAAAGGACCGTAACTCTATGCGTCAAAGCATGGCGTCCGACCCTCTACCGATACTGCCAATCCACCGCCCTTTTTCCGATATTCATAATGTTAACAATTTCCATTGACCAATGTTTTATTACAATCCTTCTATCATCCTAGTAAATTATAAAACATAAATTCTCCAAGAGGTAGATTGTATGGGGTGTGAATAGCAATTTGAGTATCTTCTAATCCTGCTTTGCGTTTCCATGACAAATTTCTTGAAGCAATATGTAAGATTAAGCAGCATTAATCTTTATTTCTTGAAGATGGCTACCGAGATAATTATAGACCGTACAGGATTTAAATCCTACACATGAAAAAAGAAAATTCACAGTGAAATAATGAAGTGGATGAAAGCACAATTTGAATTATAATCTGGGCCTGAGTTGTCAAAGTTGTATATGAAAATAAAAACTACAATCAATATGCGCTTTTTGTAAAATTAATATTGAACAAGAAAGTTTTGCTGCACACACACACACTCAGACATACACACGCACGCGCACACACACACACACACACACACACACACACACACACACACACACACACACACACACACACACACACACACATATATATATATATCTCTATATATATCTATCTATATATATATACATGCAAACACGTATGTGTGAGTATGTGTATGAGTGTTAGAGACTGTGTCTATTTTTATGGCTATGCAATGTAGATATATATAAATATGCTTCATAAGATATTTATATTAATCTATCGCAATCATGAAACTTTCGGAGCTTTGTAGACCTTAATATTTCTACCTCGCACTCTATATAATTGCTACTATAACGTAAAATTGATTCTGATTTACCTTTTAACATGTATCGGAGAGTTCATAGAAGACTTCAGAGATTTGAATTACGGTGAAGAAGGAAATTATATTAGCTTCAAGGCCAATCATTTCACCGAAGACTTATACGAATCCTCATATGACGACGCAGGCCACTAGCATTTTTCTTGGCTTCCAGATATTACTATTTTAAATATGTAATTTGCAACTCTCCGATTTTCATCCTAGATCTTACGAATAGGTGCTGCATAATGTATATTCCACCACGTTTTAGTTGCGAAAGACAGTAACATCATAGACAAATTCTGACTTTGTCAACACAGTGAAACTTTGCTTTTGCTAACAAATGTTAACAAATGCCTAATATATATCACAAACCAACTCAAATGTATAGTAACAAACGTGACGTTTACATATGTAACAATCTCTCATGACATTCGCTGACCCAAGTCATTATGTAACAATATAATAGGTAAATTGTGTTATTCTTTCGGGGTGTTCTATCTTTTTCAAACCTGATACAGCTAACATTCGTTGCAAGCTCATCTTATTCTGGGGACCAAGTTTAAAGAATAACATTGACACTACATTAAGTACTCTCCCTAAGAACAATAACGGGATCTGAAACTGAAAACTATCCCAAATAATTGAGAGACGATGGACACTTGATATTTATAATTCAAACCATTGATACTTTGCCCGAGACAACATCGAGTTCTCCGATGGTAGCTAGAAATATTCTGAAAAATTTCAAATTACACGGGCTACTACATTATATATGATATGGATTGGGAGAATTTCATTCGATTTTGTAAGGAAGAAGAGCACATTGTATATGATTTGACATTTAACAAAGCGGCTGAGAAGCTATCTAAAAAGAAAGCAATATCTCTTCGTGTACACATGATGCATGGTTCTGTGTAAAACTATTTAATGTATTCTATGATGGTATAATGACCTTTGCAGCCATTCATATGAAGCTATATTCACTCGCTCGAGATGCAGTCATCGCGTTACCCCAGTTAAGGGCACTCATGTGACGGCTGATTTTGGAGCTATGCCGTGATGAGTTGCAGTGCCAGGAAAACCCAGTTAGTAATAAAGGAAATCCCGCTGAAAAAGTTCAAATCTTCTGTAATAATACTTTATACTTTATGGTCATCATTATATTCTACAAAGTGTTCGGTACCAGCTGTTCCAGGGCAACATAACTAACTAATAACATATGTTTTTAAACATGTAATTAATTATCGACAGTTCGATAGTCAATATAACGATAGCGATAAATTCCAGTTGCAGAAACACCAACATTAAAAGCAAAATGAGGTGAACCAACATGTTTACACATTCGAAGGAGATAATCCAATTCGATGCTTATTGTCTCTCAAAATGTCTCCTAATGTCTCCAAATTTCTCCAAATCCAAATACCCTCTAAAGTATGATTGGACGGTACTTGTCTTGTAAACTAGAGGCAGATGAAAATGTACCAAATCGAGAAATCACAAACACTAACTGATAAAATGCTGGCGAAAACCTTATCAGAAACATAATTGATATATAATTATACAACCAATAAATATTTCTGCTTACAAATCAACATGGCATATTGTGTCTGGTTTCCATTTAAAGGGTGTATGAACGACACATATAAATAGCTCTAGTTTCTTCTAGTAATCATTCGATTTAAGTATTTTATCACGAAATGCAAGTATCTATAAAGCACTGCTAGGTAACACCTCACCAACATTGTTATATTTTTAACATGCACAAGTCAATGCACACACACACACACACACACACACACACACACACACACAGATACATATATATGGGTGTGTCTGTATGTATGTTATAACAAGCCAAGTTCTTACTATAGGCAAATGAGTATCTCCAGCAAATGTCCATTACACAAGATTTATGTATACTAAACTAGTTCCATGTCAGTACAACTTGAATGAATGATTAACAAATCTTGATACAGCGATGTTAGTTATTCTCGACTGTTGCAAACATATCTGTGATATGTCTACGAAGAGCAAGAGAGAAAAATAATATTTAATATGATCATTGTATATAAACAAAGAGTATGTAGTTTCATACACACATAAACACACGAACACATACACGTGCATTTATATATATATAAATTTAGTATAGGTGTTTCAAAATAGAGTTATACACATATCTATACTAGGCATATGACTTTTTTACAACCCCATATAAGCATGCTATTTTCTAATGAGGTTTTTGTCATAAAGAAAGAATTACAGTAGTTTTTGGTAAATTTTGAAAAACATTCTTGCACATACTAAATTATATTTTTCATTGTTTGGTAATTAGCCAGTCCCATGAAATAATAACCTAAAACATAAAATTATGACAATAAAAAATTTATTTTAATTATTAGTTAAATAATATTTAGTCTCTAAGTTCTACTACTTTTACAAAATGGCAAAAGGTCCTGCACAACTTTTACAGCTCGCTCAGCGCAAATTTTCGAGCGTTGCGTCACAATTGGAGATTCTTCATTAGACCAAAATGTTCTGACGGTGTTTGCAGCCTTTTCTCACTTGGCCTTAATTAATTGGTCAATGAATTTCTGCTTGCTGTCAGCTCTATACAGTTGACTTTAGAACCACATTTTTTCACACATTCCGCAGATGTATTCGGCACCAGCGCGCAGCTTCGCTCGTTCATCAGGTATCAAAATAAACCCAAGCAACAAATAAATTGCTCGGCTATTCCAACGAGCATTGTGCAAATTAGGTAATTTCTTAAAATTTATTTTTGCACGGCTATCATGAGATGCTGAAGGAAATCCATGTCACTTCTCCAGCGCGTCGGGGTTTCATTAATTTCCGTCGTTCCATTTGAAAAGTTCTGCTTCAGTTCGTCATAGTTCTTTAAAATGCCCTCAACAAAGTAATAATTGATATATGGCGAAGTTGTTTTGCTACTATATAGTTGATCAAAATAAACTTTCAATGCACGGTCTAAAATATGGTGCTGGCATCCAACATATAATAGCTTGCTGTAACCGCGACGCGCGAACTCACTGTTGAGCATGGCAACAGCTCCTGCCTTTTTGCCGGTATTGGCACTAGTTGTGTCGGAGACTATCATCACGATAGATTCCCACAGTTCATAGTTGTCAATAACTTCTTTCAATCCATTAAATATAGTAAGAGCCTTTCCATCGGTTAATGCCATCGGCCTCAGGCGTATTTATCTCTCATCATTTTTTATCACTACAACCTCGTTTTCCATCAAAATGAAGGCTCCATTTTTCCCTTTTGAGTTCATTTTTCCACTTTTCCATGAGTTTCTCACCTCTCATAACTGCTTTGTGCACTGCCGACTGACTCGGGGTGCTCACCTTAATACTACCACTTTTAAATTCGTTGCAAACTGCTGCTGCTTTTCTAATAGGTAATTTAGTATTTCTTACTAGGTTAACAGCATGAGCTGTGTTTTCTCTTTATCGTTTTTTTTCTGGTGAAGGTGAAGGTGAAGGTTTGTAATCGCTGCTATTTGTATCGGTGTCACTATAACTTTCATTTGAGTCCAGATGAATGTATGAGCAGGATGGCTTATCATGATCTAGTTCTTGTTTTTTGTTTTTAATTCTCTTAGAAGGATGGATTTTCTTTTCACTGTTTATTTTCATTGTAGTATACCCAACCTTTCCACAACTCTCAATTTGCTTTTCATAAAATGACAAATCTTCGGGTGCTAAGCATACCCCATATCATTTTTGTAATGTCAAACAGATTATTGAAATTCGCAGAGCCAGATCTTTTCACTTCTTTTTCCTTTTTTTTTATTCTTTTTTTTATTTTTCGCGGTATTGAAAGTTTGTTGATAGTTGGAAAGCTGAATTTTTCCTATAAACTTTCACATTCTCCAGTAATTATCTTAATTCTTTTTTTTTTTGTATTTTTCTCTTCGGCAGCAAGAGTGATATATCTATCAACGTAACTTTCATAATTCAATTAATGAACTTTGAATTTTCGTTTTCCTAGATTTCTTTCTCTTCTCAGAATGACATATTTTGTGCCCAAATGTTTTCTTTCCTCTTTAGCAACTGGATGTTTATACATCTGAAATTTATAATATTAATATAATTATAAATATTAAAATATATGAATAAATATACCTCGCAAATTTTAATTTATTCTATTTATGTATTTTATGAATGTTATGAACAGATTAAACTGACAAATAAGTGATGAACAAGCAATAAAGTTGATCCATTAAACAATTTGAAGAAGAATACTATATTTTATAAACTGGTAAATTGCACACTATATTTTCATTACATACACACGTATATTGTATATGCAATTCCATATTAGTTAATCAATGTTAAATAATCTACCATGTGCAAGAGTTTTTTAAAATTCTAATATTTTTTAACATGCTCACAAGTATTTTCTAGTGAAATTTCATCTGAAAATGGCATGCTCATTTATTTGTTTGACAAAACTGTACTTTAGGAATATGCCTAATGTATACGTGTTGAATATGTCTATGAATTTTAAATGTTTTGGCCAGCGTCAAACGTCCTTAGTCTCACCAAAATGCAGTGTGAGCAACCGACTTCGGTGTTTCTCGCTTGGAATTGGTTGAAGAGGCTACATATATTCCTAGTTTCTCAAAGGCTGTCAAATAATTATCATAAACATCCTGCATACAACAGGTCCACACACACAAACACTCACACACACACACACACACACACACACACACACACACACACACACACACACACGCACATACACAAACACACACACACACACGCGCGAGCGCCCAAACACACACACACACACACAGGATTTTCCCTCCCCTGTCTTTGTCTACCCTTTTTGCACTTACCCCTTCGTCCCCCCAACTCACCCCCAGCATCACACACTTCCCTTCTCTTCCATCTGCTTTAACTCCACGCCCACCATGACCAGCCTGAAATCTTTTCTCCACCAACTCCTCACTCGCCTCAAACATTTCCTCACCCCCCTCCTCCCACCCTGCAATCTCTCCTCGGCACTCCAACTATCCTACCTTCTCTTCGCCAAAATCCTGCATTCCAGCTACCTCCATTTCCTCAGCCGCTGCCTCCACTTCCACCTCATCCCCCTTGGCTTCCGACTACACTTCCACACCTCCCCCTCCGCTTCCCCTTCCAACAAACGTATCCTTACCCGATCCTCGCGCCTCCTAATGCGCAACTCCCTCCGCTCCTCCCTCTCCACCATCCGCAACCTTGACCACAACCTCACCCCACCCGCCTCCGCCTTAACTCCGCATGCCACCCCCTCCTCGCCCACTCCATCTTCCATCTTCATCCAAAACCTCAACCACGACCTCTTTTCCTTCCTCACCTCCACCAAAGCCCTTAAGCTACACTCACTCCTCCCCACCACCAACTTCCACCACCCTTCGCCCATCCCCGTGACGGCCCGCACCCATCCCCCCCTCTCCACCACCCTCCACGACACACTCCCCCCCCCGTCACACACACACACCCCGACCCCACCCTCTATCTCACCCTCAGTACACCTTCCTCTCACCCTTCTCATACCCAAACCACACCCACACCATACCCCTTGACCTCCCCCTCTCCACTCCTGAGCGCTCACTCCTCGGTAGAGGCCTTCGCTTCACACCCCACACCCCGCACAGCGACAAGTTCCGCACCTGAACGGAAGTCGAGCTATTCGTGCGACGCACGAAGCTACAGGCACATTTTCATCAAACACCACCGGCTCCGAACGACCCAGACCCGTTACTCACTCTGGGCCGACTACCATCGTATTGGACGCCGGCCCCAGGGTATTTTAGCACCCTGGACACTTTCGTTGACGCCTGCCGTAGCGTAGTAAATCGCCTCGACATCCGCCAGCTTTCCAAACGGCATAACATCTTACGGGGTGAACTCCTCGTTCTCCGATCCCTCCGTAGCCGATATGAGATCGTCATCAAACCGGCGGACAAAGGAGGTGCCGTGGTCGTGTGGCGCGCTGACCTCTACACGGCCGAAGCCCTCTACCCTCTATCTCTACACGGCTGAAGCCCTCTACCATCCGAGCCCACACCCCTCTACCAACAACAAGTTTCCTCCACCATCCAACACCTTGTCTCCTCCTCCCCCCCTCCCACTGCTTCCCACCTCATCGTCCGCACCGCCCTCACCTCCACTATATACTTCCTCCCCAAACTCCACAAACCCGACAACCCGGTAACCCCATCGTCTCTGCTTTCAACTGCCCTACCGAACTCATCTCCGCCTCTCTTGGCTCCATCCTCGCCCACACTCGTCACCACCCTTCCCTCTCATATCTTCGAAACCAACCACGCCCATCGCCTGTCCGACTCCCTCACTTTCCCACCCGGCCAACACCCCCTATCCTCTTCACCCTAGATATCAAGTTGCTCTATACTGTCATCCACCACGCCGACGGCCTACGTGACCTCCAGCACTACCTCGACCTTCGCCCCTCCCCCATCCCCTCCATCCCCAACCTCCTTCGCCTCGCCGATCTGGTCCTCACCCTCAACTGCTTCTCCTTCTCGGGTGAGTTTTACCAACAGGTCAGGGGGGGTAGCCATGGGCACAAGAATGGGTCCATACTATGCCAACCTTCTCGTTGGCTATGTTGAGGCCTAAATCTTTTCCCGATATACCGGCCGCACGCCCGAACTGTACGGTCGTTACATCGACGACTAAATCGGAGCCACGAACCTCACCCGAGAACAGCTCGACTCCTTTCTCTCCTTCTTCTGCTCCTTCCACTTCACTACCTTTATCTACACCATACCACGAACATTTCTTAGACATCTCCGTCCCCGTCGACCCCAGCCATCGCTCCCTCGTCGCCTCCGCCTTCTTCAAACCCACCTCCTCCCACTCCTACCTCTACTTCATCTCCTCCCACCCTACACACACAAAACACTCCCAACTCCTCCGGATCCGCCGCCTCTGCAGCCGAGATGCTGACTTTGAGTCCCAGGCACTTTCCCTTGTCAGCAATTTCATCCGGAGAGGTTACCGCCCTCCTTCCCTCATCCACACCGCCCTCACTCGCGCCCGTGCTGTCCAACGCTCCACCGCCGTCATCCCACGCCACTGCACCCCACCCCCACCATCTCCCCTTCCGCGTCACCTACCACCTCCCCACCTACCCCTCCACCGCACCATCCGACGCCTCCGGTCCGACCCCCTCCACATCCTCCATCTTCCCATCCCCACCCCTACCCTCCTTCAAATGCGCACGCAATATCCGCACCCTCCTCGTCCACAGCTCCCTACCCCCAACCCACGCTCTTCTTCCACCTCCGTTTCCCTTCCCTGCTCCAGGCCTCGCTGCCACACCTGCCCCAACATCACCAACACCACCACCTTCCAGAGTCCCAACGTCCAATCTCTCTCTCTGTCCGGCACGCCTACCGCTGCACCTCCTCCAACATAGTCTATGGACTTCGCTGCACAGAGTGCAGCGCAACCTACATTGGACAGACTGGGCGTCGCCTGGCAGACCGTTTCACTGAACACCTCCGGGATATTTATCTCGGTGGTAGTTCCCCATCGCCCGCCACTTTGGTTCCCCTGAACATTCCGCCCACCACCTCACAGTCTGTGGCCTACTCCAATGTAATGGAAAACCCGCCAGCCGCCTCACGGTCGAACAACGCACCATCTTCTACCTACAGACCCACACATTCCCCGGCCTCAACTCCCCAACCCTATTCCTTTTGCCTTCGACAACCCCCCACCCCCACCCCACGCCCCACACATACATCCCCCACTAACACATTCCTCCTTTTAACCACCCTACCCCCTTCGCCCACCCCACAACTAACAATACTAACACCCACCCCCAACTAACAATACTAACACCCCGCCCTCCACCTACCACCCATGCACCCACATACCCCACACGCACACACCCACCTGTACATATATACACGCACTCACACTATCCACACACCCGACAACCACCACTAACCCTGACCCACATCCACTTCGACCACCCCACAATAATATCACTAACATCCCCCCGACCCTACGCACACGAAAACACACAATCACACACACACCCACCCACACCTACGTACACCACCCACTCCACACACCCAACCACCATTAACCCCCACTTACACACCCGCATTCAACCATTTCCCCACCACCAGTAATACTAACACCCTCTACTACACACACACACTCAGACAAACACGCACACACACACCAGTACACTACACTCTCTCCTCCGTCCCCAACACATATTCTATCCCCGCTCCACCAAAAGCCCTTCACACACACTCACATCCCACTAACACCTCTACTAATATACACCCCATCCCGTCACATCACCACCTTCCCCCTCCACCTTTCACACCTACCGATCCTCTCCCCTGTCCACCGCGCCACATAGAGACCATTTCTCCACCTGTCATCCTCCTCTACTGCTCTCTCTTCAACCTGCCTTGAACCTGTGACCACTTCCTGTTGCGCGCGCACCCCACATCTCTCCACTTCCGACCACCACAACAAATGGATTCCACACCAGCGGTTATCGTTCCAGCTATCCACTCTATAACCAGAAAAATATCCAACAACTCATCGCACACTCCACGGAACTACTTTAGGAACTTACCCACAAACAAACAATCATATTTTTTTTCGAACCACGCCTCCTACATCCACACCACGTATAAACACAGACACACACGTGCACACGCCCACATATACACGCTCAGCCTCCGAATCCACACGCCCCTACTCCCCCACCCATCTGACCCCTTTCCATCCACACGCACGCACACAGCGACTTACACCCCACCCCACGCACACACTTTTCCTGAACATGGAACCTCGTTCTTCCCCCAACTCTCACATTCACATACACACACACACACGTACACCTACACACATACACAAACACCACCTTCAGCCCTCCCCACTCGGACCCGCACCTCCCTCTCCCAATTCCATCCACCACCACCCCTACACGCCTCACACCCTTCCACCACTTGATATTTTTATTTTTATGTTTATTTCTATGTTTATTTTTATATTTATTTGTACTTCTTCAATCGTTTTCCCTCCCTTTTCTGCCCCCCTTTTTGTCTAATTGTCTTTCCCCCACTCCCCCACACACCCTCGGAACTCTCTTCCTACCCACTTTTCTCCTGATGAAGGGCTTATACCCGAAACGTTGTTCAACACTCTCAAAAGCGTGAACCTAATAAACTCTTATTTGTACTGCCTCTCTGTTTTTGTTTTCGTCTAAGTTTTAACTATATAAATTAATAAAACTATATAAATTAATAAAAACAATGAAATAATAATAATATATATATATATATATATATATACAATATATTAATAAATGGAACCTATAATTATAAAACCATAATTATTTTGTTATATATATTTCAAGGGCGTACAAGGTAAATTATGGTGCGCTTTCATCAGATAACATGCAGATTTCTTTTATAAATAAATATTGACATACCCGGAAATAAGACAACCTCAGCGGTTGAAATTCGGTGGATAGTGGAGATAATTGAGGGTGATACAGAGTTGTGAGTGAGTATGTAAATGAGTGTCACAAAAATTCATAAAAACAACGGTTTATTTAAATTAAACTGTTGGAAGAAAAAAAATATATATATATATATTTATTAGTGAAAAAGAACAAAGGAACTATTATGACATTATGACGAGTTTATTGCCGACAGCCGTTTCGTCCGACCATATGGTGGGACTTTTCAAGGCATATAACATGTGATTGTAGGATCATTATTTACATCAACGTATCACTCAAGGCTAGCAGTTTGAAATTGTGGTATACATCAGCAGCTCCGCTTGTATAGTTGGGGTCTATATTCTACCGTCACATATTTGGTAGGTCACACGTGATCACCGCGATTCACATACGACCTACCATACATCTTGCTTATATATATTTATATATATGTATATATATATATATATATATATATATATATATATTTATATATAGATATATATATATGTAGGAGTTGAGTTTTATTGTAGCACAATAAAGCAATGCAAATATCGGATAAGTAGCACTCAATAGTTTGTAGGACTGGAGTATAAATAATATAAAATCAAAAGATGATTAAAAGAGTTCCATGTATTTTATTATGCGCATTTCAAAAATAAATATCATCATCGGATGATATTTGCGTTCTCACCAGATAAAATAGGGAGACATGATATGAAGCTTAAAAAACATTTGCGAGCAGTAAAGTGTTAAATCAACATATGAAAAGTAAAATAAGATGGATATATGAGATTGGAAAAAATGAAATGAAGGGAGGAAGGAAAAGATAAAGAAGAGGAAGAAAGAATATAGATATAAGAAAAAAATATAATAATCAGGAGCGGATGACGGAGGGGGAGTATACTCCTCCTTATACTCCTCCTCCGTCATCCTCTCGTTATTATTATATTTTCTTTCTTCTATCTATATTCTTTCTTCCTCTTCCTTACCCCTCCCCCCCCCCCCGTTTCCTTTCCTTTTTTCCAATCTCATATATCCATCTTATTTTATTTTTCATATGTTGATTTAACACTTCACTGCTCGCAATTGTTTTTTAAGCTTCATATCATGTCTTCCTATTTTATCTGATGAGAACGCAAATATCATCCCATGATGATATTTGTTTTTGAAATGCAAATAATAAAATACATGGAACTCTTTTAACCATATTTTGATTTTATATTATATATATATATATATATATATATATATATAAATTGTTATACATGGGGAGGGTCTTATTGCTGTGATAATATTGCCACAAATAATAACAGAACACAATCACAGATTGGTTGGTTTTCGCTTCTGCCTCTTTTATATCTCCATAGTTAATTTATTTGGCAATCAATGCTCATCATTGACTGACCAACGGTTAAAAATACATATATATATATAGTCTAACAAATTTCTTTCGTTGCACATCTGCAACATCATCAGTGGTACTATTATCATGCTTCCTCCTATTGTGTAGTATTGTAATACACAAGTACAATAACAACAAACACATATAAACACACACTAGTAAACAAAGATAGAATATAAAAACCAAAGCGCATACACCCAAACGCGAACACACACACCAAACATTATAAACGCGCATGCGCAGAGATGGAGACAAAAGTAAATAAATAAATAAATAAATATTTAAAATAAAAATGGCGTGAACATTACAATACAACACAATAGGAGGAAACATGATAACAGTACCACTGATGATGAAGAACTTTGTTAGACTATATATACTAGCAGAATGGCCCGGTGTTGCTCGGGCTTCTAAACGTAGATTGCCATGTTTATCCCTCCTTTCTGAAACAGTAGAAAGAAGTACGGAAAACCGCGGCCTTGGGATGGTGTCTACATTTTGTGCTTAGGCAAATAATTTTTCATTAACATTTTTCAGAACATGTAATTGCGTTCCCTCTCTTTTTTGTTGTTGTTTTTGCTGCTATTGGTGTGATAGCAGCGTTGGCCGTACTGCTAATATAGTCTCGTCCTTTTTCAGCCAATCGTGTATATCCACATCTGCCTCGTCTACCTAAACAATGATTGTAGCACCTCCTTGTACACTATGTTCCTTGTTCTACCGTGTCGGGCATATGCAAAGAGATTTATCTTGCTTCCCACTCTTGAGCAGCCAAAGTATAGTTACCCGTGTAAAAAACATGACTCTTTCAAAAGAAGACCAGCAACAGTTAGGGTCTGACCCTGGGGTTTGTTGATAAACATTGCAAAGCTGATACGGTTCGGCGAATAGTTCGTTGGTTGTCTGTTTCAAGTGTTCTTCTTGTGGCAGTAAGTTCAGCATCTTACAACCATCGAATAGCAGATTCCACTGACGATTCGTTTGCCCACTTTGTTCTTTTCTTGCCGCTTTCGCAGTATTGCGGCCAATGGAGTATCTCTTCCTTCGAGGCATGACCTAAAAGCAGGACGAGTACACTAAGACTAACAGTTAGAGGTAGGAGTAAACTCGCCAGTGATGCATGTGATATCCGAACCGTTAACTATGTGATTGCTGGCCTTGTACCAAAAGTAATGGGACTTTTTGGGTGGCACATCGGCAGTAACAATGACGATAAGCCGTCTGTGCTTTCGTGAAATAAATACGGTTGTTTATATTTTTGTTTTTGTGTATGCAAAAATATTGGTACACGAATATATAATTATATATATATATATATATATATATATATATATAAATATATATATATATATATATATATATATATATATATATATATATATATTAATATAACAAATTAAAGTTTAAGCAAAGAATCGCTGCTTTCACCCTTAACGGGATCTTCTGAAACTAAAAAAATCAATCTGTGAACGCAGAAGCTAATATTTCGAAAAACGTTGCAACCGAAAGAACACAGGAAGACGATACTTTGGTTCGTGAAGACGTTCCCTGGCAATGAACGGAAAATAGCGAAGATAATACGTCAGCAATGAGAACTATGTCGTAATGCAGATACCAGACATACAGGCAAATATTATAAGTGCGCGAAGTTATAGCTATGTATCTATCTAAAAATACAGACTAAGAAAGAGAGAGAGAGAGAGAGAGAGAAGTGAGAGAGAGAGAGAGAGAGAGAGAGAGAGAGAGAGAGAGAGAGAGAGAGAGAGAGAGAGAGAGAGAGAGAGAGAGAGAGAGAGATCGCTGACCGGCACTTAACAACCCTTTAACAACAGAAAATTGAAAAATAAAAGCTACAATTAATATCTTTAGAGCACAAAGAATATATAAATGCAAGTTTGAAGTCAATCGGAGTAGAAATGTGGATTTGTATAGACTTTGCAAAAATTAGGACACACACACAGACATTTTCAGTTATATATATATATAGAGAGAGATTTATATCTGTATTTTTAACCGTTGGTTAATCAATGATAGACATTGATTGCCAAATTAATTAACTATTGAGATATAAGAGATGCAATATGACCCTCCCCAAGTATAACAATATTTGTTTCGACACACGATTTCATATCAAAACCGTGCAAAACAAATATATATATATATATATATATATATATATATATATGGGTTTTCCAATTGAATTTTATATTATATACATGCTTGTGTATATTTTTAATATTTAAAAATTGTTTAAGTGAACGTGATCCTACGGGTCATGGGTGGTCTAATTTACAATAAAGTTATAATTTTATTTCTCGCCCTAGCAAAGTTGCTACATACATGTAAGTATGCATGCGTACACACACACACACACAAACACACACACACACGCGCACACACACACACACACACACACACACACACACACACACACATACACACACACACACACACACACACACACACACACACATATATATATATATATATATATTTATATATATTTAAACAAAATTTGTTTTCGCTGTAGCACGGTGGGTAACTAAATGTATTCGAAAGTGAATAATAATAATGATATTATATTATTAATATTTGGTTCATTTGCTAGGAATATACCTCTAAACACCATGTGTGTTATTCGATGACGCTGACATCCTTTTGTTCCAACGGTAGCAGAGTGAAAACTGTGGACAATTGTTTCCGAGTTATTGCCCAGTATCTAGTCTATGGGTCTGACATCGGTGCTACGCGCAGGAAACTGCTGAGAAAACATAGTATTCCCCAAGGTATACATCTACAGATTTACATACCGAGCAATAATAAGGTCGGCCGTAAAATCGCTCAGTATGCAAATTATGCTAAATAACCGAATTATACTATTGAGAATACTCTGTATTCTCAGCAGTTCCAGCAGGTAACAGCGAGGAAAGGTACATATTCATGATAAGGTGCAATAACTTCGAAACAATTGTTAACTATTCTTTCTCTGCTACCGCCTGCAGACGAACCGAATATTAACATTATTATTATTATATTATGATTATTCACTCTTGAATACACACACACAAACATATATATATATATATATATATATATATATATATATATATATATATATATATATATATATATATATATATATATATATATATATATATATATATATATATATATATATATATAATATATATATATATATATAATATATATATATATATATAAGGATTAAAACACTGGAGCGTGTTGGAGTTAAACACCCTCTTCGTATTATAGAAATGACAGTAAAAGGTATAGCTCAATGTAATTAAACAGAGCCAAAGAATTATGAAAATAAAACAAAGAAGCCTTCAATACATCAAAAGTCTTTATTAGCCAACAATGTTTCGTCCTATTAAGGACTCATCATGGCAATTAAAACTACAAGAAGCACTATCGGCCAATACAAGCCGAAAACTCCGAAGAATATGGAGTGTACATACACTAAAGTATTGGAAGATTATGGCTAAAAATATATAATAAAAATCACTAATGAGGTGGATAACATTTTGAACCATATTATAAATATAGTCCAAAGCAAAAAACTAGAGCTAAACAAAGGTGGTTATATAGAGCGGGAATTATAGTACTATATGTAATACAATATAATATAATATAATATACTTGTAACAATATTAATTAAAATTATAATTAAAAGGCACAATATACATATGTATATATATACACACACGTACGCACATATACATATACATCAATATACATTTCCATCATTAACAGCACAAATTAAACCTTATTAAGAGTTTAAATATAAATAAGCATAATAGGAATAAAAATAAAAATACAAAATAATACGTATATATAATATACAGTATAACATGAAGTAATGAAATGATTAAAAGTAAAACATATAATATATAATAAACTATATAATTATATAATATATAATATAATATAATAGATAATCTCCGGTTAATTTGCACAAACAATATAGATGTCACAATAACACTATAATAATAATATAATAATATATAATGGCAAGTAAGTTAACAAATCAATTCATATAGAGTTACAGAGCAGGTGGGAAAAAATATATATTGTACAATACCAAAATCAAAATTATGATGGTACAAAAATATAAACATCTTACAGAATATATAAAATTTAACATGTCATAATGGTACATAAAATCATCGGTAAGTAACAAAGATCAATATTACATTTACAAAGAGTTGAATAACAACTTCAATATAAAAGAATGAACATAATATAATATATAATTACTTATAATTACAAGGTTGACAAACAGACACATATGTGAATGAGTGAATAAGGGCCAGACAGAAAATATTATGCACAGTAGTATTAATAAATAAATAAATAAAATCGACCGGAAATCAAAAAACCAAAAACAAAAGTATTTACTTAGGTCTCACATGCAGTTAAGTAAAAACTTAGGAAACAACCCGGATAAATGACTAGAAAACCCTATTTGATAAATTAATATTGAAAATATTTAAAATACTTAATAAGGCAATACAATATTAGCTATGGTTTAAGTAATCAAAATCCCTAAACATTAAGATATCAACTATAAATATATATAGAAAGGAATGAAATATTCTACTATCATTTACATAACGTTATCTAATAAACTGACTTTAAGCAGAATTATGGTAGGCTAATGTGGACAGAAAAAAAGAAATGTATGAAGATACAAAGGAGCATAAAATCATAATCAATATACTGTATTATATAATAGAAAGGAGCATAAAAAAGGGGATTAAATATGATCATAATATATTTGAAGGGGTTAGCAATAAGTTTATGTGTGCATTTGGGAGGGAGGGGGTTTAGTTATCCAAAGAAGAATCCAAATAAAATAAAATAAAATGAAATAAAATAATATAAAATATATAATCAGATATATACTCATAATGTGTTAATAGTGAAAATTTAATGTGTAAGAAGATAGATATGGTATAGTAGCAAAAAGATTATGAGAGCTAGAATAAAAAGTTGTCAAAAACCAATGATAATAATGATGATAATAATGGTAGTAAACAAAATGAACCTAAACTAAAAAATAAGTAATGGAATATATCAGCTAATGTATACAATTTACACTACTAGAACCTTTAGGTTTATAATAAAAGTAAGAATTAGAAATAGCGTGGGGGCAAGAAGAGAATATCTCAGACTTTCTATTAAGTAAGGATTCACTAGAGAAAATTATAGAGTGTGTCTCAAGGATACAGAGATTACAAAATTTAGTATATGTAGAAAGGTTATTAGAGCGTACTACTAAACGCCAATTAAGGCTATATGGTATATTAGCCCCCTTAAGATCCCAGATATAGTGTGCTAAAGAAATAGAGTTCTTAAACTTAACATGTTTGAAATTAGAGATATGAGAATTAAAACTAGTCTTAAAAGTGTTAGATGTAGAGCCTATATATGTTCTATTAGAGGAATTAGTTATAACTACGCAAGCATAAACGATGTTCTTAGAGAGGCAGTTACCGTTTAAAGGGCAGTTAGCACTCACTCTACAGTTACACTTCCGGGTGCTATTGATTGGCTGAAGTAGTGATGCATTACGCGTAGGATTAGTATTAGATAAGTTCTGCTCTGGTGGTAAGGCATTTGCAGATCTGTTCTGACTAGTAGTATGTAGAGAGGAGTATCCATCCCTAATTTTTCTATTGTTAGTGCTAGCTAAATGAGAACTAATATTAGGGGTGGTAGAGAATGAAAGTTTAATTACATTTTTATTAAAAATACTATGGTATTTATGAGAAGGGGGGACATTTTTCTCTAAGATAGAAAAGAAAGACATAGGGATATTAGTTAATACTCTCCTGATTATATGGCGGGTTAAAATAAGTATTTAGTCTCCTTCTATTGTTATCCTTTCCGACTCTACCATTATCCAATATCCCATTATTAAGACTAGGGTTACTACAAGGATTAGTTAAAACAACATTATTAGAATCAGCTAAAATTCCATTAAGTCTCTTTCTGTTTCTACCTTTAGTATATCTGCTGCTGTCTGGAATCCCATCAAAAGGATTAGGGCCAATAATAGGATCAGTAGAAACAACATTATTAGAATTAGATCTAGCAAAAGCATCACCAATGAGTATGCGCTCAGAGGGTTCGACTTGATTCCTAGAGGTATTAGATTCCCTATTACGAGTCCGGTGGGTTAACTTATGGATGGGTTCAGATACACCTATGTAATTTCTACGATTATTATGCTTCCTACTCCCATTCATGGCCATATTATGGGATATTATGTTATTATTATTATAAGTAAGCGGAGACTTTCTAAATTTACTATTATTATAATGTATTTTACCAGAGTAACCGGAGTTTTCGGCTTGTATTGGCCGATAGTGCTTCTTGTAGTTTTAATTGCCCTGATGAGTCCTTATTAGGACGAAACATTGTTGGCTAATAAAGACTTTTGATGTAGTGAAGGCTTCTTTGTTTTATTTTCATAATATATATATATATATATATATATATATTTATATATATATATATATATATACATAAAAAACTATGACCCCGGTGGCGGAGCTGAAGCCGTTCCACGGCTATTTCTGGACTAAATTAGAATGTTTAGCCTGGTGAATAAATAGCCGAACTTGTCAAGGGGGTACTTCCTTATATGGGAAGATCGTAGTCAAGAGGATTGGTTAAAATGTGTTGTAAACACAAATAAGTCTATCATGGCATTTGGTGGGAGGTAGGGGTGGCTGAACTTGCCTGTAGAACAACAGGTGTGTGAGTGGTGCGGTCAAGCGTTAAAAGTGATATGTATACAGCAGATTCTAAGGATAGTGTATGAAGTGGAGGAGGGAGGTTATAGAATAGGTAAATCGAATGAGAGTAGGAGACAATAAAAGATAATAGAAAAAAAATATATATATATAGTGAAAAATGAATAAAAAAAATCACAATGCTATCTTACAATTACAGGTTAATAAGTTGAGAATAGAAAAAACTTGTAGAAATTGAGTACCAGAACTGATACAAAATTAAAGGGGTTTAACACGTCTGTTATCAGTAGTTAGTAAAACGTATTCGACCAATTCTATCTTAAAATTACAGGGGTGGGGGAACTGATGCTACAGAAGCCCGATGGGCTGCATCGAGGTAGGTGAAAGGGGAAAAGCAGACGAGGAAGAAAATAGAGGGTGGAAGGAAGTGATAGGATGAGACAGAAGGGAGAAGACAAAGAGGAAAAGAAAAGAAAAGAGATACATCTACCTAAGTAGGCTGGGGTTTCCCCTAACTTATTCGGTAAGTGAGGTGTATCAGCCCTTGTCTACCCACCCGAGTCGTTATGGAGTTTGAGGGTGAGGTAAGTCCTACGCAATCTGTCTTTGCATGCGGTTACCAGTTCTTCTTTCTTGTTTAGGAGTTGGTCCTTCGAAAACCGCATTTGTAATGTTACCTCCGAGCATAAGTTACACTGACGGCGTCCTCCCGTGTAAGAGTTAGCTCTGGACAGTAAGCTCCAAGTCAGATTGTAGGTTATATTATTACCTTGGAGGTCCCAGATGTGGCCCGAAATTGTAGTGGCATGTCGCCGGACCGGGTTTCGGAAAGTATGTCAGTGTTGGTAGAGCCGGGTATTGAAGTCACACGCGGTTAATCCTCTATAAGCTTTGTTGGAGGTGTCCGTCCTCACGTTGCACTGGTAGATCACGTTACGTTCTCGGCATTTGTTGTTGAGGGGGCACGTAGATCTATCAGGGCAGTTACACCTCCTGATCGGCTCTCCACTGATGTCTAGGTTATTTCTTCCATAGGGGTTGAGTTATTGTTGTTTGAGGAGACGATGTTTTGTGCGAAGTTAGGTGTGATGCTGTAGGAGAGTTTGATGGTGTTTTTGTTGATTATGTTGTGGTAGCGGTGTTGTAGTGGGAAGTGATTTTCGAGGAGTCTAAAGAAGATCTTCCCGATAGGTGTTGCCATCTCGGCATTATGGGGAGGATTGAACCACGTTACGTTGCGTGAGCGGCGGTGTCGCCTACTGGTTCCGCTAAGGGAAGCTGGATAAAAGAATATTTCCTCCTGGAAGCCACTCTGCTTGAGGGCCTGGTTGTAATGAGGCGCGTATTCGTCGAATATCTACTCATTAGCGGACAAACGAAATATGCGGAGGGAGATGTTTTTAACCAGTTTATTGGTGATTTTTCTAGGGTGGTTAGAGCGGCGGTGGATGTAGTGCAGGTTGTCGTTTGGTTTCCTGTATGGGTAGTAGAGATCATTTTCGAGGTTAAGGGTAGCGTCCATAAAATTGACTCGGGTTAGGGACGTTTGTAGGGTGATTTTAAATCCCCAGTGCCGGAAGAATTTGATTAGTTGTTTACGGACCCGGTCTGTACTACTGGGGTTGTACCCTTTGAGGGTGAGGAGCCCATCATCCCGGTACAATCCACCGCCGAATGCAGGAAACATTTCGGTGAGTTTAAATAGTAGGAATAATCCTATAAGATCTGTTACCTCGGCCTAATCTGTCGCGCCCATACTGACGTCGAAGGGGGTGTCGGGAGCTCTCTTTATCCACTTGGACTTATCAAAAAGTAGGACTGACTTCCTGGCGTAGAGAATGATATTTTTTTCCTGGTCAGTGATGGGTGTGACTGTTTCGGCAAAGTCCAACGCGGCCGTAAGGAGCGTAAGGTAATAGATGCATAGTAACACTCTATGTCAAACTGGATGAATTTTGTGTCTCGTTTGTCTACCATATTCCTGAACCATGAGATTACTTCCTGGGTGCTGACATATATATATATATATATATATATATATATATATATATATATATATATATATATATATATATATATATATATATATATATATAGAATTAGTTATATCTACCAACATTTTGTATTGAACCACAAAGTTACTAAGACAATACCTCTATCTTGCTAGCGTAAGTATACATCTGTATAAATATGTTGGTAGATATACTAATTCTTTATAATTACTTCCAAATTATTTTGTTGAGCAACAAGTTGCCAAAACTGCTACTATAGTTCATAGTAATGGTTGGGCTACTATCTTTTTAACACCCCACTCCTCACTGTTTAACCTCGATGTCACGTGATTGATTCTTTTGAATTTGCCACCGACCAAGTAGGCAGTGATTTTTTCAATGTCTTGGAATTTAGTCCACGCTTGCTTTTTCCCATCCACTGAATTATTTTTGTATAAGTTCCCTGTGTCCACGCATCGCCTGGTAACTTAGCTGAGAACAGACTTCTTGATGACGAAACGGCTTCTCCATGCTTTCCATTTGGAAACCATGTTTATTCCCTTTCAGAAACTAATTAGTTGGAGTGAAATTTTAATAAGTTAATTTTTATAATTTTCTTATTTTACGTCTTTCATATATATATATATATATATATATATATATATATATATATATATATATATATATATATATATATATATATATATATATATATATATACATATATACAACATATACACATACGCGCGCGCACACATACACATATATATATATGTGTGTGTGTGTATATATATATATACATGTACGTACATATATAATGTTCAAGCAAGCATTTGTAAAATATTTTCTTTGGCAGTATCGTTCCGAGGTTGTGCTAATGCATTCGCTTTACTGCTTCCTTGTAATAAATAAGTCAATGCCGTCTTAAGATTGACTCACAATGGACCACTTCAATTCTCTAGTTTCCCTGTCAAATAATGCTGGTTCTATTTTATTGAATAATTTGTTCGTGGCACCAAGTTATGTGTCACATTCCACGTGATGTAGGCCAGCTATATAATATCGATTTCTTTAACATTTCTATAAACAAGTTGCAGTCGAACAACTTCTACTAAGTTGTACCAAACCAAGGAATTTCATTGATAAACACACATAGACGTACGTGCGCATTCCTACATATATATATATGTATGTATGTATATACATATATATTATATATGCATGTATGTATGTATGTATACAGTGGAACTTCATTCTTTCCTGGAATCCATTCGTCACTTAAATGTTCGTTAACCGAAACTATTTTTCCGTACGAAATTTTGAGAGAGAAATACAATAAAAGAGAGACTGTGTTTTAACAGACAGATAGGTATCGCCATAATAAACAACTACACAGCAATGACGCATTCCGACTGATATTATAAGCTTCCTTCCAACAGTCTGCTTGGGATGGCCTGTAACAGTTCAAACTCTCTGCATTAATGATTCGAAAGTCAACACGTTCAAAAGGGAAGAGGAAAGATATCCTTGACTATTCCGATAGGTGGCCGTTGACAATGACCACCTGCCATACTGCTTTGCATTGTAGCGATCTAGTATCTGAAGACTTCCGAAGTTAACTGTCTTGAAGACAGCATGTAGGTAACAATGATCAACCCAATCAAAAGATTCCAATTGATCCAAATTAATGAGAGCCCCAGCGAAGCCGGGGTTATATGCTCACTGTGATATATCGCATGAGGTGGAGGTTGTCTTGCATGATCATGGTCGAGATTGAATACGTGTGCAACTATTCTACCATTCCCTCAACGACAAGCACCAGCTTGGTTTCTAGCGCCTTAGCCAATATATTAAACTCTGTGTTTAGCAGAATTATGGGCGTCAAATTATCGATGCCATCCGTCTTGATCTTATCTTCAGCATTACTACGACCCGACTCACAGAATGGGAAACTCTCCCGTTCTGCTGCCAGTTGCAGTAGAGGGCTTCCAGGAGATTCTGGAATACCTTCTTAAACCTCATAGGGTAGACCATCTAAACCCGGCGGTTTTCGCCACGTACATTCGAACAGGGCTTCCCGTATCTCGGCTGTTGTTATCGCTTTTTTTCAGCACTGCACATCAGTCGCCGAGTCCCTCTAGAGTACTCCCACCAAAGTGAATAATCAATTTTGTTACTGTGGTGATTTTATTTCACCAGGTGAAAATTAATTCTGCTCTTCCGAATGCCAGGCAATGTATCTACGTTTGCATCCTTCAATACACGCTTCCTGATCTAAGATAGTAGTATGTTATTTAAGGGAGATTTGGTTGCTATTTCTAGAATATCAATTGAGCAGCAAGAATAGTGTCTCATCCCGTGACGAGAACAAAGCGTGTTATATTTCTAGTTGCTTAGCTAGACGAGCGGCTGTAGAAAAGAAATGGTGTTAAGATAAACGTCGACTATATTTTTACCTTTTAGAAATTAACAGCCCAATGTTATATACGCTACAGCTAAAGCTCATATTTTCAACATTTTGTTAGTAGTTGTCATCGTTTTCATAAAACCTTAGTATGATATGCTTCATCATATTTTTGTGGACATCACCATTATCATTGCCATCATCAATACAAATCCAACACTTTTCCACATGCATATTAAGCCCAATTTCATTACATATATTAATATGTTGATACGGTTTGCCATGTGTTATGTCAGCAACAATGTTATACATTTAGAAACTTCAACTGACATTCTACTTTGAAAAACAAAACATTCGTTTAAAAAAATATATCTAGATACATTTTTTCTAAGACAATTGACCTAAATTATAAATTATAAAACAAATATATACAACCTACATACACAATGTGCGTGTTAATTAGGACAGGGTAATCTAAAGAAACGCAATGAATCAAAGTTATTTAATTTTAGATACTTACAAAAAATAAGAAGAATATATTTATTTCCAAAACATAGGTATACATTATTCTAAAATTATTACACTCTCGAGTTTCTATGTGCTGTGACATATTATTTTACCTACTAGTAAAGTAAGACTGTGAAAAGTTATGAGATTGAAGATTTATAATGTGCTACAAACAAGAAAATATTTCCAATAGAAAAGGAAATTGAGAATAGAAAAGAGAGGATGAGTTTACCGGATATTTATACCAATTTCCTTTTCTAATGGAAATATTTGATAAATACAGAAAAATCTGATAAATACAGAAAAATAATAACCAATAAATATATAAATGTGGTTGAGTTTAAATACCACTGCAGGCAAATTTGTCTATCATTAATCTTGGGATGATAAAATACGGTACCAACCATAAACAGGAGTAATTATAATCTAACATATCCCTGCCTAAAACTTAAACCATATGACTATGTTAGAATTTAATATAATGTTAGGCTGGTGGATTGCCGGAATCGATAGAGCTGCGAACAAAATTCGTTTCACTATATAGTTATGATTATATAGTAATGATTATATAAAAATTGACTTAAATCCCAATCGGTTAACTTTTACATTTCATTCTTCTTCCAACGATAAAATGAATTATCAAGGAAGTACAGGACTTTCTTCGTTTGACTGTATTACTAATATAAAATGAAACGCCGTTTGCCTGTCTTAGAAATCGAAATAACAAGGTTGTCTACAACGAAAATAATGAGAGATATGATAAATAAATACAGTTTCGAGCTAGAGAAGTTAAATAACACTATTATACATATTACAAAAATTGGCTTGGGAGGATTCATAAAATGTCTGACATGTATTATTATAGTTTATGTTAGACAGTTATCATATTCAAATTCAGCTTCGAACCTGGTTTATTTCATTCCATTCCTCCATCGTGTAAGTTGAAATATTGTAAAGTTAACAAAAGTTTTTTTTTAAACTCCTTGTCTAATATATGCAAGATCTATCGTATGAGAAGTTAATATCTAGTAGGCTATTTTTAGCTATATTATGTCCTCTACACATGCGGACTAATATTTACAAAAACTACAGACAACACATACTAATATACTTCACTTCTATTCAGGAACAGTCACCTTCTATAAATTCATCATTTTTAAAAAGGCCTTTGTTAACAACCAGTACGCCACGTAAGGTAAACCAATCCTTCCCCTTTCCCTAGATCTAACCCTATATTCACCTCGTCATTTTTATGTGAATTTTTTGTCGAATTTGACCATTTCTACTCACTACACCACCATCAGGTCGAGCTTGCTCGGATTTCTACGACACGTTTCCTCCATCCATCTCTGTCTCTCATAGCGTTTGCCAGTTCTTCCGCAGTGCATCCAGTATCGTCCTCAAGTTGCTTGACGTATGTCTTCTTGGGACGACCAGCGTTTCTTGCTCCATGAGATGACTCCATAACAACACATCACCTACTATTTCTTCCTTGCTGCGCCAAAAGTGGCCAGCAAATCTGAGTCACTGTCCACGTATTGACCTCCCGATAGGTGGTATATTGCCATAGAGATCCTTATTTGTTGGGTGTTCCCTCCAAGACACGTTTAATGCAGCACGGAGCATACGTGTGTATGTCCCGTCTAGCTTTTTCTCCAGTTTCGACGTTAGCGTCCAAGTGATAGAGCCATAAACAAGCCAGTTTGGCTGGCAGGTTTGATTTACATATCTTTTCCATTGCATTCAATGCTCCCCAGGCTTTTCTCAGTCCGATGTTAACATCATGTTCTGTGGAGGCGATATAGCTACCCAGGAATTTGAAGTCGTCAACTTGCTTGATTATATCGCCGTTTAGACTTCGCATACCAACTGAGGAGTCTTGGTTCAGGCAAATATATTCTGTTTTGCCTGCGTTGACATAGAGCCCGGTTTCCTTTGCAACTGATTCGATGCTGTGAAGTAGTGATGTTGCATCCTAAAGGTAGTCAGCGAGGACCGCGAAATCATCCGCATTGTCAGCATCGGTGATTTTCTTAGCTGCATGGCGTCTACACTTTCGCTTTGTGAGAGTGAAACCAAGCTCTAAGTTTTCGTCCACTACAAATCACTTAAATTAGCTCATTTTAATTGCCATTTTACGCAGAAGAAACAGATCAAAATGGGTTACCCCCTTTACAGTATCTCCAATACATTGCTAATCCCTAATTATCCACACTTTCTTTAGAATATGTCGATTATGGAGAAATGGCCATCCATTCCAAGAAGGTCGGACTGAGGATACGACTAAGTGAAACTGACATTATCAGTTAAAAAATTGTACCTGTACGTATGCTTTGTTGATGTGATATATAACTGTATAACGCAGCTTATCCCTCCGATGGTGTACTCTACCAACATCAAGTATTTATTACGTAATTAAGTATAACTATGTATATGGACATACAAAAACACGTACATACATTCATACACATACATACATATATATTTATACATATATATGATGGCTGCAACTCGTTTTCGAACATTGCCATTACCCGATAAAATGGTCAAAAGTGTGAGACCCAAATGTGGGTCTTTAAACCAAATGCGGTTCTTTAATGACAAATGTAAGCTCTTCTGGTACTTTCCTTATATATATATATATATATATATATATATATAAACGGAAAAATGAAACGAAATTTCATTTCCCACTCTTAGTACGGCTGTTACTTAAATATAAGTATGTATACGTTCATACATATATGTATAGAGACGTACAGTATTATGTATATATATATACATACATGCACACATATGTATATGTACGTATGGCTTCACCGAACATTTATTATAATGCTCGGTGTGTTTGTAAAAAAAACATCCCGTATTAAGCCGTAGTGTCTAGCAACCATCGTTGGTCGTTTGTTCAACACTGACAAATGAACGCTGTACTAGTTTCCAGCTTATTAGCTATCGTCAGCAACGTATACCTTCCTGCCAGATGATTGAACGTCTGAAAGTATATACTTTCCTTATGCATATTAACGGCTGAGCAGCCTAATTTGCATATCGCTGCTGACGATAGCTAATAAGCTTGAAACTAGTACAGCGTTCCTTTGTAAGTGTTGAACAAACGACCAACGATGGTTGCTAGACACTACGGCTTAATACGGGATGTTTGTTTACAAACACACCGAGCATTATAATAAATGTACGGTGAAGCCATACGTACATATATATATATATGTGTGCATGTATGTATACATATATACATACTACTTTACGTCTATATACATATATGTATGTACGTATACATACTTATATATATATATATATATATACATACTTATATATATATATATATATATATATACATATATATATATATATATATATATATGTATATATATATGTATGCATATATACATATTGTTATACTTTGGGAGGGTCATGTTGCCAATAAGAAACACACGCACCAGTCGTTTCACTGCAATTTATTATAAATTAAAAAATATAAAAAAATAAAAAATAAAAAAATGTTTATTTCTTCAAAAAAATTTAGAAATTTCCGGTTGATTGGTTCGTTCCACAAACAGACGGTTGTTCATATATTGTCAATATTCTTTCGTCACACAGTCTGTGGCCTCTTCAATGACTGGGGATTTCTTTCTTTGTTTTGTGCTCTCCTTTGTTCTATGTTACACCATCATGTTTTTGTTGACACACAAAAACAAAATGGCGTAGGACAGAACAAAGGAGAGGCACCTAAACAAAGAAAAGAATCCCAAGTCACTGAAGAGGTCACAGAATGTGTGACGAAAGAACTTTGACAATATATGAAGAAACGTCCGGTTGTGGAACCAACCTACCAGCCGGAAATTTATAAATGTTTTATTTTTTTTATTTATAATAAATTGGAGTGAAAGCAACTGGTATGTGTGTTTCTTATTGGCAACATGATCCTTCCAAAGTATAACAATATTGGTTTCAACACACGTTTTCAGATAAAGAATCTTGCCAAAGTAATTCAGAAACGATATATATATATATAATATATATATATATATATATATATATATATATATATATATATATATATATATATATATATATATATATATATATATATAATATATATATATATATATAATATATATATATATAATATATATATATATATATAATATATATATATATATATAATATATATATATATATATATAATATATATATATATATATAATTAATATATATATATATATATATAATATATATATATATAATTAATATATATATATATATATAATATATATATATATATATATATATATATATATATATAAATATATATAATATATATATATATATATATAATATATATTATAAAATAACAGGAGGTTGGACTGGTGTAATTCCTTAAAAGGTTTATTACACTATGATCATTTCAATGACCGGGTTCAGTATGAATACGGTGACATCATCAGGTATTTAAAATATAACAAAGGAATATAAGAGTCAAAATCCATGGGGCAAAAAATCAGAGACATGAGGGGTACCGAATATTTAGCAGCTTCTACCTCGGTCGGCCGCCCTCAAGTGTCGATTATTAAGTCTACTTATGATCATCTGGTGAAGGGGTGCAGGATTATAGTGTGCTACTACGTCCCTGTCAAAGAAATATCCCAATGTTGAGGTCATGCCACAATCAAGCTAATCATGCGTGCGAGAAAGTACCGCGAAAATGTGTTTTCAAAGAACAAATATCTTCAACAAAGACATATATAGGGGGCATCTGTATAGTATAATGTATGGACAGAAATTTAGATTAACAATTAGAAACGTTAAACTTATGTTTAGAGTTAGACGATGAAATTAGAAGAATAAGGTTTAAGGTTTAAGGTTGTGAGATTTAGTTAAAGAATTTACAGAGGGAGGCTTTTATGAAAAAGTTTAAGTGTATTATAGAATTATAGATAGTCACGATAAAGTTTCAGGGTAGAATATAGAGTCAATATAGCGGTCAATAACCAGCGACGACTGCGGACCCTCGGCCATCCCTGCCCTAACGTGTCAACCGTTCCGAATATTATCGTCTAGCGAAAGAAATGGAAATTAATTTTTCCGAGCACACTCACATATCTCTGATTTTCAGCCCCATGGAATTTGTCTTTTATATTCCTTTGTTATATTTTAAATGCCTGATGATGTCACCAGATTCATACTGAACACGGTCATTGAAATGATAATAGTATAATAAACATTTCAAGGATTTACACAAGTCCAGCCTCCTGTTATTTTATAACAACTAACTCCGTACTTGCACCACCAACTACCCAAACGAAGACGGGTGAATTGCATTACGTTGAGTGATCTCCATAATATTACATCGAGGTTGACCATACGGAATGACCTGTTCTATCCAGTGGTGAACCAACAAACCTAAATAAATATACAGATAAAATAAAGATGACGTCGATATACAATACAACAGGAGGAAATATAATAGCACCACTGACGATGTTGCAGATGTGCAACAAAAGAACTTTGTTAGACTATATATATGTGTTTGTGTCTATATTATATATGTATTTTTGACCGTTGGTCAGTCAATGGTAAACATTGAGGACCGAATAAATTAACTGATATAAAAGATACAGAAGTGAAAACCAACCACACAGTGAGAGTGTTCTGTTATTAATTCTGGGAATATTATTACAACAATATGACCCTCCCGAAGTATTACAATATATATATGTATATATATATATATATATATATATATATATATATATATATATATATATATATATATATATATATATATATATATATATATATATATATATATATATATAAGGGTTAAAATACCGGAGCGTGTTGGAGTTAAACACCCTCTTCGTATTATAGAAATGACAGTAAAAGGTATAGCTCAATGTAGTTAAACAGAGCCGAAGAATTATGAAAGTAAAACAAAGAAGCCTTCAATACATCAAAAGTCTTTATTAGCCAACAATGTTTCGTACTATTAAGGACTCATCAGGGTAATTAAAACCACAAGAAGTATTATCGGCCAATACAAGCCGGAAACTCCGAAGAATATGGAGTGTACATACACTAAAGTATTGCAAGATTATGGGTAGAAATATATAATAAAAATATATAATAAAAATTACTAAGGAGGTGTATAACATTAAGAACCATATTACAAATATAGTCCAAAGCAAAAAAAACCTAGAGCTAAACAAAGGTGGTTATATAGAGCAGGAATTATATATAATTGTTTCTACTTTAGGCACAAGGCCAGCAATTACCCAGTGCATTACTATAATACAATGTAATATAATATAATATACCTTTACCAATATTAAAATTACAATAAAAATCAAATGGTACAATATACATATGTATATATGTATGCACACGTACGCACACATACACATACATCAATACACATATCCATCTTCAACAGCACAAATTAAACCTTATTAAGAGTTTAAATATAAATAAGCATGATAGGAATAAAAATAATAATAATAATAATAATAATAATACATATACCCAATAAACATGAGGTAATAATATGATATTATTATAAGTAGCACATATAATATATAATAAACTATACAATTATATACTATATAATATAATATAATAGAAAAGATAATCTCCGGTTAACTTACACAAACAATATAGATGTCACAATAATACTATAATAATAATATACTAACATTTATAATATACAATATATAATGGCATTCAAGTTAACAAATCAATTCATATAGAGTTACAGAGTAGGTGAGGAAAAATAAATTGTACAATACCCAAAAATTATGATGGTACAAAAATATAAACATCTTACATGATATATAAAGTTTAACATATCATAATGTTACATATAATTAACGGTAAGTAATAAGGATCGATATTACAATAACAAATACAATATCATATAATATAAAATAATTAACATAATATAATATATAATTACTTATAATTACAGGGTTGGTAAACAGACATGTATGAGGATGAGTGAGTAAGGGCCAGACAGTAAATATAATACACAGTAGTATTACAAATAAAATATAAAATATAAAATAAAATAAAATAAATAAATAGAATCAACCGGAAATTAAAAAACAAAAACAAAAGTATACATTTAGGTCTCACAAGCAGTTAAGTAAAAACTTAGGAAATAACCCCGGTAAATGACTCGAAAACCCTATTTGATAAATTAATATTAAAAATATATAAAATATCCAATAAGGCAGTATAATATTAGCTATAGTTCAAGTAATTAAAGTTTATAAACGTTAATATTTCGTTACAAATATTTACAAAAAGGAATGAAATTTTTTACTATCATATACATAACGATATCTAAAAAACTGACTTAAGCAGAATTATGGTAGGCTAATGGGACAGAAATGAAGAAATATATGGAGGATACAAAGGGGCATAAAATCATAGTCAATATACTATATTAAATAATAGAAAGGAGCGTAAAAGAGGGGGGGATTAAATATAATCATAATCTATTTGGAGGGGTTGACAATAAGTTTATGTGCGCATGGGGGTGGGGAAGGGGGGGGGAGGGTTATCCAAAGAAGAATCCAAATAAAAATAAAAATAAAATAAAATAAAATAAAATGAAATAAAATAAAATAATGTAAAATATATAATCAGATATATACTCATAAGGTGTTAATAGTGAAAATTTAATGCGTAAGAAGATAGATATGGTATAGTAGCCAAAAGATTATGAGAGCTAGAATAAAGAGTCGTCAAAAACCAATGATAATAATGATGATAATAATGGTGGTAAACAAAAGAACCTAAACTAAAAAATAAGTAATGGAATATATCAGCTAATGGATACAATTTGTACTACTAGAACCTTTAGGTTTATAATAAAAGTATGAATTAGAAATAGCGTGGGGGCAAGAAGAGAATATCTCAGACTTTCTATTAAGTAAGGATTCGCTAGAGAAAATTATAGAGTGTGTCTCGAGGATACAGAGATTACAAAATTTAGTATGTGTAGAAAGGTTATTAGAGCGTGCTACTAAACGCCAGTAAAGGCTATATGGTATATTAGCCCCCTTGAGATCCCAGATATAATGTGCTAAAGAAGTAGAATTCTTAAACTTAACATGTTTGAAATTAGAGATATGAGAGTTAAACCATGTCTTAAAAGTGTTAGATGTAGAGCCTATATAAGTTCTATTAGAGGAATTAGTTATAACTACGCAAGCATAGACAATGTTCTTAGAGAGGCAGTTACCGTTTAAAGGGCAGTTAGCACTCACTCTACAGTTGCACTTCCGGGTGTTATTAGTTGGCTCAAGTGGTGATGCATTACACGTAAGATTGCTATTAGATAAGGTCTGTTCTGGTGGTAATGCATTTCCAGATCTGTTCAGACTAGTAGTATGTAGAGAGGAGAATCCATCCCTAATTTTCCTATTGTTAGTGCTAGCTAAATGAGAACTAATATTAGGGGTGGTAGAGAATGAAAGTTTAATAACATTTTTATTAAAAATACTATGGTATTTATGAGAAGGGGGGAAATTTTTCTCTAAGATAGAAAAGAAAGACATAGGGATATTAGTTAATACTTCCTGATTATATGGCGGGTTAAAATAAGTATTTAATCTCCTTCTATTTTTATTCTTACCGACTCTACCATTATCAAATATCCCACCATCAAGACTAGGGTTACTACAAGGATTAGTTAAAACCGCATTATTAGAATCAGCCAAAATTGCATTAAGTCTATTACCGTTTCTACCTCCAGTAGATCTGCTGCTGTCTGGAATCCCATCAAAATGATTAGGGCCAATAATAGGATCAGTAGAAGCAACATTATTAGAATAAGATCTAGCAAAATGATCACCAATGAGTGAGCGCTCAGAGGGTTCGACTTGTTTCCTAGAGGTATTATATTCACTATTACGAGTCCCGTGGGTTAACTTATGGATGGGTTCAGATACACCTATGTAATTTTTACGGTTATTATGCTTCCTACTCCCATTCATGGCCATGTTATGTAATATTATGTTATTATTATTAAAAGTAAGCGGAGACTTTCTAAGGTTACTATTATTATAATGTATTTTACTAGAGTAACCGGAATTTGCTAGGGCATTATTATAGTACTCTGCATGTTAATTAAATGTTCCTACGTCCCTAGAGAGTGTGGAAATCCTATTAGATACACCCTTAATTATAGAGCTTATCATAGATTTGGGGTGGTTAGAATTGGGACTAACATAAGAAAGTATTTCATTAGGCTTATGGAAGGGTTTAAAACTATTAGTGACCAAGTCCAAAGTCACATCTAAAAAGTTAACCGCTCTATCATTTCTATCTATCGTGATCGAAAGGTTATAGCTTTTAAAAAAACTTATAAATCTTCTTCTTATTATGCTCTACATTGTTGGTGCTAGAGTTAATTACAAACAATGCATCATCACGATATAGTCCGCCTATAAGGTGCGGGAAGGTAGCATATAGTTCATTAAGGAGGAACAACCCAACAAGATCAGTGACCTGGGCCAAATCACTCGAACCCATTGTAACGTCGTAATTATTGGGCGTGTTTTTACGGGTCCAAAATGTGTCCTCAAATTTAATAATAGTTCTACGGGCTGCTAGTATAATATCTACCTGTGATCGTGTAAGGCTGGACACTCTCATGGCCAACATTAAAGCTTTATTGAGGAGGATGGGTGAAATTGATGTGTAGTAGGCATCAATATCGAATTGGATAAACATATTAGATTCAAGTCTATTAATCCCAGAGAACCAATCTATAACTTCCTTAGTGTTCCCCCATAGGTTAAAATTAACTTTATCCCTAACATCTGGTATAATAAGGTCAAGGATTTTTTTTACTGATAATGGCTATATCGGACTTAGAAGGACAGATGAGTCTAACAGAGGGGTTACTAATAAAATCAACCTTATGATCCTTAAGAGTGAATCTCGGTTCTCGAGGGTAATATGGCTGGGTATAATTATCGAGGCCGAGGTCAGAGACAATTTTAAGACCCTCACTATTGATGTGGTTCACATTCTCAAGCGTAGTTTTTTTATAATTTCTATGTAGCTCCTTATAAATAAAGTCACGGTAAGCACTATAATCCACGGAGTATAGATTCTTAGTCTTATCCGCCGGGACAAGAATGGACTTATTCTCACCGAAACCCGTAACAATATGGAACTTATCAAAATTATTATAATTTCTATGTCTATTATTTGGCCTATACCTAATATTTTTGACAAGAGAGAGTAAGTCACTTTCAAAACTATCTAATAGAATATTATGTGGAGGGCTCTTATAAGGTTTGAAGCCATAGTTATTAAAATGTGTTCTATTCCTGTGGCCCTTCCTATTCTTATTTTTATCATAGTGGAAAGCACGCCATGTAATCCTTTTTACAAAGGAGTTAACACTAGCTATCAATAGTTTTTCGTAAGTATTCTTAGAGGGGTGGGAATATTCTTCAGAGATAAAGGCAGGTAACTCTTTGTTAGCATACTGTCAGATATATATATATAAAGGCCAAAATACCAGTATATATGAGGAAGCTCAACCGATCGGGAGCAGTGACAAGGGTTACTTCTTGTTGTTTTAATTGCCCTGATGAGTCCTTAATAGGACGAAACATTGTTGGCTAATAAAGACTTTTGATGTATTGAAGGCTTCTTTGTTTTAATTTCATAGTATATATATATATATATATATATATATATATATATATATATATATATATATATATATATATATATATATATATATATATATATATATATATAAATATATATATATATATATATATATATATATATCAAATGTATATATTGAGTTAGAAACTCAAAATAGTACTTACAACAAAATAGCTATAAGAAAGAGATTTTTCCGAGCCGTATATTATAATTGAATATAAAAGAAAAAGGAACAGAGATATATACATATATGTGTTCAAATCATAAGGGACCAGATTCGCTAAGTTGAAAAGAATACTAACTATAGACAATAGAATAAATCAAGAAAATAAATACAAAACGGAATTGTGGTAACTACCAATCACCCAGACAGCTTTGGCTATACTGTCTCTTAAAATTAATTGTGAAGAGGAATACCGATTCTTTTTCATCAATGGGTGAAGAATTAGTATCCTTGAGATTTCTAAGTATATTAAGAAACTGAATAGTGTGCGTATATATAATAACGCACATGGTATCTGAACTTAGCGTGTCTCACAAACTCACACCACTAAAAATAGCAGCCAGGTTTACTATATATATATATATATATATATATAATGTAGGAGGTGAGTAATATTGAAGAACAATAAAACTAAGCATATATCCGATAAGTAGCACTCAATAGTTGGTAGAACTGGAGTATATATAAAGATTTTCAATAAGCATACCATTAAATTCTCATATTCCACTACTTCCACCTTTTGAAAAATTATCTCTAGACATAATTCTAAAATATTAAATAATAACTCATGTGCATCCAACCATGAGAGTCATAATAATAACACTCTAAGGCCCGACGTCAATGTAAACTCTAGCCAAAATAACTTAAATATAAATACGACGTCAAACGTATCTTTGAGGAATGCTTCAAATAGTAATGTAAATCAGGAAACTTTAGCACCTCCTTAAGTAAATTCCACCACCCCAGTTCCTATGAGAAATAATCCTGGGCCACTAGTAAATAACTCTGTTAATAATCTTAATCGTAAATGCAACTGCCCTATTAGAACTAATTGTCCTCTTAGTAATTTCTGTTTCGATAAAAACGTAATATATTAGTGTAAAGTGGTAACTAGTACCAATACCTATACCTACATTGGCTCTACTTCTACTTCTTTTAAAGCAAGACTCTATAACCATTCTTCTACATTTAAATATCCACTTAAAAGAACCAGCACTGAACTCTCAGAACTTATTTGGTCCTAAAAAGACAAAAACATTAATTACGAAATCTCTTGGCGTAAAATTTGCAACGCTTTACCTTACTCCAACGCTTCCATATCTAGGGTCAGTAATTTATGTCTAGCTGAAAAATATACCATTATCTCTAATTTCAACTCTTTAATAAATAGACGTATGGACTTATTTGCTATCTGTATTCATGAACCTTTTAAGACCTTTCACAAAGTATACAGCTAATGTCCTATAACGTATTGTACGAATAACGGTTAATCTTTTTTACACATATTTTTTTACACATATATATTTACACATATCTTTTCACACATTTTTTTTCTCACATATTTCATTATATTCTACAATGTATTAATCCCATTTTCTTTGCATTATTAAGCATTTCATCTTCTTTCTCTACTAGCGTTAATTTATCCGTTCAAACCTTTGTGGATTTTGTAAACAATCTATGACGTCATATGTCTGTTTACGTTTAGAACTTTCTAACTATTTCCTTTATTTACTTGTTGATATAAAATATTAAATAATAATCTAATATTATACCCCACATACATAAATTTGTAATAGTAATTTTTAATTTTGACATAGATGGACTATTCTTATTTATTATTTATTATTTTTTATTCTAGTCTTTTTTATTCTAGTCTATCTTATTTTATTTTATTTTATCTTATTTTAATTTATTTTATTTTATCTTATTTTATTTTATTTTAAAAATCCCTTTATTATTATTATTATTATTTTAATTTAATTTTTATTTTTATTTTACTTTTATTTTATTTTATTTTTATTTTATTTTATTTTATTAATACATTTTTACACTTCTTAATACAATTTTTAGTATTCAAACTCTATATTAAATAATTGTTTCTACTTTAGGCACAAAGCCAGCAAATACCCAGTGCATTACTGGTACTTTATTTTATCGACCCCGTAAGGATGAAAGGCAAAGTCAACCTCGGCGGGATTTGAACTCAGATCGTAAAGGGACGTAACTATGCTGGAAAGCATGGCGTCCGACTCTCTACCGATACTGCCAATCCACATATTAAATAATATATCCAGTTTATATATTCTAGACATCTAATATTCGTTATATTAGAACATTCACCTCATCAATCTATTTATTTATTTATTTATTTTTATATTTATTTTTATTTTTATTATATATATATTCTTTTAGCCGTTATTCACTTTTGGACAGCGTTCCCGATCAAAACTAACTCTCTCTCTCTTTCTCTTTCTCCCTCCTCCTTCTTTCTTTTTTTCTCTTCTATTTCTTTTCCTTTTTCCTTCTTCTTTCCTTTTCTTAATTTTTCCTATTTTTTTCTTTTCTCTTATATTTTTGTCATATGTTATGGACACTTTCTTGTTCACAAGTGTTTTTAGGCCTGATATCATGTTACCTTATTTTATCTGATGAGAACACAATTTTTGTCCCAGGTTGATGTTGTTTTCGAAATGCGCATAATAAAATATACGGAATTTGTTAACCATCTTTTAATTTCTTCTTTATATATATATATATATATATATATATATATATATATATATATATATATATATATATTTATATATATATACATATGTATATATGTGTGTGTGTGTGTGCGTGCATGCATGCATGTATATATGTGTATATGTATGTATAACCCACCCATAAAACACAACAAATGTATGCAAACGCATGCAACAAGTCAATATTCCTCTCACATACATGCACACACTGTTAAATTGGGTATTACACTCAAATCTCTTCAATTGCTGTTCCAATCTTAAGCATTACATCGTGTAATACTCTTAGGTCTGTAGTATGTCAGTCAATGTCTGTCATGCCAGCAAAAGACCATACATAATTCTATACGTCCATACCCGATCTTTTCCATTACGTTATATTATTTTCATCTTTTATCACTAATGTTCATCAGGAGGATGTCATGATGTCTACATACATAAACACATACACACACAAACACACACTCATAAATACTCACATACGCACACACACATATGAATATATATACATATATACTTAGGTTAATAGGAGTTAGGTATTGTATACCCGTGTCCCATTAAGGTATTGGCAGCATAATAATTAGCTCTATGCTTTGGAGCAGAGCCGTATATATATACATATATATATATATACAATATATATATATGTATGTATGAATATGTATGTATGAATATGTATGTGTATGTATATGTATGTGTATGTATGTATATGTATGTGTATGTATACACACAAACACACATATATATATATATGTATATATATATATATATATATATATATATATATATATATATATATATATATATATATATATATATATATATATATATGTATGTATGTGTGTGTGTGTGTGTATGTATAGATAGATATATAGATAGATAGATTTCATTAGACGAATGAATATACTGCATCAGTTGTTACGTAATTAAATCTTACTTTTGAATGTGCAGTTGTATGTGGCAGTTGGTTAAATTACCCTCAGGACATCTGTTCTTAGACCAACATTTCGCCAACTTAAATGGTGCACAATTCTCGTGTCGTATGTACAATTCAAATGATGTGGCTCAATGTGTAGCAGATAGCTCCATGCTGACATGTTATCTCACATATTGCAAGAGAATATTGCTTTTAAGTAATTAGAGTGAATACTGCTGCAAGGGAAACTGAAATAAACACGAAAGTGTTTCCGAAAGTAAGAATGTGTGGAAAAAATATAACCAAAAAACATTGGAACGTGTTGTGGCTTGATGGAAATCATTTTTTAGAATGTCAGCTCTATCTAGTCAGTAATGTTTTTAATTTCACAGATATTCAGAAATGTATACATTTAAATGTATATTGCTGTTGGGAATGGGATTCTTTCGATTAGATGCAGTCGATTACGGGAATTACATATAGGGTCAGGGGTTCTTTATAGGTTATCAATCCTTTGTTTATATATATATATATATATAAGGTAAAAAGAAATCGACACGGTACATTGAAGAAATACATTAGTGTGTGTGATACATTTAAGTGAGTGAAGCTGCTACTTTTGTTTGATGAATGATCTTAATTGGTAAATTAACATTTGTTGATATGTCCGTTGTGTTCAAATCCGTGAGGCAACCGGAAAATGTAACGGAAACTCACGTCCCTTTAATATTTTCGGAATTATTTAAAATGAATACTGTGTAGACACATGTCTGGAAACGATTTCATTGCTGTTCATAGTATTTGTGGTGCAATCTTCTGATTAGGTTTGCACGTACCAGCCGGTACCCGTCTGGTCTGAATTTGTAACCGAACTGAATATTTGATTGACCTGTCTAGTATGCCATTATGACAAAATTTCAGCGTTTTGGTCCCTGTCCATTATTTGGCACCTACCATTAAATCAATATGGAGTAATTAGTTTATGTAGTGTTTGTAATGAGATTCTATACGTAGCGTCAGGCAAATGGCTCAGTGGAGGCCAGTAATAACTGATAATTTCTGAGGAGAATCTAATTACGTTTGATTAGTATAGGTTTTCAATATCACATACCATTCGTACCTGCTGGTATCATTATCATTTAACTCAAAAATGCGTTGTTGATCGTCACTGATGTGCGTCGGTGCAGCATATTGGTGAGCTGCCAAACACATAATTAATGAAAATAGTTTCAGTTCTAGTTAATTGTTGAAAGGTGCATTTACATATTACTCAGGGACTAACATCAGAAGTGAGGCTAGTGAACTGTTTGTGACATGCCTAGCGTTTATTTTTATTTTAAACCCTACTTGACAGTGAAGAATATATGTGTGTATATATATATATATATATATATATATATATATATATATATATATATATATATATATGTGTGTGTGTGTGTGTGTGTGTGTGTGTGTGTGTGTGTGTCTGTGCGTGTGTATGTAAGTATGTGTATATGTATGCATGTATGTGTGTATGTATTTATATATGTGTGTGCATCAGGTCATTCTATAAGTACCATCATTTTTCGTAGTAGGTTTGGAAGAGATAAAAACATAAGTTACACCCTAAATTAATTAACATTCTTCTAACGCTGTAAAAGTTTTTCTTATGCCATTTCTATAAAATTCAGACGATTTTCAGGTGAAAAGTTCGTGCAGGTCTATTTGAAGTACTTCTAAGGAATTCTAATATTTTCCATTAATAAAATGCTACAAACTTCTGAATAATTGTCAATCTACCGAGCAAAATCAGAAAAATAGGGGAGATGTGGAAGCCTTTCTTGGAACATTTAATTCTGGCACTATGAGACAGAGTTTTCTTCTCGATAACGTATGTACTATTTGCTCATTCGAGTCATTTGAATATATACATTCAAATCTGTGTGTGAATGAATGAGCTAGAGCCAAAATATGCTTTTATTCTCTTTTACGAAACAAATCTATGAAAATAAAGCTGTCACATGATCATGTTATTTATTATAATGACATTATTTCCTGTTGGTCTGAAACAGTTTATTTGATTTAGATCTAAGATACTTTGTATCTTGAATTTTTTGTTCACCTGGAACAATGTGCGTATAATTTTCACTGTGCGTAGACGTTGTCAGTGGTTAGGTTATAAATGTGCATGTGTCTGATGGACAACTCTCCTAAGGTCCCACACATTTTATTATGACACACTAATTATTCTGTTGGGAGAATAAGATTTGCCATGTCTATTATATCCTGATTTTGAGTATTAAGTGTTATAATTTGGCTTAGAATCTAAATTTAAATTTTGTTCAGAAAAGAAAACGTTCCCTTAACTAAACATAGTTTATGATTATGATTATGGTTCTATAAATTACAATTCTATTTTTCTAAAACCGCATTCCATGTATTTTCCAAGGTAATATTTTGAATTTTTTTATGAAGTATAAATAGAAGGACTATCATGTTATTCATATTTGGGTTAAACACATTTATGAATTAATTTATGAAATATTTGATGCGGATTTTGGTAATTATATTTCTTTTATACGTACAAGATTCCTGTGATGACGTTCTATACTAGAGGATAAAAATGTTGCCCTTTTATTGTCTAATGGTAAGTGAATGATCAGCTAGAAATATTTATTGTTTAAAGATTATGGTAAGGCATTCCCTTAAAATACTATTACACATTATATGATCTGAATATATGTTGGAATCTAAAATAGTTTTAGGCTGGTATTTCTCATTTATTTATCATTTACTTGGAGAGAAAATGGAAGCGTCTATATTCCTCCTCAAAGTCTCTACCTATATTTTCTTTACAAGGCCCAATTACTTGCAAGAGTGTAAATTCCTCTAAAGTAATCTAAGGAGAGGGTTATTAAAATACGCGTTTCATCTAACGGAATATTTATTCAATCTGAGTAACTCTGTATAATAAATGCTAAACTTAAAATTGAGGTCAGTACGAATTCTATTGTATATATCAGCACGTGCTAGCTTATTAAAATCAATAAATTATTCATGACTTTATTTAGCAAATCTCCCACGAGAAGACAATTAAATGGAAACTGAATAGCAGACGATGGATACTTCTACATACACTGTATATCATGATCATCATCATCATCATTTTACGTCCGCTTTTCCCTGCTTGCAAGGATGGGACGGGTCCTTCGTCAATCTCCACTGTGAGCTTCAGCGATCTGAGGTCTATTCTCACCAGCCCCGCCGATGGCGCACCTCACACAGGCATCATATAACCGGCCTTTCGTACACAGGGAGAAACCCTTCTTTGGCAACAGAGGAAGCAGCTCCCTAAACTTCTTCCAACCCGTCCTTATTCTGGATAATATGGCCTCGGAACACCCAGTCCCATGCTACTCTGATCACCTCGGTACCGGAAGGTATCAAACAATTCTATATAACCCACATGCATTTTAAAAATGTATCTATCAATGCGACTTCTACTGTCTAATTTCCCTGTACATCTATTGCATACGTATTTTTCCTTACCTGTTAGTTTGCTTGCTATCCCACTACATTTCAAGTGTACCCAAGATCTGCATTCTGTACATTTTATAGAATTTATGCCAGTTCCTTTTCTGCATATCGAACATGGCGATTTCCCTGACAGAATCAGAGTTTTGTCCTCTTTTCTACTCATCAACACTTTTGTCTTAGTTCGGTTCACTCTCAGTCCTCTTCATTCCCACTGCTGTTTCCATAGCCAGAATTTATTCTGTTGCTCCTCTACTAATTCTGCTATAAGAACCAGATCGTCAGCAGAGAGAAGTTCCCATGGACAGCCAGTCTTAAACTCTTCTCTTATGGCTTGGAGGACAAGAGCGATCTGAGGACAGAACCCTGATGTAGTCCTACTTCTATCTGGAATTCCTCACTAAACTCCATTCCTACCCACACTTTACTGACAGCACCTCTGTACAAAGCTTGCACTGTCCTCACAAGCCATTCCTCAACACCTAGTTTCCTTAGGGACCACCAGATGGCTGATCGGGGTAACCTATCAAATGCCTTCTCTAGGTCAACAAAAGCTAAGTATAGTGGTTTATACTTCTCTCTCTAAGAACCACTCTTGTAGTTGTCTCACTAAGAAGAGGTCATCTGTTGTACTTTTCCCAGGCACAAAACCAAACTGCATCTCATCTAGTTTGACCCTTTCTCTAATTAGTTGCGCTCATATCCTTTATGCCACTTTCATAAACTGATCCATCAGTTTCATGCACCTATAATTGCTGCTCCCCAGAGCATCCCCTTTACCTTTGTAGCAATTTATGAGAATATTTCTGCACCAGACAGTGGGTATGACACCGCCATATATAGCCTGAAAAATGATGCGTGCAACCAGTTTAGTGCCTACATCTCCTGATGTCTTCAGCATCTCAGCAACTATCCCCGACGGTCCAGCGGCCTTACCATTTTTCATTTCCTTAATCGCCTCTTGCACCCTATATTCGTCAATCTCAATAGCTGGTCCCTTTGTCGGTTCTACTGTGGGTAATTTCTCTCTCTCCCATTCGTTCTCCACATTCAAGAGTCTCTCATAATGACATTTCCAGGCCTCCTTTTTATGATCATTCGTGTCACTAAGTACACCGGCATCATTCCAGACACACTTATCTCCAACAACATCCTGATTTGCACTGACACACTGCCTTGCAATGCGGAACACCGCACATCTCTGATCTTCCCGTCACAGAACATTGGCAAACCTCCTACTCTCAGCCTCCCTGCGTGCTAAGTACACCTGACGTCTAGCTTCTCTCTTAGCAGCTGTGTATCCTTCTGTACTCCCATTTTTCCAAGCCTTCCATGCTAGTCTTTTGTCTCTAATGGTCCTATCTACTGTGCTGTTCACCCACCAGGTCACTCTCTGTCTGGTTGGAGCTCTGCCCCAGCCACAAGTTTCTTCAGTAGCCTGCAGTAAGTTGTCACGTAAGAAATTCCAGTTATCATCTATGTCATACGACTCTAAATCGTCTTCTTTTTCGTCATACACATCTTGAAGGGCTTTCCTAAATGTATATTTTAGTGAAACGTCTTTTTGCTTCCAGACCTTTCTTCTCCACACCTTCCTGTATGTCTCATTCTGCCTATTGCTTACTGCGATATCACTAACGACTAACCTAAGATGTGGGGTACATTCTTCCCCGGGATATGCCTTGGTATTTAACACAATATGTCTGTCTCGCTGCCTAACTTAGCAAGAGGTCAATCTGACTTACGTGCTCGCCTGATTTGTAGGTTATTGGGTGGTTGGCAGGTTTCTGGAAGTTAGTGTTGCAAATGGTTTGTGCACTTGCATCACAAAATTCAAGAAGCCTCACTCCTTTTTCATTTCTTGAGACATAACCGTGCCCACCATGTACCCGAGTGTAACCATCCTGGAGCTGTCCAACATGACCATTGAAGTCCCCTGCCAGCAAAACGTTGTCTCCGTCCTCTGTCATTGCAGCTGTTTGTAAAAGTTGCTCGTAAAAGCAGTCTTTCTCTTCTCTACCTAGGCCTGCCTGGGGATCATAGGCAGAGATGATTGTCAGTAGTATCTTGCCTACAACTAATCTAAGCTTAATTATTCTATTACTAACTCTAACTACCTCTATTGTCTTATCGATCCATCGCTCAGCCAATAAAATCCCTACTCCACCTAAATCATCGTCATTACCCACCCAGAAAATCTTATAACTAAGATGTCTGAGATTAGTCTTGCAGAGGCACCTCTCCATCTCACCTCTTGCACACAGCACACATCCACATGCCTTCTCTCCAGCATCTCCACTATTTCACCAGATTTACCTGTGAGAGTGCCAACATTAAGTGTGGCAACTGTGAGGCGCGACGTCTTCATATTCTTGTTCTTTTTTCCTGTAGTGCGATTGTTTGTTGACGGTCGGGTGTTCTCGCACATGGCCTCACCCGCCACCCCACTACCGTGCGCAGCCCTAACATGGTTAGTGTTATTGTTTTTGACGCAGTTGTTGCAATTCTCATTTGTTGTGCTCATAGTTTTTGGCAGTAATATATATATAATGGTTGGATGCCATTCCTAACCAGCACCACTTTACAGTATGGACTAGGTGCTTTTATTCGTGCCACCAGCTCTAGGGAAGTTGTCTTACTGGATTTAAGGGACTTCTCTATCCCACAACAATTTATTCAGAGTGGTAGCTCTCCTAGACGGGCTAACTACATTACGGATTATGAAGCCTCCGCCCGCCCCTTGTCTATCCTGTGATATATTCACGAGGGAGTGGTTAGCATACAGCGTCAGTCATGTGTGAGTTTGAATCCCTAAAACTCGAGTACCACCCCGGTTTTTTTCAAACTTTACATGTGTATTACTTATGTTTCAGGGAGTGTTATGCACATAACGTTCAACTTGTTGATCCCCTAGGGCCCGCATTAGATGAAAAACTGCGTTTTTAAGCTTTTTAGGGTTTCTTTGAGGCGTTACGTCAGACCGATTTCCTTGAAATTGTAACTATGTATTAGCCAGTCTCGTCTTCATACCGTGAGCAAAGAAAATCCAGCTTTTTAATGGCCTAGGGCCCACATTAGCTGAAAAACTTCATTTTTTCAGCGTTTTAGGGGTTTTTTGAGGCGTTACATCTAGCCAATTTTCCCGAAATTTCAAGGCATATTATGGACATTAACAAAATTCATTTCTTGATCCCCTAGGGCCCGCATTAGTTGAAAATCTGCATTTTTCCTGCTTCGTCGAGGAAAATCTTAAAGATTATCCAGCCATCAGAGTATTCGGTTTATTTTCTTTACATATTGTCCAGGCATGCAGTTTTTCCACGATTAGGTCTGTTGGCGTCCCGCGTTCCAAAATACCTTATCCCATTCAACGCCGAGTACCACTGCTAGTATATATATACAAGCGAAAAGTTTGTAGTTTTAAATATAAACATGAACATTTATCTTTACGAAATTTTCACAATAATCGGTGGAGACACAAATACAAACACTTATTCTGTATGAAGTTTTCATAAAAAATATCACGTTTCTAAGTGTTACCCAAATAGGACTCCTCTTCATGTTAATAACAAATTCTTCAGTATAGTGGATAGTATACTATATCATGTGTACAAGATATACTGTGAGATGACGGTTTCTGTGCTGGATTTGGTACATTTGTAATGCTAATATCTAGCACATTACTTAATAAATCATTAAACTATGAGGAACGAAGAGTTTCATTAGTATAATTTTCAGTAAAGCGACAACCTTCATATCAGTTTAGATTTTATAATGAAATTAGGTCAACTAAAGTTAAGTTACAGAGATGGAAAATTTCGTTAACGTGCTACTGCCTGTGAAAATATTAATATGTAAATTGGCATTAGCATTCCCTTGGTAGAATGTCAGCTGTAAGCACGTTGGCCTGATAGATTCTTCAACAAATAGATTTCGGAAAAGTTTCATTTTTTTAATATTCATTCCTGCTAGGTAATCATATGAAAGAAAATAAGCTGTTTGCTGTAGGAGACGTTTATTTTAATAAAATATGAAAAACTAACCTGAAATGTAATTACATATGAGCAAAATTACAAATGAAATTTCATTGATTACAAAAATATAACGAAATATATTATACAGTTTGTGCTTAGGTGAGTCGATCCTAGATATAATTAAATGTAATCTTAACTCTTCCATCTTGTACAAGAGTCACAACTTCTAATTAAACAAACATTATTATACAGTACAAATCCAAATATTGAATAAAGTGAAATCACGCATACGTACACACAAATGTGAGTATATATACATATACAGTATAAACAGAAACAAAAAAGAAACACAAGGTCAGGTATATACCATACATACATATATATATATATATATATATATATATATATATATATATATATATAAAGCTGTCTCTCTCTCTATATATATATATATATATTTGACTTTATTTTTTACTTTTATTTATTGATTTCTTGTATATGTATTTTGTCTTTGTATATTGATGTGACTGCACATGGTCGTTTATTTTTATATATTTATTTATATAATTTTATATATATATATATATATATATATATATATATATATATATATATATGTATAAATATATGTGTGTGTTTGTGTATTTATGTGTATGTGTATGTATATTTATGTGCAAATATATATGTATGTGTGTGTGTGCGCGCGTGTGAGTTGTGTGTGTGTGTGTGTGTGTTTATATACTTATATATTTATTATCTTTTTCTAGTCTTCCTTCAGCCTCTCTTTCATATATTTTCTTATATTTTTGTTTTGAAATCCACATTCAATAAAAACACCAGGATTTTTTCATCCTGATGACTGAAAGCAGATTTGTTTGTTTTCAAGAACCCACTGGTAAATGAAATAATTATCTTATGTTGTTGATTACATAACACATATATATATAGAATAAGGAAAAGCGAAGTAGTTTCAGATGTTCAAGTCCTTTAATAATAATGCTGTGATATATATTTTTTTTACTCACCTCAATCTAGATGCTCACTTGTAAATCTTTTTAATTTTCTAATTATTAATTTTTTATTTTTTATTTTTAATATTTGATATCTGATTTTCGATTTTTAACTTTTAATTTTTAGTTCTAATTTCCAAATCTCATTCATAACTTCCACTGTGAAACCATGATACCTAGAATTAAGTATATTTTCTCTTAGAGGTTGATGGTCAGTTATACTATCCATGTTTAATGAGGGGTAGAATTGAGACCTATAGATATTCACACATCTCCCATCCCCACTGGCTTTCGGCTAACCGCCACAGACGGGGTGGCGAGAAGTAAGCTATATATAACAGGCCTGAATGGGTCATTGTTTGGTTGAGAGGGAGAACTGATTAGGCGAATTTCGTTGAAATCTGCGGTAGCTTATCGCCAACTTCCTTCGGACCTGCGCCTGCGCAGACCGGTGGGAGTGAATTGGTACTTACAGGGGAACGGATGAAGAACCCAAGAGCACACACTTCGTCCATTCCCATGTCGATTCAATTTGGATTGCTTCGGAAACATAACCTTATTATGTAACACGCTGTCTGACGATGTCGCGACACTGGCACCACGGAACAGTGTGGCCACAGTCGCCATTGAAATATATATCACAGCATTATTATTAAAGGACTTGAACATCTGAAACTACTTTGCTTTTCCTTATTCGATATTTACTCCGTCACTCCTATGTGAAATAAGTACGTTGAGTGCTTGAATTGAATTTCATCAATGTTTACCCTAAGAATATATATATATATATATACTTAGGGTAACCATTGATGAAATTCAATTCAAGCACTCAACGTACTTATTCCACATAGGAGTGACGGAGTAAATATCGAATAAGGAAAAGCGAAGTAGTTTTATATGTATATATGAATATATGAATATATATGTTATATATATATATATATATATATATATATATATATACATTATGAAGAGAGAAGAAACATTTAGATATAATTAGTAATAAAATGTATCATACCTAAACTGCTCCTAAATTCCTCGACTACGTAGTTTCGTGGCATAAACAAAAACAATATATCAAAGATATAGAGTCCTTGCGAGGTCTGCCAACTTATCAAGAGGATACCTCATTTTACTAGTCTCAAGAACGCGTCTACACGACGTGAGAAAGAATCCCAAAAGGCGGAGGGGGAGATAGTCACGCGATATAACGGTCGAGAAACAGAGCTAAGCCTCTTATAACCACGAAGAAAATACCACGGAGGCGGAGGGGGTATTCATATCGAGGCCGTAGAAGAGGTAGTGAAGAAGGCGAGAAGTACGAGTAATGGAAGCTTTCCAGTTGTCCCCACACCTCAAAGATTGCTCGACCAGAGGGAGTTATTAATATATTTAGAAACACACAGATACATGCGGACACACACATATATACATGAATGCATCCGCACCCAACTGCGAGTTAAGGGTGCCAACTTCACCGATGTTGCTCAATGAATGACTGGGACAGACCAATTCAGTTTGAACCAGACTGAACCAGTATCAGAGTTAAAAATACATTATGAAGAGAGAAGAAACATTTAGATATAATTAGTAATAAAATGTATCATACCTAAACTGCTCCTAAATTCCTCGACTACGTAGTTTCGTGGCATAAACAAAAACAATATATCAAAGATATAGAGTCCTTGCGAGGTCTGCCAACTTATCAAGAGGATACCTCATTTTACTAGTCTCAAGAACGCGTCTACACGACGTGAGAAAGAATCCCAAAAGGCGGAGGGGGAGATAGTCACGCGATATAACGGTCGAGAAACAGAGCTAAGCCTCTTATAACCACGAAGAAAATACCACGGAGGCGGAGGGGGTATTCATATCGAGGCCGTAGAAGAGGTAGTGAAGAAGGCGAGAAGTACGAGTAATGGAAGCTTTCCAGTTGTCCCCACACCTCAAAGATTGCTC
>OZ024742.1:214475161-214557661 GCA_964016885.1 Eledone cirrhosa | reverse complement strand
TATTATCTAGATATTTGTAGTTACATTTCAATGCTAGTTAAAAAAGGGAAGAATATGTTTAAAAGGTTATTAATATGTTCGCTCTTGATAACGACCACAGTCTGAAACAGGCGACTGTTGGCAGACTGCCCACTTCTGCTTTTGCTGGAATCCACCTAATGGCGCTAGCTATCAGCTAAGGCTCTCAAATGTTTATTCATACACATGCCGTATTTCGCTAGATATATAAATACACATACATATATATATAAACAGCTATATCGGAGCGAACATTTTAATTTATATATATATATATAAGTATTGAAATTTCCGTTGGAAACAGAAAAGGTCAAAGAAATGAAGAGTGCTCTATGTAAGTATCAGAGCAAAATTTAATGTATAAAATCAATACAATATAATTACCTCATTACCAGAGGTTTCCCGAATGAGGCGAATACGAAATAAACGACTTCACGAACGAATGAAGTCGTTTATTTCGTATTCGCCTCATTCGGGAAACCTCTGGTAATGAGGTAATTATATTGTATTGATTTTATACATTATATATATATATATATATATATATATATATATATATATAGACATAGAATATTCGAAAATATTCTGTATGTTTATAATAAACATTTTGAAGACCTAATCGCTATAGAATAGAATACGTCACGTATTACAATTAGATTCTCGATAAAAGCGATTAGGTCTTCAAAATGTTTATTATAAACATACAGAATATTTTCGAATATTCTATGTCTATATTCACATATATATCGCTATTTCAGAGCATTTATTCCAATTTCTAATTTCTGCCGGACCGGCAACCGCTCTTTCAAACCAGTTCCTGTACACAGCTAAGTATTCTATAAGTCTCTAGCTGTGTCATTCTCGATAAAAGCACTGGATATGTAGTCCTGATGATTTCTAACAAGAATGAAACGCGTAGATTACTTCCCTTGCTTTTATCGAGAATCTAATTGTAATACGTGACGTATTCTATTCTATAGCGATTAGGTCTTCAAAATGTTTATTATAAACATACAGAATATTTTCGAATATTCTATGTCTATATTCACATATATATCGCTATTTCAGAGCATTTATTCCAATTTCTAATTTCTGCCGGACCGGCAACCGCTCTTTCAAACCAGTTCCTGTACACAGCTAAGTATTCTATAAGTCTCTAGCTGTGTCATTCTCGATAAAAGCACTGGATATGTAGTCCTGATGATTTCTAACAAGAATGAAACGCGTAGATTACTTCCCTTGCTTTTATCGAGAATCTAATTGTAATACGTGACGTATTCTATTCTATAGCGATTAGGTCTTCAAAATGTTTATTATAAACATACAGAATATTTTCGAATATTCTATGTCTATATTCACATATATATCGCTATTTCAGAGCATTTATTCCAATATATATATATATATATATATATATATATATATGTGTGTGTGTGTGTGTGTGTGTGTGCGTGTGCGTGTGTGTGTGCGTGTGTGTGTGTGTGTGTGTGTGTTTGTGTGTGTATAAAGATATATTATATGTAATCTGAATTTTTCGAATATTAATACTAACATTCGATTCGTTTGCAATTATGCAGACAAGTCTCATTGTTGTTGCCATATCAGTAGAATGAACTCTTCATTATTGCTCTTGTGTTGGCATGTAAACAGAACTGCAGACACTAATGTTGTTTTTTTTTATTTGAATTTGGCAAAGCCGGCCATTTATCGCTCGTATACAGGAAACTGACTGGCAAATCAGCTGATATGCAAATCTGGCTGATCAGTGAATCTGCTAATATGCAGATCTAACTGATTAGCCATTCTGCTAATATGCAAATCAAGCCGATCAGTCACTGTATAATTTAGAAAATAGAATATATTGCAAACGAATCGAATGTTATTGTTAATATTTGAAAAGTTCAGATTACATTTATCGTATTCAGCCATGTAGGGCGAACATTTTCTTTTTATATATATATATATATATATATATATATATATATATATATATATATATATATATACATATATATATACGAGATATATTTTAGAAATATATTAATGTTGGTAATTCTTCATCTAAAGATGACATACAACATACTGTAATTTCCGAGAGAGAAATTCGCAATTTATCGTTTCACAATTACCAAATAATCGTTACAACCTCGAATGTATAACCCTTTCAAATGTACATTCTTAAAATGTTATAAGGGAACGATCTATTTCTCAATCTTCTATGTATTCATATATGTCTCTCTGCCTTCCCATTATTATCTATCTATATACCCCTATTTTCATATTTACCAATTTATTTCCCTGACGATGTGTCTGAATGTCTTTTCTATGTTCATACATCTCTTTATCATTATATACGTACACACATGTGCTTACACACACACACTCCCACATGTATATATACAAGCATATATACGTATTTATCTACACGAATAGGTTCTCCACTATGTATATATATGTATGTATTTATGTGTATGTATGTATACACACACACACACACACACACATATATAAATATATATATATATATATCGATCGACATTCGTCAAATCGGACTGAGGAAACATGTTTTTCGTCGGTCTTTCCAGTTGCTAGTACTATCTTTCCGTCGCAAGGTAGAAGGAGCAACGTGAAATAAATTGTCTTGCTCAAGGACATAACGCATCGCCCGGTCCATGGATCGAACTCACAACCTCAAGATTGTGATATCAATTCTCTAACCACCAGGCAGACGCCTTCCTTCACACACACACACACACACACACACACACACACACACACACACACACACACACACATACACCAACACACACACACACACACACACACACACACACACACACACACACACACATATATATATATATATATATATATATATATATATATATATATATATATATTAATGAGGAGGGACATAGATAATGACAAAGACCATGAGAAAAGGAAAGAGTGAGAGTGAAAGATATTGGAGGGAAAATGAGTCAGAGAGGGGAAACTGAATGTACTAAAAACAGTATTAATCAGGATTTCTCAATTCAATAGAATACGTTTTTTCTCATATTTTCTAATGAGTCTTCTATTCAAATAGAATTACAATTTCATATAAATAATTCCCCATGTTCCCGGTATATCGACGTTTCTAAGATTTTACAACCTGTCTCATTATTATTATTATTATTTCTCTTTTTTTTTCTTGCTTTCAATACTGTGAGCTGAAAATGCGTAGCCTAATTGCTATTGGATACATCAGATTATGTATTTCCCCATAGAATACTTGTTTGTTCGAATCAGAACTACCATTTTCAAGATTGTCAGAAATTCACAGATTTGAAATATATGTCTATATGATGTAAAATGCTAAATATTACTGCGACTCTAGGGGCATAGTTTTGTTGAAACCTACTTAAAGCCTAATTGAATAGGTATACAGTTAATGATTTTGCAGTCATCATAACATTATCCTCTATTTGTGCATTGAATACCAAGTACTACATTTTTGCATCTCATTTTCTGACTAAAATATTAGGTTATATGTTAATGTAATGTCATCTGATATGGTTAGGATATCATATGAAAACATATGAACCTCTGTGTTTGGTTTTTCAGACGTTAAATTCTTAGTGGTAATGCTTAGTTATTAAATATTGAACGAATATGAAGTTAATATTTTATATGCAATAAAAGTCCCAGAAATTCATAACGAATACTTCAATTTTACTGAATACAATTTTCCTACTATGGAGGTAAGATGAATCATCCGGAAATATAGGTACCCTTTGTTTGTGTTTTTATATATAACTGTCAGTGGTACCGGGCGTTGCGCGGGATTGGTATTTTGGAAAGCGAGCCGCCAACAGACCTAATCGAGGAATAACGTCAGGTCTGGACAATATGTAAAGGAAATAAACCGAATACTCTGATGGCTGGATAATCTTTAAGATTTTCTTCGATGAAGCAGGAAAAATGCAGGTTTTCACATAATGCGGGCCCTAGAGGATCAAGAAAATGAATTTTTTTATGTGCATAATATGCCTTGAAATTTCGGGAAAATCGGCTAGACGTAACGCCTCAAAAAAGCCCTAAAAAGCTGAAAAATGAGATTTTTCACCTAATACGGGCCCTAGGCCATTAAAAAGTTGGATTGTCTATGCTCACGGTATGAAGAAGAGACTGACTAATACATAGTTACAATTTCAAGGAAATCAGTCTGACGTAACGACTCAAAAGAACCCTAAAAACCTGAAAAAACTCAGTTTTTCAACTAATGCGGACTCTAGGGGATCAAAAAGTTGAATTGTTTATGTGCATAACACTCCCTGAAACATACGTAATACACATGTAAAGTTTTTAAAATGTCGGTTGGGTATTTCTCGAGTTTTAGGGATTCAAACTCACAGACACACACAGACACACAGACACACACACATCCACACACACAGACATCTTCAGGGAAGTGACGTAATACAGACAGTCAGACATACAAACATATATTATAAGGGCACGACGTTATATGTATGTATCTATCTAAAAAGAGAAAGACTAAGAATTATAGAGAGAGATCGCTAAATCGCCTAATGCTGTCCCTAGGGCATTGAAAATTTGAACTTTGTTTTGCTCAGAACACTCCGTGAAACATATGTATTACATGTGTTAAGTTTGAAAACAGTGGGTTGGGTGGTTCTCGAGTTTTAGGGATTCAAACTCACACAGACACACAGACAGACATCCTTAGTTTTATATATATAGACTAGCAGAAAACCAACCGGGGCGGTTTTTCTGCTAGTCTATATATCTAAAACAGAGAATGTCTGTCTGTCTGTCTGTGAGCTCACTAAAACTTGAGAACCATCCAACCGATTGTTTTCAAACTTTATACATGTAATACTTAGGGTTCTGTGAGTGTTTTGAGCAAACATTATTTCAAATTGTCAATGCCCTAGGGACCGCATTAGGCGATTTAGCGTTCTCTCTATATAATTCTAAGTCTTTCTTTTTAGATAGATACATATATATACAACGTTGCGCCCTTATAATATCTGTCTGTATGTATGGCTGTTTGCATTAGGTCATTATGACGCGCTCAGTGTGTGTGTGTATATATATATGTACCGTAATGCAGACAGCAAGACATAGCTTTCATTCCCCTCTTCCAGCGTCTCTCTCTCTCCCTCCCGCTATCCCCCTCTTGTAGTCTGTCTCTTTCTTTCACTCTCACTCTCTCTCTACGCGTCGGACTGACAGACAGAGAAATTGCTGGTTATATATTATAAGGAGACTAGCAGAAAACCACCCGGTGGGCGGTTCTCCGCTAGCAAATCTAGTGTATATACTGATATTGATGAGATTTGGATGAGAAATGTTTTCGGCACCACATGTTCACCGTCTCTCGGTGTGTCTTTTATGCATGTATAAATATATATGTTATCTATACGGTGAAATCTTTGAAATAAATATATTTTAAAACGAAAAAGGAGAAAATAAATAACTGGCGGTTAGAAAAAAATATTCCTATGAAATTTTAATCATACCATTAGGTATGAATAAGGAAATATTTTTTTATTGTCAAAACAAATGTTCAAAGGTTAAACTTCAATTTTTTTAATTATTTCCAATTTTTTCATGAAATTGAACACTGGACATTGGCTGCTGGAAATGGAAATTAAATCGTATTTAATTGTATTTAAATTTCTAACCTTATTTTATTATTTATATTTTTTCAATAAGAAATAAAAAAAAAATTAAAAAAGATTGAAGAAAAAATTGAACAAATTAAACGTAGGTTATGGGACTGCGCAATCTGATTAATAAATTACCTCATCAGCAGCAACCTTCTTCAAATGGTCCTTATTATCAGCAGCAACAACCACAAATTCAATGGCAACCTTCTTCGCATGGTGTCAAGTCAGAACCGCTTCGAACTGGTTAATTCTGGCTTGTGCAAGGTGTCTCTATAGCAACCAGCGATTCCCTCGGCCTCAGTGACCAAAGTCAGTGGAGAGGGGAAGGTAATGTTTCTGTAGCACGTGTTTTAGCGTCTATTCACTCTCTCTCCCTCTCGCTATCCTCCTCTCGTAGTCTGTCTCTTTCTTTCACTCTCACTCTCTCTCTACGCACGTGTTTCCACTGTCGGACAGACAGAAAGAGAAATTGCTGGTTATATATATAAGTAGATATGCCTAAATCATATCTATCCGCATGCGTTTGGATATTGTTATTTATTGTCATGTCCGGTCACATCAAACAGCCACATGCTGAAAGGTATTCTAGATTTTTTTTTGTTCGTAAATCTAAGATTATACAATATACGGTGAATTCTTTAATAAGTGAAGAATTGGTAAGGTCATTAGGCCGCCGGATAGAGTGCTTTATGTTATTCGTTCCGTATCTTTCCTCTCTTTGTTCAAATCCAGCGTCACATCAAGTTTGCCTTTTCCTCTATATATCTTCACCCAATTCTCTTTATCACTCTCTGGGAGATATCAGCTCTGTTCAAGCCTGGAGATGAAATGGGCTCCCCAGGATGGAAAATGCGTAGTATGTCAATATGGTTCCCCTTCGAATTAGTCAGAAGTTACGGGTCAAAACATACCACACTCAGTTCATAAATTATAGAGCGCTGTTTTAATGCGTTTACTGATATAAATAGACGTCTAAACGAGCAAGTAACATAACCATGACAGTTCATCTTATACCTATAATTATTAGAGAGATTCACTGTTATGTGTATATAGATAGGTGTGCAGATTGTATCATAATATTCTTAGCGTCATATATTACAATCTACCTATTACAGATTATTAACAAGGTTATTAAATATATTATATGTTTCTATCTGACATACAGATACATACGCACACACAGACACACTATATATATATATATATATATATATATATATATATATATATATATATATATATATATATATATATATACAGTATTTACGTATCGAGAGAGAGAAAAAAAGGGGAAGATAGGTGATACATATAGTTATTTGGCAAGCAGCGAATGTCAAAGGGGCTCGATACTAGTGCCGGCAGTATTAAATATTCGAAGTGTTAATATTTAGTGGGCTAGAGAATTAGCAGAGCGTAAGCACGTGGGAAAGTAAGAAATCGGAGAATAGACCGTTAAAACATGTTTATTTAAAACACCACCTACGTACGTTTTGCCCAGTTGGACTTCTCAAGGGCATAAATAATCAAAAGTGTTCCTTACATTGTTCGGAAAGAGGTTTTGGGGTTAAATCCACGTCAAGGTTCATTGAAATAGGTTCACAAGGTTCACAAAAATAGCTTGTTTTGATTTTGCAACAGGTCAAGGGAGCTAACTCTGTTAGGCCAGTCTTTCCCGGACAAATTTTTTTGTAAGCCATACCTATAACCGATCACGCGGCGACCTCGTTGAAGTCGGATATAATAGAATAGATAACTGCACTAAAGATCACGACCCCGTCGACGGTGACCACTGTAGATTACTCGAACTATTCCCCTATTACAAAATCAACAAGGGCGACGGCCTACTACCAACGCCTTCCAACCAACATATTCCTATACATAAACATGGAAGAAGGAAGAAGAGTGCACCCGAGCATAAAGTGAAAGGGACACCGAACGGGCGACTGCGAACTAACACACATAAGAGCGGTCACCTAGTTGGAACCACCCGTAGCAAACGTACAAGGACACGTAATCGTCACCGTAACGTCCTATGGTTCCACGCCCCTACTCTCGGAGTGTGGCCTCCAACATACCCCGGACGTTCTTCGAAGCCTTAGAGAAGAACTTCCCGCCCAACCATAGGTATAGAAACATTCTTAATAGGAACAATATAAAAATATCCTTCTCTACTACTCCCAACCTAGCATACATCATAGGAACAACGAACGACAGTAAGATCACCAAGACACAGCAGCTCGACTCAGACGCACCTACACCTGACAATAACTGTATCGGCCTTAACAACTCCCTGGCAGCATCCAATAGTGTTGGCAACGGCATCCGCACACGCAACCAGCATAACCGCGAAATGACTGGCAAACATGCAGGACATGACGTGCGGGATAACAATCGCACCGCCCCGTGTGCTGTGGGTTGTAATGGTGCTAACGAAAGCTGCGGTAGCGTGGGTAACAACGTAGGCAGCAACAATGATAACCTTACCGTGGGAAATAGACGAAACCGCGACAGAAATTGCAACTGCTGCGACAGAGGACGCTGCCCCCTTAGAGGATACTGCTTGACTGATAGGGTTATATATAGATGCACTATAACTAGCCACAATAGCGTTAAACATTATATAGGGGCTACCTCCGGCCCGTTCAAAATTAGGTTTCGAACACATCTCCACTCTTTCACAAATAAAAAAACTAAGACACTCCACTTCGCTAGCGGACTACATCAGATCATTAAAGGACTTAAACATCAGTTTCTCCACGCACTGGGACATTGTCGGCAGGGCTGCACCGTACATCTTCAGGAGGAAATGCGATCTTTGCCTCATGGAGCTCTAACACATCATAACTGCACCCCACGAGCTCATCAACAGCAGAGCTGAAACAGCGATAAGTTGTACACATCACTTAAAAATATATCCTTCCTCAGATGGGTTAAGGATGAGGAGTGAAACCGTGCACCGGATCTCCCTTCAACAAGTCTTAACACCCCGTCGGTTAGGCGCTGCAAAATAACACCCAGGAAACTCTCCTTGCATACCAGACCCAGTTTCAAACGACTCAGACAAACAGATGCAGCAAAAAAAAAAAAAAATCTCTCAAAATAAGCGTTGATTACATGCGTATTGACAATGGTAATTTCATCTCGTAGCGGATAAAAAAATTTGGCCGGGAAAGACTGCCCTAACACCGACCAGAGTTACCTCCCTTGATCTGCTGCAAAATCAAAACAAGCTATTTTTGCGAGCAATGAACCTTGACGTGGATTTGACCCCAAAAACTCTTTCCGAGCGATGTAAGGAACACTTTTGATTATTTATGCCCTTGAGAAGCCCAACTGGGCGAAACGTACGTGGGTGCTGTTTTAAATAAACATGTTTTAACGGTCTATTCTCCGATTTCTTACTTTCCCAGGTATATATATAAATATATATATATATATATATATATATATATATATATATATATATATATATATATATATATATATATATATATATATATATATCGTTTCTGATTTTGTTTAGCAAGATTCTTTATCTGAAAACGTGTGTTGAAACCGATATTGTTATACTTTGGGACGGTCATGTTGCCAATAAGAAACACACGAACCAGTTGCTTTCACTTCAATTTATTATAATAAATTTATAAATTTAAGAATTTATAAATTTCCGGTTGGTTGGTTCCACAACCAGACGAAAGAACTTTGACAATATATATATTGTCAAAGTTCTTTCGTAACAGTTCATTCGAAAGAACTTTGACAATATATAAACAATCATCTGCTTGTGGAACCAACCAACCAACCAACCGGATATTTATAAATTCCTAAATTTATAAATTTATTATAATAAATTGGAGTGAAATCATCTGGTGCGTGTGTTTCTTATTGGCAACATGACCCTCCCAAAGTATAACAATATATATATATAACGAAGGAAATGTGGTAAGGAACCAGGTGGACCATAACGCACCAAAGTACTCAATACTTAGAGTAGTAGAGTGGGTAATAGGAACGAGTGGGACCCCGACGGCTGAGCTCAATCCGTTTCGACGGCTAATTCTGGACAGAATTAGCCCTCGTAACGGCTTGAACTCAGCCGTCGGGTTCCTACTCGTTCTTATATATATATATATATATAAGCTCAAGCCATATATACATATGTGTATATATATATATATATATATATATATATATATATATATATATATATATATATATATATATATATATATATATATATATATATATATATATATATATACATATATATATAAATATATTTGTTTTGCGAGGTTTTTATATGAAATCGTGTGTCGAAACAAATATCGTTATACTTGAGGAGGGTCATATTGTTGTAATAATATTGCCAGAATTAATAACAGAACATACTCACTGTTTGGTTGGTTTTCGCTTCTGTGTCTTTTATATCAGTTAATTTATTCGGTCCTCAATGTTTACCATTGAGTGACCGACGGTCAAAAATAATGATATAATATAGATATAAACACATATAATCTAACAAAGTTCTTTCGTTGCAGAAAGAACTTTGTTAGCCTATATATATGTGTTTATATCTATATTATATCTGTATTTTTGACCGTTGGTCAGTCAATGGTAAACATTGAGGACCGAATAAATTAACTGATATAAAAGACACAGAAGCGAAAACCAACCAAACAGTGAGTATGTTCTGTTATTAATTCTGGCAATATTATTACAACAATATGACCCTCCCCAACTATAACAATATATATATATATATATATATATATATATATATATATAACATTTATATTGAGTTAGAAACTCACAATAGTCCTTTATAATTAAAATAATCCAAGCAAAAACATTTTCCGATCCTTATAATATAATTGAGTATAATAAACAGAGATTAACACAGATGTGTCCATATATGCGTTCAAATTATAAGGGCCCTAAAAAGCGATGTAGGTCCCTTATATGTCTATAGCCGTGTTTATCTCTCTTTATTATATTAAATTATATATATATATATATTGTTATACTTGGGGAGGGTCATATTGCACCGCATTAAAAAAAGAGATATATACATAAATAGAATATACACACAAAGTCATATAAAGATACACAATGGGTCATACTTGAAAGGATGCATCGTGTTATAAATATGTACATATATAAAAAATACACATATATATATATATATATATATATATATATATATATATATATATATATATATAAATATACGTATATACATATATATAAAAATGTATATAATATATTAAAAATATACATATAACGGCACATAGAGATACACAGTGGGCTATACATGAAATGGTGCGCCCAGTTATATGTGTTTACATAGATGTTGTTACGTTGCGAACATGGATCAATCCACTTATGGAATCTTCACGCAAAGCCACATAATGGGCGTTCATGGTATTACAGTAAATAGTATGCGCAGACCGTACATAGAAAATGCATGCAGAATATATATACAAAATGAAGGAACGTGTATGCACATCAGATAATACACAAGAGAAGTATGAAATACACACGTGGGTCTGTATACGGAAAATACATTAGGTGTTACAGAATGGAATACGTGGAGAGTATGCACTCTCTACTGAAAAGATACACATGCAGGGTACGTGGACCGGCCATACTGGAGTATGTCACTGTGGTTGAGGTATAGTGTCTTATTGATGTAAGGTATTTGACTGAATATCAATGGAATCCGGGTCAACCTATCCCGGCTCAGGCGAAATTCTTGCCTAGGGTGACGTGCAGAGTCGGGTAGGCATCCTGGGCTATTTCGGCTTACCCCACGGGGCATATATAGTCAACAAGGTATGGTGTCTGAACTCTTGAACCCGTTCCGCCGCTCTGGTCGGCGTGCGCTCCGCCGCATGCCTTTAGCTTAGGGTGCCCGGTGGATTCCATGCAGAGAGTGTGCACATCATGATTATATCCGATTTCAGGTTGACCGCATCATCCTTCAGTCTGACTATCTCCATGGCCTCGGATAGGCATAGCCTACACTTTCTATTTGCAGCTGAATATGCATTCGCGTGCCGAACGATACTCCCGTGAAGGGCATACGGGGTACCTTTGTCTTTCAAGTCCCACACCAGGTCCACTAGCCTATTAGATTGCTTCTTGCTCCGGTCCTTGAAAGAGTTTCTGTGGTTATACATCCACGATTTAAAGGTCGTGGATGTTGCGCCGATGTAGGTGCGCTTTATATTGTACGTGCTAACCACACATTTATAAACGAGGCCCTTCGATAGGCATCTTCACTGCAGGGGGCACCGTGTGCTCGCTCTGCAGTTACACGTTCTGTCGTTATATTGTTCATTTCGGACGCCTGGCCCTTGATCTGCCACGGCTCTCTCCCGATTCTCTGGGTGTTGTTCTGCCGACACGGTGGTCTCCCCTCCGCCACTTATTCCCGCTTGGCGTTGGATTGTATCGTATTTCGTTGGATTGTATCGTCTTTATACTTTTTTTATATATATTTATATACGTATATGTATATATATATATATATGTGTGTATGTATGTATTTTTTATATATGTACATATTTATAACAAGATGCATCCCTTCATGTATGACGCATTGTGTATCTTTATATGACTTTGTGTGTGTATTCTATTTATGTATATATATATATATATTTTTGTTTGTATGCGTGCGTGCTTATGTATGTGAATATACGCATATTTGTAAGAGTGTATATGACCCAGCGTGGGTGTGTGTACAAGCACACCTGTAGGGAAAGGGCTTGTTTGTGTGTATATATATGTGTGTGTGTTTGCGAGCGAGTGTGTATCTGTGCGTGTATACATGTATGTGAGTACGTGTGTGTATGTGTGTGTATGTTGGGGTTAGGGGTGGGGGTCTGTGTATATGTCTGTACGTGTTTGTGTGTACGGTTATATATACGCGTATCCATGTGCCATGTGTATGCGCATGCGTGTGTGTGTTGATGTATATAGGCATGTCGGCATGTGTCTGTGTATGTACGTGCCTCTCTGGATGCATGTATGCGTATGTTTGTTTATATGTTCTCCTCCTTAAATGTGTGGGCATATCGGGAGTCTATGCGTACGACTGTCGTTATCTACGTGATATTGTGTGTGTGAGTGCGCGCGTGGATGTGTGAACTACCAAACACAGCAGTAATTTATTGAAGTGTAGCAGACATGGGACAGCTAACTCCCAGATGGTCAGCGGACTCGTACCTGTGGTCAGAATTATGATGACGTAGACAACCTGCGGCCAATCACAGGACGCGCGATGAGGTTGTAGTTTTTGACGGTACAGGACCAGAGGGTCAGATATCCTAGTGAGAGAATATGTTCCGAAATCATTTGACGTGTCCGTCGAAACTGCGGGTCCAAAATAAGACAGATCCACACAATGATCACGTCTCTAGGTGTCAGCCGGCGAAATAATTGTAACACACAATGAATTGAGTTTAGATGCATCACTGATTTTTCGTTTCATATTATAGCATACTCTGCGCTGTAAGAACATAGAGTGCTCAACCGGCATACCGCCTATGGAGGCATCATAGCTACCCTCAGACACACACACACACATATATATATTTATATATATATATATATATATATATATATATATTGGAGGTATATGATTTTTAAAGCGATGAAATACCAATGAAGGTTAGAAAATCACTGATGAAGGACTATTTTTCTCATATGTAACCCATGTGCAACCAGGCAGTATTCTTTCTTCTCATGTTTTATATATATATATATATATATATATATATGAGCGGTACAAGTAAACATTAAACAATCTTTCCATTGGAAATTCTCTGAATTTCCAATCTTTTGATAAGCGAAACCGTCGGTCATGGAACTAGAAGAGGTAAATATTTAAATCGTATTTTAATTTATTTGAAAGATTGTTTAATGTTTCATTGTTCCGCTCATATTTACAGTTCTGGTATCTCAAATTAGTACCATAGAACAACCACTATTATAGACACCATATATATTTCCGTGGGTACCTAGTACCTACTGGGAGATATCTACATCATTTATATATATATATATATATATTAATAAATGGAAACTATATTTATAAAACCATATTTATTTCATTATACATATTTCAAGGACACCAAAGCAAATTATGGTGCGCTTTCATCAGATAAAACATCTTATAGATCAGTTTTATAAACAAATATTGACATACCCTTAAAAGATACGACCATGCCTGTTGGAAGCTCCCGGATAGTCAAAAATGTGTTGAGTGTTTTATATCAGTTATATCAGTTATAAAAATATTTGCTTGTTGTATCCCAATAAATTAAATATAACTTCTACATATATTATATGTGTATACTATACATATATGAATATATAGTATACTGTATGTTAAATTAAAAGTATTGTGAAAACCATTCCCTATAATCTTTAAAGTAGGGACTATGTCACTTACATATTCTCGGCAAGAACGAGCGAGAAACAGGGCTGTCCATCACTCTTCTTTGAATTTTATTTAAATTTAATATAAATTTACTGCTTACAGTCACTGCAAACAAAGCATACATACAACACACAAACACACACACACATATATATATATATGAACAAGTAAGACCCCGGCGGCAGAGCTCAAGTTCAGAATTAGTCGTCGAAACGGCTTGAGCTCTGCCGTCGGGGTCTTACTTGTTCCTATTACCCACTCTACTACCCTAAGTATTGAGTACTTTGGTGCGTTATGGTCCATCTGGTTCCTTACCACATTTCCTTCGTTATATATATATATATATATATAGGTATATATATGCGTGTTTGTGTGTGTTTGTGGTGTATGTGTGTGTGTGCGTGTGTGCGTGTGGTTGTGTGTATTTGTGTATAGAAAAACAAAAAGAGAAGTCTGGTGTAGGTAGACATTTATTTCATTGTTTTACGATCGTTCCAGGTGGTCGATTAATCGATCGAGATTGGTGTATCGACTAGTATGTTAGCGGTTATAACACTCGAAAACCGTCCTCAATCAGCCATCCCCCTCTTAATATATATATGTAAAGTACTAGCGTTGATTCTTCATCTATGTCTCTTTCTCACTATCTTTCTGTTTAGCACACTCTATCCTTCTCTGGAAAAAAATCTACTGTATTCAGACCTAGAGCGGGAGACGCTCTCCCCAGCTTTTAAAATGCCTTAGAAACGATGTATATACATATATGTGTGTGTGTATATATATATATATATATATATATATATATACATATATATATATATATGTACATACATACTGTACTGTGTGTGTATATATATATATATATATATATATATATATATATATATATATATATATATATATATATATATATATATATATATATATATATATATATATATATATACATGTATAGGTATATATATATATATATATGTGTATGTGTGCGTGTGTGTATACATATATAACTGTCATAACGATGACTCAGCTCTTGCCGTTTCAGCAGCTCCTTCAGACTAGGACTAGAACAATAAGTCTTTATAATATAACCATATTCTACTACTCCAAGTATCAAGTACTCTGTTGAGTTGTGGTCTAGCCAGTTTCAAACTGATTCCATCATTATAAGGCAACATGTTACAATTAACTTAATTTAAACATAGTCGCTGTTATATATATTTCGGTGGTAACCGTAAGAAACGAAACAGCTCAGCTACGACCTCATCGGAGAGCTAGAAAAACATGAAGTAGAAATAAAGCTTACTTCTGTTGTTTCAATTCAATGATATGCTTCGAGCTGAAATTTGGTGCTGCTTTCTCATGGTACCGGTAGCATATGTGTATATATATATGTATTAAAACATCAGATTAAAGATTAAACAAAGAATCGCTGCGTTCACCCTTAACGGGATCTTATGAAGCTAAAAATAAAATCAATCTGTGGAAGGCAGAAGTAAATATTTCGAAAAACTTTGCAACCGAAGGAAAACTGGAAGACGAAACTTTGGTTCAAGAGCGGAAAATAGCGAAGATAATACACCGTTATGTGGGGCGTGGAGAACAATTACACGCAAAGACAAAACCTCGTTTATGGTATGAATGGAGTCATTAGACTAATATTCTATTTAGGAAACCTAGTGATTCTCAGCTTCGGAGTTAAGAATAATGTAACTAAACTTGTTGAAGGAAAACGACAGAGGGTATTAAAATCATAAAAGTAATAATATTTAAGATTTATACAATTATATATTTACTTACATACATCTATATACGTACGTACACGTGCATACGCGAAGACGCATGCCGTACGTACATATACATGTACATACACATAAACCCGCACACAAGTACATATACGAGGCACGACATATATACCCGCACACATATGAACGTATACACCAAATGCACGTTATACACGCTATGTGTGTGTGTGTGCGTGTGTGTGTGTGTGTGTGTGTGTGTGTGTGTGTGTGTGTGTGTGTGTGTGTGTGTGTGTGTGTGTGTATAACTCTACAATATTATCACCTGTTACAATCTTATAAAACAGAAAACATTGAGAAATGGTGACATAGTGAATAGTCGCACAAGAGATATCTACGTGTCTATAAGTTTCGTATATTTAAAAGGCAGCTCAACACTACCACTGCAACAATAGTCTTTAGAGAAACATTGTTACTCGAAATGTAAACGCAACAAATAATGAGGAAATATCAACGGTCCAGATCGGGCCTTTTTGATTCGTTGGGCATGGAAACTACTAGAAAGATGTTCGTGCCGATACGGAACACATAAATGTCGGAAATTATATTTTATTAATTAAAAAGGTAATTACGAATTAGCTTTAGCAATAGCCCTGGAACTAATAGTAATAAATAACACAGAAAAAAACCTACATTAATAAAACACATCGAGCGTCAAGTTACCCAATTAACATGATACGAATGTTGTGCCAAAACAGGTACTGATTGCAAGACAAAGAAAGCAGAAAGAATGAGAGAGAGAGTGAGAGAGAGGGAGAGAGGCAGACGGACAGACAGAGAGGCAGGTGAGTGAGTGAATCACATCACTAGTCTTAAGCAATAGATTCAGTTTCAAAAATATGCTGTGTTATTTACCTTGATTATATATATCTAAAATAGGGCGGTGGATTGGCAGTATCGGTAGAGGGTCGGACGCCATGCTTTCCAGCATAGTTACGTCCCTTTACGATCTGAATTCAAATCCCGCCGAGGTTGACTTTGCCTTTCATCCTTACTGGGTCGATAAAATAAAGTACCAGTAATGCACTGGGTAATTGCTGGCCTTGTGCCTAAAGTAGAAACAATTATATATATATCTAAAATTATCAGGTGGGACAGATAATGATGGAAGCCGTTGAGGGTATGAACACATGATTCCACTAAAGTATACTAAGAATCCCCACTCGTCAGCTATCTAATAAATGCCTTTTTAGTTTCGGATGCTTAAAAAACTACATGAAATAATTCTGTATTACAAATGCACACGCACACAATTTTTAGGTTTTAGTCATTCGCCGAAATTATCTGCTAGTCGCTTTCATCATTGAGTGTATGTATAGACACGTCTGTGTGTATTATTGTGCTTTTATGGAGTGTAGATATGTATACTTTAGTGGAATCATATACACTGTACACAGAGAATAACAATAACAACATAAGCAATATACTGTTAACACCGTATAATTATATAGAAGATAGAAACATATTTTATATAATTATTCATTCTTATAGTAGGTACTCTACTATAATAACTTCATTTGCCTCTTAGGTAGATAATTGGTTGAAGTTAAGGAACTGATTTGGAGTAATATTGTGTTACTATGAACTAGTAGAGCCAACATTGTAGATATATCCTTGCCGCTGATCCATAGAAATTTGAGATTAGTTGTGACCTATTTAAATACCAACTATTTTGCTTTTTCACGCGTCTACCGTTCGCTTTGAAAACATCCGACAATGAAAGATCGGTCTTGCCATTAAACCATAACAATAACAATGTTTTAATGAAATACGCAATCGGAAGAGAGAATGCTATCTCTAAGATCTGATAAAGGTTCAAAAATGTTTGTCTATGCAATGCATAATTAAATATATACCACATTAAACTGACTGAATATTATATTGTAATTGTTGTAAGATCATGTAAAGACTGAGATGAATCCGATTCATACAATTATTCTAAAACCTCAAATTTAAAGGCTCAATTTTAAAGTTGGAGTATATTGGGGTTATGTCGACTGAATTGATTATTTTCAATTCCATTGAGTTAGTACTTTATTAATTCCCTTTTCGATTGATAACGTATACAGTCAACTGACGAAAGAATACAAAGCAAACTATGTTTTAGTTGTGGACAACAAATCTTGCCAAAGCGATAGAAAGTATCTGTTTTGGTCTATCTTCTGTAAATCAAATAACTAAAAATAGGGTTCTTTAACGTATACACCTGTTCTGAAATTTGGGGGATGGGTCACATCAATCTAAGTATTCAAATAGATCGACCTAATTATTCGATACCTACTTATGTCATTCTTCTGGTATAGAAGAATAGCAAACCAAACTTTACGACAAACAATATCAGATCATAAAGGAACAATACAATGCAATTAATTATTTCTCTAATCAAAGTATTTCCCTCGATGAAGCTTCACTGAAGCCATTTATTAGTGTATGGAGGTAATAGTTTCCACCTGAATGTTTAATGACTGCTTTCGTTAAAATTGTTATTGTAACCAATTTTCGTTAATACTATTCCATTCCCCTTTCTCTCTCACTCTCTCACTCTCTCTCTCCCATCCCTCTCTCTCTCTCTCTCTCTCGCTCTGGCTATCTCTCGTCACCTCTCTCTCCCTCTGATCCCCTCTCTCGTCCCCTTCTCTGTTTCTATTTCTCTCGTTCCTTATACTTCCACGTATATATGCGTTATTTTGTCTGCATGTGTGTGTGTGTGTTTGCCTATGTTTGTCATAATATGTATGAGTATGTGCCTCTGCAGTATTATATATACACGTGCACACACATTATGCTAATGTTTTGGAGAAACCACCATTTGATTCACCTGCATTATCTTAATTATGTTTCAGTACATGGAGAAGGTTGCAATTTTAATAACTCTTCTAGGCTTCTAAAAGCTCAATTAATCATAATCTAAACATGTTTGTATAAATATAAATTTCATCATCATTAATTTGAAGTGTTTATTTCAAGTAATGAGTAGTCTGAAAAGATAATTAAAAAGGAATAACGGGATTGTATTATAGATTACTTGTAATTCACACATTTTTGGTCGCATTTACATAAGTGATTTTGAGTAGTATTTACTGATCGATAAAAATATGTTCGTGATATTGTTTCAGTATTTTGTGTTTTTATTTTCAAATTTTAATCATGTAAAAGCCTCACAGCAGTTTTAGGAAGATCTGACGAGTGTTACATATATGATAGTAAGCTATCAAGTAATTAAGTAACTGATTATTTTTACTCTTGTTGAAATCTACTTTACCTATGGAGTTGGGAGTGCATGCGCATTACAGTTTCATTTCCTAATCATGGTTTTGAATAGTTTGGTAATATGTTGTTTGATACCTCTGATTGGATACAGAAAACCCGAATATCTAATAGATTAGCTTCACTTTTGGAGTCAGAGGGTTCCATACTATTGCATGGCATCATATTATTTAACCTAGCTTCTTATCCATCTTAGCCTTATGAGTAACATTGCATTGACCGAAATGCTCTATAAGTTCATCGAAAGAACACCAACTGCAATTTAGAGGTTCAGCCATGTTTTCAGAGACTGTGTCACGTTGAATGTACTGGAATATTATGTATGAAATTATATTGACATGGTGCTGGAATACTTGATCGCTTGTACATTAATTTCACGAGTAGGCTGCTGGGTTAATTGACCAATTGAAAGGAACATTTATCGTCGAAAACAATTGTCGTATATTCCATTCCATACATTTCACTATGCGAGCCCCAAAAATAAAAAGGTTTTGTAATTAATAGTGTAAGATATACGTATTATCCGTTTGCAAGTTTAGAAGCTATTGCATTTTTGCGGTTTACAATAATTAATAGATTCCTCACCCATCATAGTTAATTCCCAGTTGGATGTTTGCAATGTCATGGAGGCGTACATGAATGCGACATCATATTCCTTTCACTCATTCGTTCATCAACATTCACTCATTATTTATACTCAGCCGTTCTTTAATTAATTCATATATTCACCGTGGACATCAAATTAACATCATTAGAACTCAGATCAACACAGATTTTGTAAAATAAATACCATTCGCGGGAACAAGCATTCATTCCACTTTCACTGTATCAAAAGATAAACATACGCAACTGATGAGCATGGATTGGTAATATCGGCAGAAGGTCGGACGCCATGCTATGAAGCATAGAGTTACGCCCATTTACAGTCTGTGTTCTCACCAAGGTTAACTTTGCCTTTCATCCTTACGGGGTCGATAAAATAAAGTACCAGTAATGCACTGGGTAATTGCTGGCCTTGTGCCCAAAATAGAAACAATTATTATACACTAGGGCGGGGGATTGGCAATATCAGAAGGGGGTTGGACGCCATGCTTTGCAGCATAGATTTACGGCCCTTTACGGTCTGAGTTCAATCCCGCCGAGGTTAGCATTGCCTTTCATCCTTACGGGGTTGATAACATAAAGTATCAGTAATGCACTTTAATAATTGCTGGCCTTGTGCCAAAAGTTGAAACAATTATTACACACTAGTTCAAATCCCACCGAGGTTAACTTTGCCTTTCCATCTTGCGGGGTAGAAAAAATAAAGCACCAGTAATGCACTGGGATAATTGCTGGCCTTATGCCAAGGTAGAAGCAATTATTGTACACTAGATATTGCTATTATTCATTTAAAAAAATCTGTATTAATTATTTCTTCTCTTAACCGCCAGCCATTATTTTCAATGTCAACAATCAGTAATTAATGCTTCCTATAATATACTTCAGGGTAATCAGTATAACCACTAAATATATAGACGTCCATTAGCAAAAGTGTAGAGTGGATATTTGTAACTTTCATTTATTGCTATTTAGTATTAATACTTTATAGCGATAAACAGACATCGTTAGATAATTGAATCCATTCGTGAGATTGACATCCTCTTATTATAATTCTTATACAATGCATATATTTATGAATTGCATTATTCACTTATATAATATTTTCTTCTTCTTCTTCTTCTTCTTCTTCTTCTTCTTCTTCTTCTTCTTCTTTACAATTATTATTATAAAAGAATAAATAGAAGAAATATAAAAAGGTAGGAGTAGGAGAAGATAAATTAAATAGTAAGGTGCATAACAGGATAGCCGTTGTTTGACTCCTGGTAATTTCACTCTCGGTATTTTGAGTCCGCTAATTTCATTCCTGGTAATTTGACTACCAATCAATTTCATTAAAGGTAATTTCAGGATATTAGCAAAAATAAAACGTTGAGATTCATCATTGTTATTATTATTATTATTATTATTATTACTATTGGTGATCTACGTAGTGAATCGTATCATCGTGAGCTCCGCAAAGGTTTGTTATTTTTAGTTATTTAAAATTACCATTCATGGAAAAATGTTATTGTTAACTGTATATAAGTGCGCATACATTGTTATCTGAAAAGGACACCCAAAAAGATTGGGGCCTTGAGCCCAAAATTTAAACTTTTATAATTATCAAACAAAATGTTTTTTCTTTGAAACATCATGGTGCCTCAGAGTCACTCCTTTCTCACAAACTAACACCTCACACCGACACCACCATTGTAAATATTACTATGTTTGCCAACACTAAAAAAATATAAGCAGTAGCAATATTTTAAATTTGTCTCAGGCAGACATTCATTTCCCGCCATTACCAATGACTGCAGGTGTTAAAGCCGCCACCACCACCACTACCGCGACAACCACCAGCCCCACCACCACCACTACCGCGACAACAACCAGACCCACCACCACCGCGACAAACACCACCCCCACCACTACCGCGACAACAGAAACAAAAGAAAAAAATAAATTAACTCGTGATATCGAAATGAATTTAACCAAAATGAACTCTTCCACACCGAACACCACTGACGCCACCACCACCACAACAGAAACTAAAATTAATAATAACAAAATAACAACGGCAACAATGACATTAAGAAAACCACCCTGAGTTTTGCCAGAGTAGCAAAACAATGCGAAGCATTTCAGGTAACTCAGGAGGAATTAGAAAAAGCCCCAAAATGGTAAAGAAAGATGAGTACAGGGTCAGCCTCACCTATGCACCGTGTCTTATCGAACAATTAATATATAATCGCGCCGAGTGGAACGGGCATCCGAGTCCCAAATACAAAATGCTTTGGGACATGTGTGGGCAAAAAAAACCCACATCAGACGTGGGCAGAAGTATGGAACCGTGGACGTGTTCTTTGAAACACCACAGGAAGCTAGAGAACATTCCATGGCCCCATTAAGAAGTGACGACTTCACACTCGTCCCAAGCTATTGTGCCCAGAGACTTAAAGATCAGGGTCACCAGTTCCACCGGCCATTGACATTCCCTAGCTAATAGCTGCCGTCCTCGCCGGCATCGAAGCCAACACCAAGATAATCGAAATAGCGAAAGAAAAGCAGGAGAACTGGTCCGGATCTGGGATGGAGCTCCTGATCCAAGCGGACCAAAAAAGCATTGAGGAGATCCCAGAGGTAATAGACCTCACTGACGGCAGCCACCTCACCGTAATTGTCGAGGGCAGAAGGCCTAGGTCTGTCGTTTGTGGTGAAGGAACCCACCCAAGGACTTTCTGCCCTCAGGCTAAAAGGTTGAGGCCACCTCTCCTACCCACCCCAGTGACTCAACCATCAACACTACCAGCAGCAGTGATGGCAGCAACAACTGTAGCAGCAACAACCCCAACAACAGTAGCAAAACCAACACCACCACCACCCACCGCGCCAGAACTAGCACCAGCGCCTACACCATCCACCACGCCACAAACAAAACTAACGCCTGTGGAGGATTTTCCACTCCCCGGCCTATCACAACTGGAGACATTGTGACGACGAGGAGTGGGAAACGGTATCAGGAAAAAAGTAAAAAAGAAACCAAAAAAGAAAAAATTCTCTTCCTTCCCACTCCAAAAACAAAATACAGATGGAAACAAATAAACTATCAAACAAAAAAGTTAGGACAGATATACCACCATCAACACCAGCATCAGCAACACCATTATTAACCCCAACACCACCATCACCTACACCACAAAAGTGAACAAAAAGCGAAACAGAAACAAACCCACAACAAACACAAACAAAACAAAACAACCAAAACGATACACACTACACAGCATTAAATTTGAACAACAACCAATTATTACACTACATCCAACACCACACCAGCATCACAGAAAAAGACTACACAACAACCCAAAAGTGCACACCACCTCCACACATACAAATCACTCGCATCATACAGAAAACGTACATGACACTAAAACAAAAATTCCCCCAAAACATCGGAGACTTCCTACAAGCACTCTCCAGGAGGATTTATAAGGACACCCTTCCTGAGGAGGCCACAAGCAGTGAAAAGGATGGAGAAACCGTCCTTCCTCCACGAGAAGTAAGGTAAGTGGTCTTTCCAATCTTTTCCACTCCATTTCAACATGACCTCACTCAGAAGGTAGCATAAATGCGCATGGCTTGGGGTCGTCATGGAAGCAGGGCCGCCTGCTCAACGACCTCAGGTCACTAAACATAGATATAGTGGCCATCAGCGAGACCAGAATCTCCGAAGCACGGGCCTTCTTCGGCTGCTACGATGTGTACGCATCTCCCAGCCGTCCGGGATCGGGGGAAGGAGTTGCTGTGCCTTTTTGGAGAGGTTTGGATCTCGCCATACGGGCCATCTTCCTGGAACCAGAAGGTAAGTTGGTGGTGCTGGACGTAACCAGCGGAGACGGGCAAGCTTTCAGGCTAGTGGCCGTCTATGCCTCGACAGGGGCAGGGCGGCCTGATTTCTTCCGGCGTCTGGAGACCTTTCTTGGAGCGTCCCGCTCTTTAGTGTTAGTGGGTGAATGGAACGGGATCTTAGATGCACGCTGGGATTGTGTGGAATTAGTGGATAGGGAAGGAGGGTGCAAGAGTCTCACCAACCTGCTCAGGCGTTTTGAACTGTCTGACAAGTACCGAATGGATTTCCCGAATGTACCAATGTGGACTTGAACAAATCGCATAGGGTCATCCAGATCATATCTAGATAGAGTATTTTGTAGGGAAATAGATAGGTCTAGCACTGTCCACAATTCAAGATAGTCAGCTACACGGACCACAAATTCGTGATCTGTGTCCTTGATTTAGATAGGCTTCATAGACGAGGACCCGGCTACTGGAAGCTAAACGCGTCCTTACCAGCGCGCAAGGCCTACAGAGACCGGATTAGCGAACTAGTTAAGCGGGCGTTGACGGGGGCCATCGTCAAAAACAAGTGGTGGTTTGCTCTGAAAAGAGCAATTGGAATAGAGTCCATTAGGTTTAGTAAGGCTTTAGCAATAGAGAAAAATAGAGCAGAGGGAGAATTAGTTAGAAAATTAGACGAGGCGCTTAGCAAAGGCGTCGCGACCGACGTACTTGCGGCGAAATTGGCCCTTGACCAATTCTTCAATGCAAAGCACGAAGGCTGCGTTGTCAGAGCTAGGGTGCGTGCTCTCATACACGAGGGAACGAAAGCCGTTCAACGCGGAGGCGCGTCGTGGCAACAAAGCCACGATCCGGTCTTTGATGGACCACGACGGGCGCATGCTACTCGATCCCGGGAAAACGTGTGAAGCTTTCCTAGGGACACTTCGCTCAGCTGTTCGGGGGCAGCGGCGGGCCGGATCGAGGGATGGACTTTAGTGTCTACCTCGACGGACTGCCGCGGCTCTTGGCCACTGAGGCGGAGTGTTGCGAAAAGCCGATAACAGCCGCTGAAGTACGGGAGGCAATGACTGGCTGCACAAGGGGTAAATCGCCCGGTTTGGATGTTCTGCCCTATGAACTTTACGTACAGATGCCACACCTGTTCGGAGGCATCTTGGCGGACGTCTACTACAACTGGCAACAGAACGGGAGAATTCCCAGCTCTGTGAGCCGAGGAGCGGTGGCGCTGCTGAGAAAGGATCCGAACAAGGGGGATAACATAGATAATTTCAGGCCCATAACTCTGCTAAACACAGAGTTCAAGATTTTGGCCAAGGTGCTAGCAAAGAGGTTGGCGCTTGTCGATGGTGGTCTGGTGGGAGAGGCGCAGACATGTGCCATTCCCGACAGATCCATCCACGACAACCTCCACCTCATGCGATACATCGTAGAGAGGGTAGCTAGGGAACCTGGCACGGGTGGGTCTTTGATCAACTTAGATCAGTCGAAAGCTTTCGATAGGGTCGACCATCGTTACCTAGCGGCAGACCTGAGGGCGGCTGGCTTTGAGCCCGTCTTCAGAGGCTGGATCGCTACCATGCACAGCGACATCTGCTCTGTGGTGAGAGTGAACGGTCACCTTTCGGAACCGTTCAACATCATGCGCTCGGTCCGCCAAGGAAGTCCCCTCTCGTCCCTCTTGTACGTATTAACTCTCGAGCCATTACTGCACAAACTGGGGACGTTGAGGGGCGTCCCGTGTGAACTAGGATGCGGAAGATCCGTGTCAGCATATGCGGACGATGTCACCGTAGTGGTTTCGAACGCCAAACACATCGAGGCGATCGGCACTACACTAAGAGAATACGAAGCGGTCACAGGAGCAATGATCAACCAGGAAAAGTCAGTGGGCCTGCAGCTCGGCACCTGGAGAGGCAGGTCCATGCCGTCCAATAGCGTCGTCGGACCCCCTAAATTGTTAGGGGTCTGGTTCTGTCCGGATCTACAGACGGACAAAAACTGGGACGAGGTGACGAGCAGGGTGGCTTCTCTCACCCAGAAATGGACGGAGAGGAAGCTATCTCTGAAAGGTCTAGCGGAGGTGGCTAACGCGTACATCGCGTCTGTCATCTGCTACCGCCTGGCCGTCGTACCTTGTCCTAAGCTTCGCCTGACGGCGCTGGAGTGTTTGCTCTTTCGCTTTTTGTGGAAGGGACGCGCTCCGATGGTCAGGCGATCCATCTGTTGTCAACAGCCGCTACGTGGAGGGCTGGGCATGCCGTGGCTGATGATGCGCAGGCACGCGCTCAGGCTACGACATCTCCACCTCTTCCTCAACAGTGATCAGGTGTGGTCGCCGTTTGCTAGACACGTATTTCCACAGCTCGTTTCCTTGACGGAGCTGCAGTCCTGGGTCAAGCGAAGACCGAGAGGGAGCGCCTGGAGACTGGAATGTCTTCAGGCGCTCACAGCCTTCGACAAATCGGGCAATGTGATCGTTGGAATCTCCACCTCGGCGTTCTATAGAGGATTAGTGGAAGGGAAGAGCGACGACGTACTTGGGGAAACTCTAGGCGTCGACGAAAATCAACTAGCCAATCTCTTCGGAAGAACTTTCGGACCGGGGCCTATGGACAACTTCCAGAAATCTCTGGCCTGGCAGTGCTACCGAGGAGCCTTGCCAGTTCGGGATAAACTCTACAGGCATGGAGGTGCCGTTAGCCGGGCATGTCCGAGATGCGCGCAGGGCGACGAAACAGTCCTGCATGCACTCGTCCAGTGTCCGAATTTTTCATTGTTATTTTTTTGTTACATCCTCTGTTTTTGTTTTTTACACGCAGAAATGCCCATTTGTACTGTCCTGTATTGTCCTGCACTGTCCTTAATGTCTACTTTATGTAAACCCGTGTGGTTAATAAAGAAATCATTATTATTATTATTATTATTATTATTATTATTATTATTATTATTGTTCTTTGAGTCTCAGTCATTGACGTTATTTAACTGGAATGTTTGTTGAAATGAATATCAAGCCGCTACCTGCAGCCTCAGATATTCAGGACGTATCGGAGGGTTCTTGCTGTTCCCAGCAAGCATGCCTTTGACGTGTTCCAAAACGCGGAGCAGGACTAATTTTCTTTAACTATCCTTGGGATATAGTGTGCCTATGACAATCGTGCGACCTTGATTTCATGGCAGTTCCAAATCCTTTTTACCTCCCACTTAAATCGTCGTATCGACTAAATTGTCTCCCTCTCCCTTTCTTGCACTCTCGTGTCAAATAGGCAGGCTACATCTACAATCAGGCACGTTTTTTATTCCTTGTCCAAAACCACCAGGTCCGGTATATTGTGTTCTAATTTATTGTCCGTCTGTATCCTAAAATCCCATTGGAACTTCACCTGATTGTTTTCTATCACCGACTCTGGCTTATGCTCATACCACTTCTCAGAATGTGGTAAATTGTTTAGTTTGCATAGGTGCCAGTGGATCACCCTGCCTATCTTATCATGGCTCCAGCCTTTATAGTGAGTCTGGGCTAGCTGCATACACTCGGATACAATGTGAGCCACAGTCTCCTCTCTCTCTCCACAGATCCTACACAGTGAGCTAGCCTCCCCCTTGTCAATATGGTGTTTCACTTACTTCGTTCTGAGGGCTTGCTTTTGTGCAGCCATTCGCATTCCTTCTGTAGCTTTTTTAAAGTCTCCTCTTTATTATTATTATTATCATTTTTATTTTATTTCATTTTTATTTTCTGAGATTTATGCCGAATGTCTTCATGACACCTAGACCACAGTGTGTATTGGTAAGCCAGTTAATACAGCACATTGATTATAATTTTAAAAAATAAATATAAATATATACACATGTGCAAGGGTGGTGCCCCAGCATGGCCTCAGCCAGATGGCTGAAACAGGTAAAAGGGTAAAAGAGTATGTGCACATGCATTTGTAAATACAAGGAGGGGTATCAACCTTACAGAGATAGTGCTCTTCTTAATACGTGTGAAGTACCAGTCAAAACAATTTTTTGCACCTCGTGCAGAGAGGGTGAACCAGGAATCATTCGCAAATATTGTTCTGTTCCTTTCTTGATCATTCCCAGTCCTCCCACAATCATTGGTATTGAAATGGCCTTGAGGTGCCACATTCTTTTCTCAATTTTAATAAGCAGATCTTTATATTTTCGTAGCTTGTCAAATTCAATTGCCGCGATATTGTGATCACATGGGATACTTATATCTATCAATAAACAGACCTTGTTATGTTGATCTTTTACAATGATGTCAGGTCTATTTGCTTTTATAGTCCTGTCAGTATGTACAGGAAAGTCCAAGTGAATTGTTACTTTGTCTCCGTCAGTTACAGCCTCAGGGTGATGATTGTACCACTTGTCCTCAGCTTTGATTTTGTAATGCCGACATATTACCCAATGTAGATATTGGCCAACTCTGTCATGTCTATATTTGTATACTACTGGTACTAAAACTTTAAATCCAGAGACTAAGTGATCCACTGTTTCAACCTCAGAATTGCAGAATAGGCACTTTGGGTTTATTCCGTTTCTTATCACATTGGCCTGGTAATTACGAGTCAATAAGCTTTAATCTTGAGCAGCTAAGATGAAGCCTTCACTCTCCGCCTTTAGCCCTGAACTACGTAGCCACTGATGGGTGTGCTTTTGCTCAACATCAGCTTGTTTGCTACGGGCCACATATTTGTCAGGCAGAGGTGATGCTAATTGTCCTTACACTTTTGCTTTTGCCAGTGATTTTATGTGCCTAGCAGCATCAGTTGCAACAGTTTCTTTAGTCTGTCCAACATGAGATCAGTAGCATATGTTTTGCTCTCCTTCAAGATAGAATGAAGCTTCTTACTTCTCTCATGCTTTTCAACAAGTTTCAGCATACAGTCGTTAGTTGTTTCAAGGTATTTGGCCAGTCCAATGATTGTGGCCTTGTAAGCAAGTTGAAATTGGATCAGGCCACGGCCTCCTTGAGTTCTAGAAAGGTACAGACGATCCACATCTGCTTTTGGGTGGTGCATCCTAGTGCAGGTCAGTAGCTTACGGACTTTGGTGTCGATTGTTTCGATTTCACTCATATTCCAGTTCAACACACCGAAGCTATAAGTGACAACTGGGACTGCCAAGGAATTAAATGGCTAGCACCTTGTTACGAGCGTTTAATTCTGATGTCAGAACTGCACGTACTCTCCTGTAACATTCTTTCCTTATCCTCTCTTTCATACTTGCATGCTGTATGCCAGAGTCCTCATTAATCCCTAAGTATTTATAGGTTTGTTCGTTCTCAAGTTCCTTTATGATTGTTTCAGCATCCAATTCAACTGAGTCTCAGTTGATAAGCTTCCCCTTCTTGTCAATTCTAAACTCTATCCTGATGTCATCGCTAAACGTTTTTACTGTCCGCAAAAGGCCTTCCAGTTCGTCATTATCTTTGCAATAAAGCTTCAAATCATCCATATAAAATAGATGGCTTATTTTTTTTATATCAATTCTATAACCGTACCCTGTTCTATTAAGTTCGGGTGTAAGGGGTATTAAAGCTAAACAGAAAAACAAGGGTGAAAGTGAATCACCCTGGAATATATCACAGTTGATGTTTATATTCCTAGAGCACAGTACCCCAGTGGAATGAGACAATTGGAGATTTGTGTTCCATAATGACATATTGTGTTTCAGGACGTTTGAGATCATAGGTGAGATTTTGAAGATGTCCAGTGATTTCAGAATCCATGAGTGTGGTATGCTGTCAAAGGCTTTTTTATAATCGATCCATGCAGAACTGAGGTTTCTGTGTTTATTATGACAGTTCTCAAGGATCATACGATTAATCAAAAGTTGAACTTTGCAACCATTATGAACCTCGTCGGCACCCTTTTTATTCAATGGGGAAAAGATTGTTCTCTTCCAAAAACACGTATGCTTTTTCCATAAGAATAGAGGTTAATAGTTTATAAGTGCTGGACAAGCAGGCTATGGGCAGATAGTTTTTTAGATCTTTGGTTTCGTTGTTCTTTGGTAGAAGGTAGGTAATACCACTTGCTATCCAATCAGGTGTATTTTTTTGATCTTTCATAATTCCATTAAACAGCTTGACCAATAGATTGTGAGTGCACGGGAGTGAGGAAAGCCAGAAATGTGGCACCCTGTCTCTACCAGGAGATTTCCATTTATGAGATTCATTGAGTGCTGTCCTTAAGTTCGCTATAGAGATGTCTTCCCACGCCTGTACTTCTAAATTTGTGTAGGATTTCTCCAGGTGACTAATCCAATCTCCATTAGCATTATATGTCTTCTCATCACTCCAAATCTTACTCCAGAAGTTTTCAACTTCTTCTATACGTCTTCAATAATTATTTTTTTCTTCCCTACTTCTCTATAAAATGACTTGGAATTGGATCAGAACAACTTATTTTGCCTGTAGAAGTTGTTTCGCTTCTCGAATCTATGAATTCGTTGGGCTTTTACTTGGACTTTTTGTTTCAGAGATTCTTTTGTTGAAACTATTGCTTCTCTGGAGGACAGTCCATATTTTCTCTTTAGCTTTCTTACCATCTTGGATCTTATATCCTTTCCAGCAGTTAACTCACTCAATAAAGATATTTCTCCTCTCATTACGTCAATCTCCTTTTCGATTCTACTCCTCCAAATTGGTTTACCTCGAAGGTTCGACTTTTTTTTTTCTGTGTGGTAAACAACTCGTTTCAAATACTCTAGCAGATGCATAAGTGATTTCATTTAATTCAGTAAGATCAGGTTCTAGATCTTCTATGATTTCTTTTTCTTTCACAGGATTACCAATCATTATTTGTTTTATATTTTGGATTGTATTTGGGAGTTTTTAAAGTGGTTCTCTATCATCTATACTAGAATGTCTTACTACTGCAAGCTCATTCAGTATTTTTTGCTTTAATTCCTTCATAGTCTCCCTGTGTTCTTCAGCAGATGTTTGGTTTTCAATTATTGTTTCTAAGTCCCTCTCCTGGCTATTTTCAGTGGGTTCAATAGGGCTTCTCATTTCTACAAACCTATTTGTGATTTGGTCAGATGGAGGTCTTTCAGTAAAGACTTGTGACTGGTTACTATCTCCAGGAGATTCTTCAGTTCTTTCATCATTTATATTTATGTCATTCTCCACAGCCTGCTTGATCACAGTTAGTTCAGTGTTTGTGAGTCTATTATTTCCAGATTTTGTAGGAGTTTAAAGTGTCTGTCTTGTGGTGGCTTACCTAATGCATAGTAATATGCATATATTACTTCTTTATACTCTTTTCAGGTCCATTTCATCCTTTTAGGTTTTTCTTTTTGAGGTGGTTTGTATGGTAGATCTGGAGGGCTCGAGTTGGGGCCATCCCCGATCAAGTGACCATCCAGGTCTATAATTGGAGAAGAGTTTGTGCCATAGGAGGACTTTTCTATCTCAGGTTGGCACCTTCGTGAGGGACGCGCTTCCTGATTAACCATAGAAAAAAGCGATTTCGTATTGTGTATTAATTGTTATTTGATAATCTCGCAGTACATGCTTGCGTTACGCTTTGGTATTGGACATACATGGAAAGTTGCCCGGCTCTTTGGGTAGTGCATTTGCTGGCTGGCACTGAGCTTATTATTACTATTATAACAGTATAGTTATGGTTATTGCTGTTGTTGATTGAGGTCATATTGTTATGGTTGCAGCTGTAAGAGGTGTACGAGAATATTCTCAACTGTTCTTGTGGTGTGAGTGGTGTTGATGGTGGTGGCAGGGAGATTAATGGTGGGGGTGGGGGTGATGTGAGTGGTAGTGGGTAGGGTGACATTATAGCTTATAGGAGTTGATTCTCCGATTTTAATTTCTGTCTATTTTGAGTTTGAGGTGTAAATAGGGTGCTAGTATCCTTTTTTTTTTTATTCCCCTTTGTTTTGTCCTCTATGTGGGCTCCATACACATACATAAATATACATTCACACGTGCATACTTATACACACGTATGTATATACACACACACATATATATATATATATATATATATATATATATATATATATACCCAAACATTAGCATTTGAGAAGGGAGTTAGGTAGCAGTCAGTGACAGTACTCTAAATATAAATTGGTGATTTACTGGTGTGAATGTGTGAGGAAGTGGTTGTGAATGTTGTGGTGGGAGAGAGAAGTGATCTTTCAACTGTCCATTTTCCTTTCAAATTCTGAAATTTAGCCACAATCAACCAAAATGTAAAAACAAGAAAATTGTATTGGGGAAATATTTAAAAATATATATGCACCTTTCACATCTTCAGCCACAGAGATGATTGCATAATAATTAGTCGGTTTTTGATTAAAATGAACTTACCCCCCGAAATAAACAGTGTTTTTTCCGATCTATGTCTGTTTCTTTTCTTCAAATGATAATATGTAAACAGCGATTGTAATGAGTAAATATATAAAAATATTTATACAGTTCTCACAACTAGTGTCAGATTATTTGTAGAGATAAGCGGTGAAATAATTTGTCGAATTTTCGTGTTAAGGAATACCAAATTAAATAAAACTTTCTGTTCGAAATAAGCGCGTGTGTGGTCCGATCTACGACTGTTTCTCTTCTTCAAATAGTTTTTTCTTTAAGTTCAAAGAGCGAACGCATGTATATCATGCGTGTTTGTTTTGTGTATATTTTTCGTTGTGTTTATAATACATGTATGTGTAATATAATCAGTAGAGTTTGTTACTTACATATATCCTTTTTCTTTTTGTTTTGATTTTAAATTCTGAGTAGTGGTGCGGCTGATATTCAGTTTCCTTATTTACACATGTGGGCCGTTATTTTAATGAAGAAAATTATGTTATAAGGACGATCCGTGTACAAAATTTATTTTTTGTTGGCTTCTTTGGTATTCGTCCATTATGTTTCTTTAACCATCCTTGGAAACTCTTTGAGATAGTACCTAGTGCGCCTATGACAATCGGGACCACTTTGACTTCATGCCAGTTCCAAATCCTCTTTACATCCCACTTTAAGTCCTGGTATCGGTTGATATTCTCCCTCTCCTTCTCTTGCACTCTCGCGTCGAATGGCATTATCATTATTATTATTATTATTAGTGTTCTTTGAGTCTCAGGCATTGATGTTAGTTAACTGGAAAGTTTGTTGAAATGAATATCAAGCCACTACCTGCAGCCTCAGATATTCAGGACGTATCGGAGGGTTCTTGCTGTTCCCAGCAAGCATGCCTTTTGAAGCGTTCCAAAAAGCGGGGCGGGGCCAATTTTGTTTAACCATCTCTGGAAACTTTTTGAGATAGTACCTAGTGCGCCTATGACAATCGGGACCACTTTGACTTCATGGCAGTTCCAAATCCTTTTTACCCCCCACTTTAAGTCCTGGTATCGGTTAATTTTCTCCCTCTCCTTCTCTTGCACTCTCGTGTCGAATAGGCAAGCCACATCCACAATCAGGCACGATCTTTTTTCCTTGTCCAAAACTACCTTGTCAGGTCTATTGTGTTCCAGTTTCTTGTCCGGCTGTATCCTAAAATCCCACAGCACCTTCACCTGATCGTTTTCTATCACCGACTCTGGCTTATTCTCATACAACTTCTCAGAATGTGGTAAATTGTTTACTTTGCATAGGTGCCAGTGGATCACCCTGCCCATCATATCATGTCTCCAGCCTATAGTGAGTCTGGGCTAGGTGTTTACACTCGGATACAATGTGAGCCACAGTCTCCTCTCTCTCTCCACAGATCCTGCACAATGGGCTAGCCTCCTCCTTGTAAATATGGTGTCTCAACCATTTCGTTTTGAGGGCCTGCCCTTGCGCAGCCATTAGTATTCCTTCTGTAGCCTTTTTAAGGTCTCCTCTTTTCAACCAGTTCCTTGTCTGTGGATCTCTGAATTCAGTTTTCTCAAAGAAGGTACTATGAAGGTATTTTTCATGAAGGCTGCTCTTTCTCCTTGTTGTTATTTCCTCCTTGGACAGCCCCTGGTCTATTGTCCTCTCCTTCAGTACAATTCTGAGCATTGGCTCCTTACTATCAGTCACGAATTTGTGTAGGCTGTTTTTCTCCATCTGAACACAGTCCTCTATGCTGATAAGACCTCTTCCACCTTCAGATCTCCTTAAGTAGAGTCTATCGACATCACTCCTCTTGTGGAACATGTTGTAGATAGTCAATAGCTTCCTAGTCTTCCTATCCATTTCTTTTTGTTCAGCAACATTCCATCTCAGAATTCCAGCACTGTACCTAATAATAGACACAGCTCGGGAATTTACTGCACTTATGGCATTTCTACTGTTCAGATGTGACTTTAATACGCTCCTTACTCTCCGAATGTATTCAGTTCTTATCAATTCCTTCATCTTTTTGTTCTTGATGTCATCAGCCTCCAGAATACCCAAATGCTTGTATTCTTATTCAGTGTCAATTTCCTTTATCATCTCACCTGTTGGTACCTGGATTCCGTTGCTTCTGCTCAATTTACCCCTCTGATCATAAGGACTCCACACTTACTAATACCAAATTGCATACATATATCATTGTTGAAAATACGGACAGTGTCAACAAGCACATCCACCTCCTTCTCATTCTTCCCGAAGAGGTGGTGATTGATGGTAAGCAAGTGTCAACAAGCACATCCAACTCCTTCTCACACGTCCGTGAAGAGGGGGTGATTGATGGTAAGCCCTCCCTTTCCCAACTTGTATCCTGCTCTCAATTTTTGCAGTATGAAGGTCAGGGGACTCAGGGCAAGTACAAACAACAGAAGAGACAAACTATCTCCCTGGAAGATACCCCTCTTGATCTTCACGCCTCCCAAGTATTCTCCGCCCGATGTTAACTCTGTTCTCCAGGACCTCATACTTTTGCTTAACAACTGTCTGATATTATCTGCCACCTTGAAGATCTCTAGGCTTATGGTTATCCAAGAATGAGGTACCCTGTCGAATGCCTTTTTGTAGACTATCTATCCCATGGCAAGATCAGTGTGTCTCCTCCTGAAAATTCTTCATTTCCATCTTATCAATAAGTAACTGGTCCTTTGTACCACGGGACTTCTTTCAGCATCCTTTCTGTTCGTCCGGTAACAAGTTGTTTATGTGAAGGTTATGGTAGATTTCCACAGACACAATTCTTGTTAACAGTTTCCACATTACGGACAGACATGTGATAGATCTATAGTTGGTAACATCATTACCCTTGGTTCGGTCTTTCATTACCAGAACTGTGGTACCTTTTGTCAACCACTCTGGTACCTCACCTGACATCAAACAGTCATTGAACATGGTTGTCAGTTTCGGGTGGAGGGATGCTATATTTTTAATCTAATATCCCTGCACACCATCTGGGCCTGGTGATTTCCAGTTGGTTAGTTTTTTGGCCTGCCCCTTAAGAGTTTCAACTGTGATACTAAAATCAGTTTGTTGTTCTGGTTGTTGTCAAACATGCGGTTCTGTCTATACTGACTGACTCTGCTCTCGTATCGCCTAATTTTTGCACTCTTTGCTACGATGCGTTGCTTCAGTTCCACTATGATGATATTTAGCTTTTTCCTCCTAGTTTTGTACTTTATTTCCAGTCTATTTTTAGTGTCTATATTTTTTAGTGTCCCATTCAGTAGGGACACAAGCTTTCCAATGTCATTTCTCATTTCCCTGATTTGACCATTCAGTCGTTTCTTCCACCAAGGTTCTGATCTTTCTTGTTTGTTTCTTCCTCTCTCTTTTATGCCAAGTAATTTCATCACCACATTTGCTGTTGCTTTGAGGATATTGTTGCACTGGTGAAGGCTCCTCGACTCAAGGTATGTGATGACTTTGTTTACCTTAGCTGTTGTTTCTTTTAACTTTTTCCTGTCTACAAATCTTAGGTTTATAGGTTTTCCACTATCATTGTTCATTTCATCTACCACTAAGTTTAGGATATCAACCAAATCGTGTCCTAGCCCGTCAGCATTCATCTCCTCAATGGCCGTATCCGTGTTCCAGGTATTATTTATTTCAGCATTCAGATCATTGTCTGCTTCGGATGGTTCCTCCGTTCTCTCAACCTCTTCACCTTCATTTCCAACTGGCTCGTTTGCCTTGCATACTCCACTCTCCATTTCCAACCTAATCTTTCTGCTCAGTTCCTCCAGTTCCAGCTCGCTTATCCACCCATTAGTTCTTATTACCCGAGCCTGCCCGGCCAATTTTTGTTCATCTAATTTAAACTAAAATAGACCAATCTCGTTCCAGAGGTTATGCATCCGTTTCCTATAGCCTTTCTCCTTGGAGTAACTCTTCAGGTAACATTGCATAACAGTTCTATTCAATTCTTTCGTCCAGTTGGTTCTGGTCCCTTTCCTTCTTCCTCCGAAACCAGCAGTATTTGGTTGACAGCCAGGTCCCTGCTGCTGAGCCAGGGAGCACCTGCTGGGTGAGAGTCTGTCACATGACATTCCAGTCTCCACTTCACCGTTATTCGAACTGTTTATGTTTGACTTTGAAACACTCTTATCCGGGATTGGTGAATGTATGGTTACATAACCATCGGTGATTTCATCGCCGCCGGTGATTTTAGCGTGGCACTATCACGCTGTAGACGAACATAAATAAACAAACAAACAAATAGGTAAAAAAAAAACAATAAGGAATAAGTATAAGTTTCATTGTAATATAATGTTTGAATGTCTGACTTTTTTTTTTTTTTCCTTCTCTGTCTGTCTGTTTGTTTTTCTTTTCTTTTTTTCTTTTCTTTGCGTTTTTCGTTGCTGCTGTGCTGTTTTGATTTTGATTTTTGTTTTTTTGATTTTTTGACCGGGTCATCAAATCAGTCTATTTATATCTTTTAATGCCTTCCTCTTTTAGTGGGGAAACTACGATGCCTGTCTTAGCAGGAGGTAGTGGGAGAGAATAGCGGCGGTAGTGATAATGAGGCAGTGGTGGTGGTGGTTGTGATGATGTGCTAGTAGTACTTAGTAGTAGGTAGTGGGAGAGAATAGCGGCGGTAGCGATAATAAGGCAGTGGTGGCGGTGATGTGATCGTAGTACTGTAGTGATGGTGTTGAAGTTGAAGTAGAAATAGAAGTTGAGGTAACTTGACTACAGTTTTGGGCGTGGTAGTGGTGATGGTGGCGGTGATGGTGTTGGTGGTGAAATTATTTGCCAGTCTGTCCACTTAGCCATTTTGCCATTTTTCTCTTTTTCGACTATAACATTTCTGATCCAAAATTAAATATTAAATATCGGGGCCCTATGCAGTAATGTGATGCGTTGTGGTTTGCTGAACGTTAAAAACTGTAATCTTATACTTCGTTTGTAATAAAATTAATTCTATCACAGTTGTTTTAAATAAGTAAAAATCAAAAACTTACGGGAGCGATTCCATAACGATATATCCACCATGTGCGTTTTCTTCCCCTTCCCTATTATTATTATTATTATTATTATTATTATTATTATTATTATTATTATTATTATTATTATTATCCAGTGTCCGAGAATTGCTGACTTGTGGGTTTATGTCGAACACCTGCTGTCGCGTGTAGGACGGATCCGGCTATCAGCTGAGACCATCGTGAGAATTGCCCCGCTCTCTTCCCTTAGCCGGGAAGGGCAGGCAGTTTTTATCTGTCTGGTGGCCATGGCGAAAGTGATAGTATGGTGGACACGTTTGAAAGGGCTGAAGCCGAGCACTTACCTCTTCGGTGATGCCCTGATTGACTTTTTCAACTTTCATTTGAAAAGGAAAACCAGAGTAGAGAGGGAAGTGCTCTCTTCCCAGCATTTTGTTGAAAGATGGGTGAGAGAAGCAAGAATGGCTCGAGTGAATGGGCTACTCTGAGTATGGTGGAAAACTGGGAGAAGCCACTTGCCCTGGTGGTCAGGGTCACTGTGGCCTTTTAATGGGCTTTCTCCACACATGTCCCTCCGATCTCCCCACTATTGTGGAATTTTTCATTGTTATTTTTATTACATCCTCTGTTTTTGTTTTTTTACACGCAGAAATGTCCATTTGTACCGTCCTGTATTGTCCTGTACTGTCCTTAATGTCTACTTTATGTAAACCCATGTGGTTAATAAATAAAGCATTATTATTATTATTATTATTATTATTATTATTATTATTATTATTATTGTTATTACTCTTTGAGTCTCAGTCATTGATGTTAGTTAACTGGAAAGTTTGTTGAAATGAATATCAAGCCACTACTTGCAGCCTCATATATTCAGGACGTATCGGAGGGTTCTTGCTGTTCCCAGCAAGCATGCCTTTTGAATCGTTCCAAAAAACGTGAAGGGACCAATTTTCTTTAACCATCCCTGGAAACTTTTGGAGATAGTCCCCAGTGCGCTTATGACAATCGGGATCACTTTGACTTCATAGCAGTTCCAAATCCTTTTTACCTCCCACTTTAAGTCCTGGTATCAGTTAATTTTCACCCTCTCCTTCTCTTGCACTCTCGTGTCGAATGGGCAGGCCACATCCATAATCAGGCACGATCTTTTTTTCTTTTTCCACAACCACCAGGTCAGGTCTATTGTGTTCCAGTTTCTTGTCCGTCTGTATCCTAAAATCCCACAGCACCTTCACCTGATCGTTTTCTATCACCGACTCTGGCTTATTCTCATGCCACTTCTCAGAATGTGGTAAATTGTTTACTTTCATAGGTGCCAGTGGATCACCCTGCCCATCACATCATGTCTCCAGCCTTTATAGTGAGTCTGGGCTAGGTGTTTACACTCGGATACAATGTGAGCCACAGTATCCTCTCTCTCTCCACAGATCCTGCATAGTGGGCTAGCCTCCTCCTTGTAAATATGGTGTTTCAACCACTTCGTTTTGCGGGCCTGCTCCTGCGCAGCCATTAACATTCCTTCTGTAGTCTTTTTAAGGTCTCCTCTTTTCAACCAGTTCCATGTCTGTGGATCTCTAATTTCAGTTTTCTCAAAGAAGGTACTATGAAGGGATTTTTCCTGTAGGCTGCTCTTTCTCCTTGATGTTATTTCCTCCTTGGACATCCCCTGGCCTATTGTCCCCTCCTTCAGTACAGTTCTGATCATTGGCTCCTTACTATCAGTCACGTATTTGTGTAGGTTGTTTTTCTCCATCTGAACACAGTCCTCTATGCTGATAAGACCTCTTCCACCTTCAGATCTCCTTAAGTAGAGTCTATCAACATCACTCCTCATGTGGAACATGTTGTAGATAGTCAATTATTATTATTATTATTATTATTTGCATTTATCTTGCTTTATGTTCATACGAGTTATCACCAAGTCACAACCAGTGACCTCAAGAGACAACAAGGTCCGCCATGTTCAAGAAAGAACATACATATTCACACATGCATCCTTAGTGTTTAGACTTGTGATGTACTTATATTGACAGGATCTTCCTTTGTATATGGGCAGTTCCCATTAGTACTATCTTTTGTATTTCTCCTATACGCGGGTTTCCTGGGATTTGCGATAAGTAGTCGTTAGACCCCTTAGGTATCATTCCCAGAGCGCCTACAACCACTGGTATTGTTTTAGTTCTCAATTTCCACATTTTTCCAATTTCTATCTCCAGGTCCTTATACTTGCTCAATTTTTCAAATGTTTTTATAGATACATTCTTGTCTATTAGAACAGACATATCAATTAGCAGGCATACCCTCCTTTGAAAGTCCTTCAATATTATATCAGGTCTATTTGCATCTATTTTTCGGTCTGTTTGGATGCTAAAGTTCCACAAGATTGAGATGTGATCTTTTTCAAGTATGGGAGGTGGTTGATGTTCCCACCAATTCTTTTGATGGGGCAGGTCAAAATGCTTACACATTATCCAATGTATGTATTGTGCAGCTCTATCATGCCTGTTTAGGTATTCGGTTGGAGCTATAGGACTGCACATTGAAATTATATGGTCAATGGTCTCTGGTTGTTTTTTGCATACACGGCATAATGGGCTGCACCCATTTTTTATTATGTTGGCTTGGTAATTTTTTGTTGGCAGACACTGATCTTGTGCCGATATAATCAGTCCTTCAGTCTCCGATTTCAGTCCAGAGGATGCCAACCACTGATGGGTTAAAGTTTTGTCAACATCAGGATTGTTAGCTCGCTCTGGGTATTTTCCATACAGAGGCTTTTCTTGCCATTTCTTAGCCAATTTCTGTAGCAGTTCTTTCTTTGCAGTTACTTTTACCTGCTTTGCTTTTTCTGTGTTTTCCATTTCAGCACTAAATGGGACTTCTGAAATTTGTAGTCCATTACTGTATCTTTGTGCATCTTTTGTAATGGAATATGATATTTTGGTGCTTTCGTGTTTCAAAACGAGTTTGATCATCCAATCATGTGATTCCCTTAGATATGTGGATAATCCAATTTTTGCAATTTTCAACGCAATGTCTAACTGGATTAACCCACGTCCTCCTTCTTTCCTAGGGAGATATATTCTATCTATGTCTGCCTTAGGGTGATGCATTCTGTGCATGGTTAAGAATTTTCGGATTTTTGTATCGAGCCTACGGATCTCTGTGCTTGACCAGTTGATGACATTGTAACTGTAGGTTACTACTGGTATGGCAAGCGTGTTTATGGCATCGATCCTATTCCTTGCATTCAATTCCGTTTTAAGATTGCTCTGACTCTGCGGTAACATTCCTTCCTTATCCTTTCCCTCATTGTCAAGTGCTTGATTCCGTCTCCTTCACAAACACCTAGATATTTGTAAGTTTTTTCTTGATCAAGCTCTCTTATCACGTTCCCCCGATCAAGATTAATGTCTGAACTCTTCAGCAGCTTTCCTCTGGTGAACGTTGCTTTGGCGCATTTATCCAGTCCAAACTCCATTTTAATGTCATCACTGAACTGCTTCACAGTGGATAATAGCCCTTGCAATTGTTCATCATGTTTTGCAAATAGTTTCAGGTCATCCATGACGAACAGGTGATTAATGGTTTTGTCATAGACTCTATATCCATGTTTTGTTTCATTGAGCATTTTACTTAATGGTATAATTGCGATGCAGAATAAAAGCGGTGATAAAGAGTCACCCTGAAAAATTCCACAATTAATATTAACTTCTCCAGCTTCCAGTGATTTTGTTTCAATATTCAAAAGGAGTGTCGTTCTCCATGTCTTCATACTGAATGACAAAAACTTCCAGACAACGGGGGATATTTTGAAAATCTCTAAACATTTTTCAATCCAACTGTGTGGCAAACTATCGAATGCTTTTTTATAATCTATCCAAGCAGTTCCAAATCCTTTTCACCTCCCACTTTAGGTCCTGGTATCGGTTAATTTTCTCCCTCTCCTTCTCTTACACTCTCGTGTCGAACGGGCAGGCCACATCCACAATCAGACACGATCTTTTTTCTTTGTCCACAACCACCAGGTCAGGTCTATTGTGTTCCAGTTTTTTGTCCGTCTGTATCCTAAAATCCCACAGCACCTTCACCTGATTGTTCTCCATCACCGCCTCTGGCCTATGCTCATACCATTTCTCAGAATGTGGTAAATTGTTTACTTTGCACAGGTGCCAGTGGATCACCCTGCCCATCACATCGTGTCTCCAGCCCTTATAGTGGGTCTGGGCTAGGTGTTTACACTCGGAGACAATGTGAGCCACAGTCTCCTCTCTCTCTCCACAGATCCTGCACAGTGGGCTAGCCTCCTCCTTGTAGATATGGTGCTTCAACCACTTCGTTTTGAGGGCCTGCTCCTGCGCAGCCATTAGCATTCCTTCTGTAGCCTTTTTGAGGTCTCCTCTTCTCAACCAGTTCCATGTCTGTGGATCTCTAAATTCAGTTTTCTCAAAGAAAGTACTATGAAGGGATTTTCCCTTAAGGCTGCTCTTCCTCCTTGATGTTATTTCCTCCTTGGACATCCCCTGGCCTACTGTCCCCTCCTTCAGTACAGTTCTGAGCATTGGTTCCTTACTATAGGTCACGTATTTGTATAGGTTGTTTTTCTCCATCTGAACACAGTCCTCTATGCTGATAAGACCTCTTCCACCCTCAGATCTCCTTAGGTAGAGTCTATCGACATCACTCCTCTTGTGGAACATGTTGTAGATAGTCAATAGCTTCCTAGTCTTACTATCCATTTCTTTTTGTTCAGCAACATTCCATCTCAGAATTCCCGCACTGTACCTAATAATAGACACAGCTCGGGAATTTACTGCGCTTATGGCATTTATTATTATTATTATTATTATTATTATTATTATTATTATTATTATTATTATTATTATTATTATTATTATTATTGGCGACCTACGTAGTAAATCGTATCATCGTGAGCTCCGCAAATGTTTGTTATTTCCGTTTGTTAAAAATTGTCATTTATGGAAAATTTTATTGTTAACTGTTTATAAGCGCACATACATTGTTTTCCGAAAAGGACACATTAAAGATTGGGGCCTTGTGCCCAAAATTTAAACTTTTATTATTATCAAAAAAATTTCTTTGAAAAAAATGGCTAATTCACCTCTGCACCAAGCAGCTGAAAGCCTTCCTCACAAATTAACACCTCACATCGACACCACCATTGTAAATGTTACTACGTTTACCAACACAAAAGAAATATAAGCAGTAGCAATATTTTAAATTTGTCTCAGGCAGACATTCATTTCTCGCCATTACCAATGACTGCAGGTGTTAAAGCCTCCACCACCACCACCACCGCGACAACCACCACCCCCACCACCACCGCGACAACAGAAACAAAAGAAGAAACAAATAAATTAACTCGTGATGTCGAAATGAAATCAAGCAAAATGGACTCTTCCCCACCAAAGACGACTGACGTCACCACCACCACAACTGAAACTAAAATTAATATTAACACAAATAACGATAGCAACAACAACAACAATGACATTATAAAAACGCCCCTCAGTTTTGCAATAGTAGCAAAACAGTTCGAAGCATTTACGGTAACTCAGGAGGATTTAGAAAATGCCAAACAAATGGTAAAGAAAGATGGGTACAGGGTCAGCCTCCCCCCCCCCCACCATCTAATAAAATGGAGCATCGGCGCCTATGCACCGTGTCGTATCGAACAATAAATGTAAAATCGCGCCGAGTGGAACGGGCATCCGAGTCCCAAATCCAAAAAGCTTTGGGACATGTGTGGGCAAGAAAAACCCACATCAGACGTGGACAAAAGTATGGAACCGTGGACGTGTTCTTTGAAACATCAGAGGAGGCTAGAGAACATTCCATGGCCCCATTAAGAAGTGACGACTTCACACTCGTCCCAAGCTATTGTGGCCAGAGACTCGTAAAGATCAGGGTGACCCACGTTCCACCGGCCATCGAAATTCCCTGGCTAATAGCGGCCGTCCTCGCCGGCATCGAAGCCAACACAAAAATAATAGCAATAGCAAAAGAAAAGCAGAAGAACTGGTCCGGATCTGGGATGGAGCTTCTGATCCAAGCGGACCAAAAAAGCATTGAGGAAATCCCAGAGGTAATAGACCTCACTGACGGCAGCCACCTCACGGTAATTGTCGAGGGCATAAGACCTAGGTGTGTCGTTTGTGGTGAAGGAACCCACCTAAGGGCTTTCTGCCCTCAGGCTAAAAGGTTGAGGCCACCTCTCCTACCCACCCCAGTGACACAACCATCAACACCACCAGTAGCAGAGATGGCAGCAACAACTGTAGCAGCAACAACTGAAGCAACTATAACAGCAACAACCCCAGCAACAGTAGCAAAACCAACACCACCACCACCACCAGCAAAACCAACACCACCACCACCCAACGCTTCAGAACTAGCACCAGCGCCTACACCATCCACCACGCCACAACCAAAACTAACGCCTGTGGAGGATTTTCCACTCCCCGGCCTATCACAACTGGAGACAGATTGTGACGACGAGGAGTGGGAAACGATACCCGGAAAAAAAAAAAGAAACCAAAAAAGAAAAAATTCTCTTCCTTCCCCCTCCAAAAACAAAATACAGAGGGAAACAAATAAACTAAGAAACAAAAAAGTTAGGACATATATGCCACCATCCACACCAGCATCACCAACCCCTTCAACCCAAACACCAACACCATCACCATCATTAACTCCAACACCACCATCACCTACAACACAAAAGTCACCAAAATGCGAAACAGAAACAAACCCACAACAAACGCAAACAAAACAAAACAACCAAAACGATACACACTACACAGCATTAAATTTGAACAACAAGCAATTATTACACTACATCCAACACAACACCAGCATCACAGAAAAAGACTACACAACAACCCCAAAATTCACACCACCACACATACAAATCACTCGCATCACACAGAAAACGTACATGACACTAAAACAAAATTCCCCAAAGACATCGGAGACTTCCGACAAGCACTCTCCAGGAGGATTTATAAGGACATCCTTCCTGAGGAGGCCACAAGCAGTGAAAAGGATGGAAAAACCGTCCTTCCCCCTACGAGAAGTAAGGTAAGTGGTCTTTCCCATCTTTTCCACTCCTTTTCAACATGACCTCACTCAGAATAGGCAGCATAAATGCGCGTGGCTTGGGGTCGTCATGGAAGCAGGGCCACCTGCTCAACGACCTCAGGTCACTAAACATAGATGTAGTGGCCATCAGCGAGACCAGAATCTCCGAAGCACAGGCTTTCGCACCGATCTTCGGCGGCTACGATGTGTACGCATCTCCAAGCCGTCCGGGATCAGGGGGAGGAGTTGCTGTGCTTTTTCGGAGAGGTTTGGATCTTGCCATACGGGCCATCTTCCTGGACCCAGAAGGTAAGTTGGTGGTGCTGGACGTGACCAGCGGAGACGGCCAAGCTTTCAGGTTAGTGGCCCTCTATGCCCCGACAGGAGCAGGGCGGCCTGATTTCTTCCGGCGTCTGGAGACCTTTCTTGGAACGTCCCGCACTTTTGTGTTAGTGGGCGACTGGAACGGGATCTTAGATGCACGCTGGGATTGTGTGGGATTAGTGGATAGGGAAGGAGGGTGCAAGAGTCTCACCAACCTGCTCAGACGTTTTGAACTGTCTGACAGGTACCGAATGGATTTCCCGAATGTACCAATGTGGACTTGGACAAATCGCATAGGGTCATCCAGATCATATCTAGATAGAGTATTTTGTAGGGAAATAGATAGGTCTAGCATAGGCTGTTCACAATTCAAGATAGTCAGCTACACGGACCACAAATTCGTGATCTGTGTGCTTGACTTAGATAGGCTTCAGAGACGAGGACCCGGCTACTGGAAGCTAAACGCGTCCTTACCAGCGCGCAAGGCCTACAGAGACCGGATTAGCGAACTAGTTAAGCGGGCGTTGACGGGGACCATCGTCAACAACAAGTGGTGGTTTCCTCTGAAAATGCAATAAGAATAGAGTCCATTAGGTTTAGTAAGGCTTTAGCAATAGAGAAAAATAGAGCAGTGGGAGAATTAGTTAGAAAATTAGATGAGGCGCTTAGCAAAGGCATCGCGACCGACGTACTTGCGGCGAAATTGGCCCTTGACCAATTCTTCAATGCAAAGCACGAAGGCTGCGTTGTCAGAGCTAGGGTGCGTGCTCTCGGACACGAGGGGACGAAAGCCGTTCAATGGGCCCGAGTGGTGGAGGCGCGCCGTGGCAACAAAGCCACGATCCGGTCTTTGGTGGACCACGACGGGCGCATGCTACTCGATCCCGGGCAAATGTGTGAAGCTTTTCAGCGACACTTCGCTCAACTGTTCGGGGGCAGTGGCGGGCCGGATCGAGGGATGGACTTTAGTGTCTACCTCGACGGAATGCCGCGGCTTTCGGCCACTGAGGCGGAGTGTTGCGAAAAGCCGATAACAACCGCTGAAGTACGGGATGCAATGACTAGTTGCACAAGGGGTAAATCGCCTGGTTTGGATGGTCTGCCCTATGAACTTTACGTACAAATGCCAAACTTGTTCGGAGGCCTCTTGGTGGACGTCTACTGCAACTGGCAACAGAACGGGAGAATTCCCAGCTCTGTGAGCCGAGGAGCGGTGGCGCTGCTGAGAAAGGATCCGAACGAGGGGGATAACATAGATAATTTTACACCCATAACTCTGCTAAACACAGAGTTCAAGATTCTGGCCAAGGTGCTAGCAAAAAGGTTGGCGCTTGTCGTTGGTGGTCTGGTGGGAGAGGCACAGACATGCACCATTCCCGACAGATCCAACCACGACAACCTCCACCTCATGCGATACATCGTAGAGAGGGTAGCTAGGGACCTGGCACGGGTGGGTCTTTGATCAATTTAGATCAGTCGAAACCCTTCGATAGGGTCGACCATCGTTACCTAGCGGCAGTCCTGAGGGCGGCTGGCTTTGGGCCCGTCTTCAGAGGCTGGATCGCTGCCATGCACAGCGAGATCTGCTCTGTAGTGAGAGTGAACGGTCACCTTTCGGAACCATTCAACATCATGCGCTCGGTCCGCCAAGGATGTCCTCTCTCGTCCCTATTGTACGTATTGACTCTTGAGCCATTACTGCACAAACTGGAGACGTTGAGGGGGATCCCGCGCGAACTAGGATGCGGAAGATCCGTGTCAGCATATGCCGACGATTTCACCGTAGTGGTGTCGAACGCCAAACACATCGAGGCGATCGGCACTACACTAAGAGAATACGAAGCTGTGACAGGAGCAATGATCAACCAGGAAAAGTCAGTGGGCCTGCAGCTCGGCACCTGGAGAGGCAGGTCCATGCCGTCCAACAGCGTCGTCGGGCGCTGGACGGACGGACCGGTTAAATTGCTTGGGGTCTGGTTCGGTCCAAACCTCCAGACGGACAAAAACTGGGACGAGGTGACGAGCAGGGTGGCTTCTCTCACCCAGAAATGGGCCGAGAGGAAGCTATCCCTGAAAGGTCGAGCGGAGGTGGCGAATGCGTACATCGCATCCGTCATCTACTACCGCCTGACCGTCGTACCTTGTCCTAAGCCCCGCCTGACTGCGCTGGAGCGTTTGCTCTTTCGCTTCTTGTGGAAGGGACGCGCTCCGATGGTCAGGCGGTCCATCTGCTGTCAACACCCGCTACGTGGAGGGCTGGGCATGCCGTGGCTGATGATGCGCAGACACGCGCTCAGGCTACGACATCTCCACCTCTTCCTCGACGGTGATCAGGTGTGGTCGCCGTTTGCAAGACACGTTTTTCCCCAGCTCATCTCCTTGACGGAGCTGCAGTCCTGGGTCAAGCGAAGACCGAGAGGGAGCGCTTGGAGACTGGAATGTCTTCAAGCGCTCACAGCCCTCGACCAATCGAGCAATGTGATCGGTGGAAACTCCACCTCGGCGTTCTATAGGGGATTAGTGGAGGGGAAGAGCGACGACGTACTTGGAGAAACTCTAGGCGTCGACGAAAATCAACTAGCCAATCTCTTCGGAAGGACTTTCGGGCCAGGGCCTATGGGCAACTTCCAGAAATCCCTGGCCTGGCAGTGCTACCAAGGAGCTTTGCCAGTTCGGGATAAACTCTACAGGCATGGAGGTGCCGTCTGCCGGGCATGTCCGAGATGCGCGCAGGGCGACGAAACCGTCCTGCACGCACTCGTCCAGTGTCCGAAAATTGCTGACTTGTGGGTTTATGTCGAACACCTGCTGTCTCGTGTAGGACGGATCCAGCTATCAGCTGAGTCCATCGTGAGGATTGCCCCGCCCCCTTCCTTTAGCCTGGAAGGGCAGGCAGTTTTTATCTGTCTGGTGGCCATGGCGAAAGAGATAGTATGGTGGACACGTTTGAAAGGGCTGAAGACGAGCACTTACCTCTTCGGTGATGCCCTGATTAACTTTTTCAAATTTCATTTGAAAAGGAAAATCAGGGTAGAGAGGGAAGTGCTCTCTTCCCAGCATTTTGATGAAAGATGGGTGAGAGAAGCAAGTATGGCCCGAATGAATGGGCCTTCTCTGAGTATGTGTCTGTAAATTAAAAGTGGAAAACTGGGAGAGGGCAATTGCCCTGGTGGTCAGGGCCACTGTGGTCTTTTAATGGGCTTTCTCCACAAATGTCCCTCGGAAGTCTCCCCCCTATTGGGGAATTTTTCTTTGTTATTTTATTTCAACCTCTGTTTTTTTTACACGCAGAAATGCCCATTTGTACCGTCCTGCATTGTCCTGCACTGTCCTTAATGTCTACTTTATGTAAACCCTTGTGGTTAATAAAGAAATCATTATTATTATTATTATTATTATTATTATTATTATTATTCAATCAGATATTCTCGGATGTTCATGCGTGCAGAGTCTTTAAATACCCTTTCCAGCGGGTTTTGTGAAGCGCAACTATTTCCAACTGATTCCCAACTGAACCTAATCACTTATTTACGGATAGTGGTTTAGTGAGTATATAACCTCCATAACTTGACTTGTGTTACAGAGACCGTTAGGTAGAATATCATTGTCATTTCCTTCGCAACCCGAATGCAGTAATGAAAAGAATTGACGTAATCTCAGCGGAACATTCTATCCAACTCTGTATTGTTTCAAAACCATGTGGCTTTGAGCAGAGGATTAACAGCTTTGAGTTAATCTATTTTCATAAGTCTCAAAAAGTGATGGCCTCCAATATATTGCTAAAACATCGCATTATTTTATTATAAAATACAAAAAAAACAACATTAATTTAACGATTAATTATGTTAATAATATGTAAATATGGACACCATGATTTGTAGTAGAGAATTTTTTATAGAGAATGGTTTTATAGACAATCTGGTTTTAAATATCATCTTCGCAAACGCTACCGATTATTAGCGAGCAATGAAGTCATTTTAGTCCAGGTGTTATAGTTTCATTTTGTTTATGATTATTTAATGGCTCTGTCAATGCGGTAGAGACAGCGTCTGTGATTCTTTTAAATCTCTAATATATGAGTTGCAAACTAATATTCCGATGGCTGCGGATAACATATTTAGGAATCAGAGACTGCGTATGACTCTGCTAGCAATTGGTTTATAAATTTTAATTATCACCTGTATAGCTGGTTGTCACACGGTGTTTCTCTAGTTGCGTCATTTATATTTATATATACACACACAGACACACATATATATTATATATATATATATATATATATATATACATGTGTGTGTGTGTGTGTGTGTGTGTGCGTGTGTGTGTGCATGCGTGTGTGTGTATGTGTGTGTGTGTGCGTGTGTGTGTGCGTGTGTGCATATATGTATTTATTATCTTGCGAGAATTAAATATAATTTTATTAGCAAAATACTTGTCAAAAGCGACAATATTTTGGTGACAACTTTTGCAATATGTTTTAATTTGACAGTTGCGAATCTCAATGTATAATCTGTGCCTGCAGACGCCTTCTGTAAGAGTTTAATTGTCTGGTGTGATAATTCCGTTAAACAATTTCCAACTAAACAATGTGAATATGTTAATACAAAAAGTTCTCTGGGGTTCATTTCCATAAGACAGTAAAAGAGGTGATTTTATATTAATTACATTGTGATGTCATTCATGTTTAATGTTTAGCATCCAGTAAAATAAAATATTGATTTATGATGTTCTCTCTCTCTCTCTCTCTCTCTCTCTCTCTCTCTCTCTCTCTCTCTCTCTCTCTCTCTCCCTCTCTCTCTCTCTCTCTTTCCCTCCCTCTCTCTCTCTCACTCTCTCTCTCTCTCTCTCTCTCTCTCTCTCGCTATATATATATATATATATGAGAAAACGAAGAGGTGAGAAAAGCCACAGACCCTCCATCTCAACTCACCTTTTGAAAAGCAGAAGAACTGCGAAACCGGTAAAGGAACCAAATAAATATATATATTTTTTTTTTAAATAAGACTTCAGTTGCATTTTCGATTTCATCTCTTTTTCTTTATACTTCCACTCGTGTAGGACACCTCGGTTAGTTTTCATTTTGTAAAAAAAAACCTCACTTTCTAATATATATATATATATATATATAATATATTTATATTTGTTGGTTAACCAATGGATAGAACTGGTCATTCCGTATGGTCAACCTCGATGTAATATTATGGAGAGCACTCAACGTAATGCAACTCAGCCCTCTTTGTTTTTGTAGTTGATGGTGCGAGTACGGAGTTAATTATTGTAAAATAACAGGAGGCTGGACTGGTGTAATTCCTTAAAAGGTTTAATTTACTATGATCATTTCAATGACCGGGTTCAGTATGAATCCGGTGACATGATCAGGTATTTGAAATATAACAAAGGAATATAATAGATAAAATCCATGAGGCTGAAAATCAGAGACATGAGGACCACCGAACATTTAGCAGCTTCTACCCCGGTCGGTCGCCCTCAATTGGTGATTATTAAGCCTACTTATGTCCATCTGGTGAAAGGGCGAAGGTTTATACTGTATTACTACCACCCCGTCAAAAACAGAGGGCAGCGTTGAGGTCAGCTCACAATCAAGCTGGTCAAACGTGCTAGAAAGTGCCGTGAAAGATATCAAAGAACATATCTTTAACAAATCTATATATATAGTAATATATAGTGGGCGTCTGCATGGTATAATGTATGGACAGAAATTCCGATTAACAATTAGAAACGTTAAATTATTTATGCTTACAGTTAGAAGATACCATTTAAGATGAAATTAGAAAAATAAGGTTTAGTTTTGAAGTTGTGAGATTTAGTTAAAGAATTTACAGAGAGAGGCTTTTATGAAAAGGTTTAAGTGCATTATAGGTAGTCACGATAAAGTTTCAGGGTAGAATATAGAGTAAAGATTAAGCCCATGCCTAGCGGTCAATAAGCATCGACGTTGCGCCCCCCAGCCAGCCCGTGGCCCAACGGCGTGCCAGCCGTTCCGTGTATTATCGTCTAGCGAAAGAAATGAAAATTTATTTTTCCGAGCACTCCAGGAATGTTAACTGTCATAAGCGTCGGGTGTATATATATGTATATATATATATATATATATATATATATATATATATATATATATATATATATATATATATATATATATATATATATAATATATATATATATATATATATATATATATATATATATATATATATATATATATATATATATATATATATATATATATATATATATATATATATATATTATATATATACAGTTATAAACTCAGATAGTATTTTACAATTAAATAGCTCAAAGAAAGGAATATTTCTGAGCCGTGTAATACAAATGAATATATGATAGGAATAAACACTGATACAAGTATACATGTGTTCTTATTGCAAATTACCAAGTTAGCAAGATTGAAAAATACTAATTAAAATATTACGGTTTGCCTGTCTCGATTTAAAATAATAAATCATTAAAAAACAATCTATATTGGGAAAAGCCGTGATACCTGGACAAATTTAAATTTTAAATTTCAAATTTGTTTCGCAACAATTAAGTGAAAGTTCCTATTTCTGTGCTCTTCTGCGGGTATCCAGAAATTGTTAAGTTTCACGTCAAAACATTATATATAGATATATATAATTACATAATAAATAACACAATATAAGTATTCAATTACCAAAGGTTTCAAGAAACTAGATGTTCCTTACAGAAACGTCCAGCTGGTTCATCAGATGAACTAGTAGTGTTTTGGATATAAGTTTTAAAATTGATACCTATTAAAAATGAAAGCGAGGCTCATTTAAAATAACATCTTATAACGGAATATATATATATATATATATATCAACTAGAAATTGATTGACATATATATATATGTCAATCAATTTCTCGTTGATATAAAATGCTCGGATCTATTCATTGGAATCTTTGAGCTTATTCTACGGTGGATATGGCGCATGTCTCTGACATGACTCCCTTAATTTAATTTAATTTAATTAATTTTGGATATATATATATATATATATATATACATATATGTATATATATATATATATATATATATATATATATATATATATATATATATATATATATACACATATAGATATACATATATACACACACACATAAAACCACAAGTGCGCATGTATATGTACATTCATATACACACTTACATAGATATATAAGCGCATCATCCACAAATATATACTCATACACACACACTGACGATAATAAACACACGCACATATATACAGTAAGGAAGGGCATGCATATATATACATCGAAAAGAATTATAAAAATATAAAAATTAACAGCGTATGAATACATACATATATATATAGTCATTTTGGAAGCCTCAACAATGCAGATGTGTAAATCTCCGGGTAACAGATTCAGGAGGTAAGAGGAAGTGTAGAAAGAGACGTATAAAGCGTAAAAGAGCGTTGGAAAAGTGTAAAAAATAATAACACGAGATAGAGTTACCTCGGAAGTGATTTAATAGTCCCTATATTTCGGATTTCGCATCCATCAACTAGGGGGGAAAATATGTCGGAGAGGGAGAGCACGTGGCCTCCCCCGTTTACCGTGTGCCTACACCGTAATAAGATTTATATGCACAACCAGTTTGACGGTGACATCAAGACGGCAGGGTGTAAAATCAGTCGACTGAAATTTGCAGACAACATATTATTATTTAAATCGGCAAAAGGGTGGTCTCCCACACTCACTTAATAGCTTTCGTTCCTCTCAAGGAAACCTGCACAGTGTACTCTACAGGCCTGTGAAAGCTAAAATTGCCAGCATCATCATCATCATTACCAGCAACACCATCACCATCGCCATCACCACAACCACTACCACTATTAACACCACCGCCACCACCACTGCCACTAACACCAGCACCACCACTACCATCACCACTACTACCATCACCGACACTACTTTTATCATGCGTTCAGCGAGTCACACATTATATACAGTATGCTCACAGTCTTTCAACCTTTCAGATAATGAATCAAATTTATGCTTTTAAATTTCAATAACTCACACATTAAATGAAGTAGAGTTTACTAATGTATTAATAAATACCTATTAATCCAACAGATTGGTCCCTCACCTCTATGAGTAATGGTCTCCATGCATCAGTTATAATACAGTGGGATCATAACGCAAATAGAATCACGTTTATTAATTAAAACATTGAAAAGGATGCGGGCGGAAAACGAGAGAAATATTGTATCAAACTTGTTAAGATTCATTGATCGCAGTATTATGTTGCTATTGATTCAATTAATAGACATCTGTCAGGAGATTCAATTTGCTTTGTTTCAAATTAGTGGAACAGTACGATATATTCGCGAGCCAAATTACAACCACCAATAAATCCCCAACCACAAATATACACCAAATACTCCTAAGTCATCATCACTACCATAACTACTAAAATTGTTAATAATATGATTATATTTCAAAAATGTCTCTTGATTCCAAGTAGTGAACACTTTAAGATCGTGCAGCTGAGGATATGCTAAATAATATAATTAATAGCAGCAAGGAGAAGGAAATAGAATTTAGAATTACACATTTTATCTGGGCTTTTTAAGAGATGCATTATCATATCATCTCTCTCTCTCTCTCTCTCTCTCTCTCTCTCTCTCTCTCTCTCTCTCTCTCTCTCTCTCTCTCTCTCTCTCCCCTCTCTCTCTCTCTAAATATGTGTGTGGTGAAACATGCCTTTTGAATATGTTAACACATACATGCATACATAAATACATGATCGCTGCCGCCCTCGTTATCGAGTATGGCCATTGCACGATATACCTTTATTAATAATTATTAATTAATTCTAACAATTAATTAATTCTATCGTGCAATGCCTGTACGTGAAGATATTTTTTAAAGTGGCGACAGACTGTGAACTGAGCCAATCAAACTCTCTGAGCGACAGTAGCTATAACCCGAAAAGAAGAAAATATAAACATCATCGGTAAATACTGAGCCGCAGGTTTTATATCTGTGTTATCCCAGTTTCCTGAGTTGCCTTCTCCTAGAAGAATGTCCTGACAAAGGCTAGGGATCCTTCACTCCCAGTGGTTTAACCGCAGCGATCGGGTCTCCAGCCCCACTATGTCTATGTCCCCGCGCATAATACATACACACATACGTACATACAATATATATACATATATATATATATATATATATATATGGAGGAGGTTATAGTTCACTTGAAGCATTGTGTAATGAGGTATAAACGTTAGAATATGTGTAATAAGGCCAAGACAATGCAGATATGGACATAGAAAAAGAATGCAATAGTGAGAGATATTGGTGAGAATTAGTCTTTTGAAAGACTAATTCTCACCAATATCTCTCACTATTGCATTCTTTTTCTATGTCCATATCTGCATTGTCTTGGCCTTATTACACATATTCTAATATATATATATATATATGATACAGCTGTCTGCGTTATATTATGATATGCAGTCTCTGCAATGCTGAATTGTATCACATAAGAAATACTCTTATACGACAAAAATGAGAGTTAACAGGGTTATATTGCAATACATGTTTCATAAAAAGACGAATAAATGATCAGCATTGAATCTTACTGCTGAAATCATCAGGACTCTTTTGTATAAAAGTTAGCCACAGAAATGTTAAGCTTGGCGATAAAGATTTTACTTGCAACATAAAAACAGAATAAAAGTAAACAAAGCCGGATTTACCAGGAACTACCAAACTCATATCATAGACAATCACCATGCTCTTTCAATTTTTCCGATATTGACACCAATTCAGTATGACAACCGTTATGAGAGAAAAGGAAAATATTTTCACTGGAAACTATGTATTTTCCACACAAAATATATACAACTACCAACAAATATGAACAAGGACGAGAATCGGTAATAAAATAAGTCGATGTAACAATTTTTTTTTATATTTCCCAATAAATACAGTCTGGACCTTGCATCAAAATAGACGAAGTATAAAAACTAGAAATCTTTTCATGAATATATCAGCTGATAAATAATTTCATAAAGATCTTTGAAATATCAATATATAGAAAATAAATTAACGTCACTAAATGCAGCGTGACACTTTTTTCGAAGCAATTCTAATTATGCCAATATTAGACGTGACTAGCAGAATGGCCCAGCGTTGCTCAGGATTTGCTCTAGGGTTCTTATATTTTTTCTAGGGCAGGTAAAATTCCCGAGATCCATGTACGAGTTCTCCCCAGCGGTCTCTGTCCCTCATTATCGCTGCCATGTCCTGCGTCTCCAACAGACAAGTGTCTGTCCTTAGGGCATCAACATAAGTTAACCTTGGTCTTCCTCTTCCAGTGTGTCCGTGTAGGGGCTCCCACAGGTGCACTGAGTACAATGTCAACAGTGGATGTCGGTGAGCATGTCCAGCTAACCTAAGTCTCCTCTGTGTCACTTTTGAGCTGACTTTTGAGAGGCTCCCATACAGCTCTGAGTTTTTCATCCTCAGTGTAGACTGATTAATGTTCAGAGCCATCCTCAGCATTCTCGTGTAGCACCTATCCACCATCGAGTTTAGTGATCGGACAGAGAGACAGGCATACACTCTCTGTTTTAGATATATCGACTATTAGAATGGCCCGACGTTGCTCGGGATTTGCTCATGGGTTCTTATATATTTGATATATATTTATCCTTATCGAGCCTCGTGAAATAAATACGTTTGTTCATATTTTGTTATTGTTGATGCAAAAATATCTGTACACGAATATATAATAATAATAATAATAATAATAATAATAATAATAATAATAATAATAATAATAATAATAATAATAATAATGATAATAATAATAATAATAATAATAATAATAATAATAATAATAATAATAATAATAATAATAATAATAATAATAATAATAATAATAATAATAATAATAAGAAGAAGAAGAAGAAGAAGAAGAAGAAGAAGAAGAAGAAAGGGAAGAAGACGCACGAGGTGGTAGAAGGTCATGAAATCGCTCCCGTAAGTTTTTGATTTTTAACATATTTAAATCAATTGCATAAACCACCGAATGAAGTCCCATAAAATTTCGGATCCATATTATATTGTTATATCGCTCAAATATTCAATTTTGTATTATATATTTTGTATTATATATTTTGTATTCAAAAAAAGAATATGGTTATAAATGGAAGAAAACACCCTCTGTCTACACTATATAGAACAGCCAAATAACAGCAATTTCACCAACACCAGAAACTTGATACACCACCTATCCCATCACACTAAATATAACAGCCAGATAACGGCAATTTCACCACCACCACCATCAATCCCAGCATCATAATAATAATAATTATTATTTTTGTCTCAAGTTTTAACAAAATGTTTAATCCCAATTTTACGGGAATATGTCAACACAATATATATTAAACATACGAACACAAATGCATAGATACTACATATCACAAAACTCAGTAACGACAACGCCACCGCCGCCATCACTCCATCCATCATTGCTACCACTATGCCATCACCGCCAACACCATTCCTTCATTGCTACTACCACTATTCCCCTGTTAACTTGAGAGAGAAAGGGGAAGGTGGCGGTATCACTAGACAAGGGAGAGGCTAGCAAAAGATATAAATAGATTGACTTAGTGACCTGGCCACCGGCCAAACGTCAACATCAACAACTATGGGACTGCTGGCTCACCCCTTCCTCACCAACGATATAAAAAGCCCCGGCACCACCACCGACATAGCCAACAACAATAACAGGCAACTTCAGCAAAAAGTATATTATATTATTGTAATGCACTGGGTGATTGCTGGCCTTGTGCCTGGAGTGGAGACAATTATTAATAATTTCATTCTTAAGCCACGCAATGCTCACATTAAGGAACCACTCATGATGATAACAATTTAAAAAAACAACAAAAAGAAAACCCCGTGACCAAGAAATACCGGGATGGCGGCCGGCGGGGAATAGCCGTGTCTCTAGGGGAGAACGACCCCTCTAGTCTTGGTTGACACTCGTTCTAGAAGTTCTTAACACGAAATGATTACCCCTTGGCGGATAAGGATAACACGCGACAAAATAAAGTAAATGTCTAATGATAAAATCTCATACCGGATCGGCCGTCACCCGGGTGAAAAAGGGCCGCGTCCCTCAGAGAGGAACCAGACTGGGGTCGAAAAATCAGCTAATCGTTCAAACCTTCCCATCACTTCGGAGCTGGAGACCTTCCATAACCGGAATACTCCTACTGTTGGCCCTCCATGCTCACCACCAAGAAATCCAAAGAAAAAGAGAGAAAAATGGTCAAGGGAAGATAATAAAGAAGTCCTTGAGGCTTTCTACACTGCCATGTACTACCCATCAAATACATCGAATACAGAACAGACATATATCAACTGGAAAAAGAAACATCCCGAAAACAGAGGCTATACTGACAGTAACAAACTAGCCAATATACGAAGAAATATTGTAAAAAAAAAGTTACTAAGTGATATAGAAATTGATCAGATCAAGCTATTAGCACAAAGTCAGCGAAGGGAAAATGAAACATGTGTCAGTGAAAACGAGGTAAACTGTAACACTTCGAATCCCAGGGTTGGGGCGGAATCACTGGCAACAGATCAAATTAAAGAAAGGATCGAAAAAGTGGAGGGAGTGCATGCTCAGGATGAAACTCCAAATGAAAATAATGAGATCGTAAATGATAAAGAAATGAATGAGAATGAACTTGCCAACTTGAAGGATGAAATTATGATCGAATGGATGAAAATGAAAGAATCTGACATGGGGCAACGAGATACCTTCCCTAAGATCCAGAACTCCAAAAAGAACCAAAAGATAATACACAAGACTAACATAATTCTCAAAACATTATCATCACAAACAAACTAAACATTACTGATTTAAATCATCTCTATTATGCATCGGCTAAAGTCACCACTCACTTATGTGGAGTGAAGATGAAAAAACAAAGGAATTCCCACAAGAAATCTACTTGGCAAGAGAACATCAATCGCCAAATAAACCTTCTCCGATCTGACATAGAAATTTTAACAAACTATAAAGTAGGTGAACATGTTAAACAAACTAAACTTAGAAAATTGAAAAAAAAGTACAGTATAAAATCAACATGTGACATAGACATGCTGATAGAAATAATCAAGCAAAAAGTGTCGGCCAAAACTGCTCGTATAAGGCGCTTTGAAAAACGATCTAGATTCTATAAGGACAATAATATGTTCAAGAACAACCAAAGAAACTTCTACAGAAAAATTGTTAAGTCAACAATAACTGCTAAATCAATACCACCCAAGGAGGAAGTGCAAGAATTCTGGGAAAAGATCTGGGCCGAACAAAAAGTTCATAACATACATGCCCCATGGATAGACAGACAAATGAAAGATACAGCTCACCTTGAGGAACAAATATGGGAAAATATAACAGTTGAACAGTTGCGCTTGGCTCTAAGAAAAACCAGCAAATGGAAATCCCCAGGAAAAGACAAAATACAAAACTTTTGGATAAATGCCTTCACAGAGTCTCATGAGCTGTTAGACCAACTTTACAATGAAATAGTTAAGGAGCCAGAAAAGATACCATCATGGCTAGTTAACGGCATTACATTCCTGCTTCCGAAAAATGACGAGACAAACAATCTCAAAAATTACAGACCGATAACTTGCTTGACCACAATGTATAACATTTTAACATCAGTCCTAACTGAATACACATATGACCACCTGATAACAAATGACCTATTTCCCATTGAGTAGAAAGGGTGTAAACGAGGCTCATATAGCTGTAAGGATCAGCTTCTGGTTAACAAAATGATACTAGAAGATTGTCATAATAGACTCAAAAATCTATCGATCGCTTGGATAGATTATAAAAAAGCATTCGATAGTTTGCCACACAGTTGGATTGAAAAATGTTTAGAGATTTTCAAAATATCCCCCATTGTCAGGAGGATTTGTCATTCAGTATGAGGACATGGAAAACGACACTCCTTTTGAATAGTGAAACAAAATCACTGGAAGCTGGAGAAGTTAATATTAATTGTGGAATTTTTCAGAGTGACTCTTTATCACCGCTTTTATTCTGCATCGCACTTATACCATTAAGTAAAATGCTCAATGAAACAAAATATGGATATAAAGTCTATGACAAAACCATTAATCACCTGTTCTACATGGATCACCTGAAACTATTTGCAAAAAATGATGAACAATTGCAAGGGCTGTTATCCACTGTGGTGCAGTTCAGTGATGACATTAAAATGGAGTTTGGACTAGATAAATGCGCCAAAGCAACGTTCACCAGAGGAAAGCTGCTGAAGAGTTCAGACATTAATCTTGATCGGGGGAACTTGATAAGAGAACTTGATCAAGAAAAAACTTACAAATATCTAGGTGTTTGTGAAGGAGACGGAATCGGGCACTAGACAATGAGGGAAAGGATAAGGATGGAATGTTACCGCAGAGTAAGAGCAATCTTAAGAACGGAATTGAATGCAAGGAATAGGATCGATGCCATAAACATGCTTGCCATACCAGTAGTAACCTACAGTTACAATGTCATCAACTGGTCAAGCACAGAGATCCGTAGGCTCGATACAAAAATTCGAAAATTCTTAACCATGCACAGAATGCATCACCCTAAGGCAGATATAGATAGAATATATCTCCCTAGGAAAGAAGGAGGACGTGGCTTAGTCCAGTTAGACATTGCGTTGAAAACTGCAACAATTGGATTATCTACATATCTAAGGGAATCACATGATTGGATGATCAAACTCGTTTTGAAACACGAAAGTATCAAAAGATCATATTCCATTACAAAAGATGCACAAAGATACAGTAATGGACTACACATTTTAGAAGTCCCATTTACTGCTGAAATGGAAAACACAGAAAAAGCAAAGCAGGTAAAAGTAACTGCAAAGAAAGAACTGCTACAGAAACTGGCTAAGAAATGGCAAGAAAAGCCTCTGTATGGAAAATACCCAGAGCGAGCTAACAATCCTGATGTTGACAAAACTTTAACCCATCAGTGGTTGGCATCCTCTGGACTGAAATCGGAGACTGAAGGACAGATTATATCAGCACAAGATCAGTGTCTGCCAGCAAAAAAATTACCAAGCCAACATAATAAAAAATGGATGCATCCCATTATGCCGTGTATGCAAAAAACAACCAGAGACCATTGACCATATAATTTCAATGTGCAGTCCTATAGCTCCAACCGAATACCTAAACAGGCATGACACAGCTGCACAATACATACATTGGATAATGTATAAGCATTTTGACCTGCCCCATCAAAAGAATTGGTGGGAACATCAACCACCTCCCATACTTGAAAAAGATCACATCTCAATCTTGTGGAACTTTAGCATCCAAACAGACCGAAAAATAGATGCAAATAGACCTGATATAATATTGAAGGACTTTAAAAAGAGGGTATGCCTGCTAATTGATATGTCTGTTCCAATAGACAAGAATGTATCTATAAAAACATTTGAAAAATTGAGCAAGTATAAGGACCTGGAGATAGAAATTGGAAAAATGTGGAAATTGAGAACTAAAACAATACCAGTGGTTGTAGGCGCTCTGGGAATGATACCTAAGTGGTCTAATGATTACTTATCGCAAATCCCAGGAAACCCGCGTATAGGAGAAATACAAAAGATAGTACTAATGGGAACTGCCCATATACTAAGGAAGATTCTGTCAATATAAGTACATCACAAGTCTAAACACTAAAGATGCATGTGTGAGTACGTATGTTCTTTCTTGAACATGGCGGACCTTGTTGTCTCTTGAGGTCACTGGTTGTGACTTGGTGATAACTCGTATGAACATAAAGCAAGATAAATGCAACTGTAATAATAATAATAATAATAATAATAATAATAATAATAATAATAATGATTTCTTTATTAACCACAAGGGTTTACATAAAGTAGACATTAAGGACAGTGCAGGACAATGCAGGACGGTACAAATGGGCATTTCTGCGTGTAAAAAAAAACAAAAACAGAGGATGTAACAAAAATAACAATGAAAATAACAATGAAAAATTCCCCAATAGGGGGGAGACTTCGGAGGGACATTTGTGGAGAAAGCCCAGTAAAAAGCCACAATGACCCTGACCACCAAGGCAAGTGCCCTCTCCCAGTTTTCCACCTTTAGTTTACAGATATATACTCAGAGTCGGCCCATTCACTCGGGCCATTCTTGCTTCTCTCACCCATCTTTCAACAAAATGCTGGGAAGAGAGCACTTCCTTTTCTACTCTGATTTTCCTTTTCAAATGAAATTTGAAAAAGTCAATCAGAGCATCACCGAAGAGGTAAGTGCTCGTCTTCAGCCCTTTCAAACGTGTCCACCATACTATCTCTTTCGCCATGGCCACCAGACAGATAAAAACTGCCTGCCCTTCCCGGCTAAAGGAGGAGGGCGGGGCAATCCTCACGATAGACTCAGATGATAGCTGGATCCGTCCTAAACGCGACAGCAGGTGTTCGACATAAACCCACAAGTCAGCAATTTTCGGACACTGGACGAGTGCGTGCAGGACGGTTTCGTCGCCCTGCGCGCATCTCGGACATGCCCGGCTGACGGCACCTCCATGCCTGTAGAGTTTATCCCGAACTGGCAAGGCTCCTCGGTAGCACTGCCAGGCCAGAGATTTCTGGAAGTTGTCCATAGGCCCTGGCCCGAAAGTTCTTCCGAAGAGATTGGCTAGTTGATTTTCGTCGACGCCTAGAGTTTCCCCAAGTACGTCGTCGCTCTTCCCCTCCACTAATCCTCTATAGAACGCCGAGGTGGAGTTTCCACCGATCACATTGCCCGATTGGTCGAGGGCTGTGAGCGCCTGAAGACATTCCAGTCTCCAGGCGCTCCCTCTCGGTCTTCGCTTGACCCAGGACTGCAGCTCCGTCAAGGAAACGAGCTGGGGAAAAACGCGTCTAGCAAACGGCGACCACACCTGATCACCGTCGAGGAAGAGGTGGAGATGTCGTAGCCTGAGCGCGTGCCTGCGCATCATCAGCCACGGCATGCCCAGCCCTCCACGTAGCGGGTGTTGACAACAGATGGACCGCCTGACCATCGGAGCACGTCCCTTCCACAAAAAGCGAAAGAGCAAACGCTCCAGCGCAGTCAGGCGAGGCTTAGGACAAGGTACGACGGTTAGGCGGTAGCAGATGACAGACGCGATGTACGCGTTAGCCACCTCCGCTCGACCTTTCAGGGATAGCTTCCTCTCCGCCCATTTCTGGGTGAGAGAAGCCACCCTGCTCGTCACCTCGTCCCAGTTTTTGTCCGTCTGGAGGTCCGGACCGAACCAGACCCCTAGCAATTTAACCGGTCCGTCCGTCCAGCGCCCGACGACGCTGTTGGACGGCATGGACCTGCCTCTCCAGGTGCCGAGCTGCAGGCCCACTGACTTTTCCTGGTTGATCATTGCTCCTGTCACCGCTTCGTATTCTCTTAGTGTAGTGCCGATCGCCTCGATGTGTTTGGCGTTCGACACCACTACGGTGACATCGTCCGCATATGCTGACACGGATCTTCCGCATCCTAGTTCGCGCGGGACTCCCCTCAACGTCTCCAGTTTGTGCAGTAATGGCTCGAGAGTCAATACGTACAAGAGGGACGAGAGGGGACATCCTTGGCGGACCGAGCGCATGATGTTGAACGGTTCCGACAGGTGACCGTTCACTCTCACCACAGAGCAGATGTCGCTGTGCATGGCAGCGATCCAGCCTCTGAAGACGGGCCCAAAGCCAGCCGCCCTCAGGACTGCCGCTAGGTAACGATGGTCGACCCTATCGAAAGCTTTCGACTGATCTAAATTGATCAAGGACCCACCCGTGCCAGGTTCCCTAGCTACCCTCTCTATGATGTATCGCATGAGGTGGAGGTTGTCGTGGATGGATCTGTCGGGAATGGCGCATGTCTGCGCCTCTCCCACCAGACCACCAACGACAAGCGCCAACCTCTTTGCTAGCACCTTGGCCAAAATCTTAAACTCTGTGTTTAGCAGAGTTATGGGCCGGAAATTGTCTATGTTATCCCCCTTGTTCGGATCCTTTCTCAGCAGTGCCACCGCTCCTCGGCTCACAGAACTGGGAATTCTCCCGTTCTGTTGCCAGTTGCAGTAGACGTCCGCCAAGAGGCCTCCGAACAAGTTTGGCATCTGTACGTAAAGTTCATAGGGCAGACCATCCAAACCAGGCGATTTACCCCTTGTGCAGCCAGTCATTGCCTCCCGTACTTCAGCGGCTGTTATCGGCTTTTCGCAACACCTCGCCTCAGTGGCCGAGAGCCGCGGCAGCCCGTCGAGGTAGACACTAAAGTCCATCCCTCTACCCGGCCCCCCGCTGCCCCCGAACAGCTGAGCGAAGTGTCGCTGAAAAGCTTCACACATTTGCCCGGGATCGAGTAGCATGCGCCCGTCGTGGTCCACCAAAGACCGGATCGTGGCTTTGTTGCCACGACGCGCCTCCGCCACTCGGGCCCATTGAACGGCTTTCGTCCCCTCGTGTCTGAGAGCACGCACCCTAGCTCTGACAACGCAGCCTTCGTGCTTTGCATTGAAGAATTGGTCAAGGGCCAATTTCGCCGCAAGCACGTCGGTCGCAATGCCTTTGCTAAGCGCCTCGTCTAATTTTCTAACTAGTTCTCCCTCTGCTCTATTTTTCTCTATTGCTAAAGCCTTACTAAACCTAATCGATTCTATTCTAATCGCTCTTTTCAGAGCAAACCACCACTTGTTGTTGACGATGGCCCCCGTCAACGCCCGCTTAACTAGTTCGCTAATCCGGTCTCTGTAGGCCTTGCGCGCTGGTAAGGACGCGTTTAGCTTCCAGTAGCCGGGTCCTCGTCTATGAAGCCTATCTAAGTCAAGCACACAGATCACGAATTTGTGGTCCGTGTAGCTGACTATCTTGAATTGTGGACAGCCTATGCTAGACCTATCTATTTCCCTACAAAATACTCTATCTAGATATGATCTGGATGACCCTATGCGGTTTGTCCAAGTCCACATTGGCACATTCGGGAAATCCAATCGGTACCTGTCAGACAGTTCAAAACGCCTGAGCAGGTTGGTGAGGCTCTTGCACCCTCCACCCCTATCCGCTAATCCCACACAGTCCCAGCGTGCATCTAAGATCCCGTTCCAGTCGCCCACTAACACTAAAGAGCGCGACGTTCCAAGAAAGGTCTCCAGACGCCGGAAGAAATCAGGCCGCCCTGCTCCTGTCGGGGCATAGACGGCCACTAGCCTGAAAGCTTGCCCGTCTCCGCTGGTCACGTCCAGCACCACCAGCTTACCCTCTGGGTCCAGGAAGATGGCCCGTATGGCGAGATCCAAACCTCTCCGAAAAAGTACAGCAACTCCTCCACCGGATCCAGGACGGCTGGGAGATGCGTACACATCGTAGCCGCCGAAGATCGGTGCGAAGGCCCGTGCTTCGGAGATTCTGGTCTCGCTGATGGCCACTACATCTATGTTTAGTGACCTGAGGTCGTTGAGCAGGTGACCCTGCTTCCATGACGACCCCAAGCCACGCGCATTTATGCTGCCTATTCTGAGTGAGGTCATGTTTAAAATAGAGTGGAAAAGATGGGAAAGACCACTTACCGTACTTTTGGTAGAGGAGGGATGGTTTTTACATCCCTTTTCACTTGATCGTCTGGTGAAGGGACCGTTGAATCGTCCCTTCGGCTGGTCGTCGGCTCTTCTAAGAGAATGTCTGAGTATACTCTTCGATTGATGGTTCCTCCTAGGTCCCTGAAATCACCAACTGCGTTGGGGAATTTCGTTTTAATATTTGTGTATTGTTTCTGTGCTATTTTTAGCAGTCTTATGTTAGTTGGCGTTTTGATTGGTGCTGGTATTATGTAGTCCTGTTGTGAAATGTCTGTGTGTTCAATTATGTAAGTCATTAGTTTCTTGTTGTGTGTATTTATTGCCGTGCATTTGTTTTTCTGGGGGTGGGGTGTGGTTCTACTATTTTCTTGTCGTTGTTGCTGGGTGTGTGTGTTTTGTTGTTGTGTTTGCGATGTTGGTGCTTGTGGTGGTGGTGTTGAAGGTGTTGTTGGCGGTGGGGTTGTCGCCGGTGCTGATGGTGGTGCTGGTGTGGGTGGTGATGGTGTTGGTGGTGTTGCTGCTGTGGGTCTCTTTGCAGTAGACTTTACCCTTTTCTCATTTCTTTCCTCCCTTTTCAAAGGCGACGATGCGCTGCTTCTGCGTTTGTGCCTTCTTGAGACCTTTTGCCATCCCTCTCCCACCTCACACTCCATGTCTGATTCTGTAAGGTCGGGGAGGGGTACCAGCTCCACTCTTTCACTTGTTGTTGTTGGTGATGTTTGCACTGGAGTCTCTGTTGCAGCTGCATTTGGTATTGCTGTTGTTGTTGTTAATATTTCCACTGCTGCTGCTGTCTTTGATTTCCGTGGAGTGGGTATGGGTGCCACGGACCTATCGTTCCTGGTTGCCGCTTGTCCTGTTGCTGGTAGCCGTGGAACCGGATTCGGGAGGAGGGGGGTTTTCTCCTTTCTCAGGGTCTTCTCGTTGCAGAAGGCCCTGAGGTGAGTCTTCGATCCACAGCGAAAGCATTTCGGGCGTTTGCCCTCAACACTTATGGGCAGTTGAGTGCCGTTATCGAAGTCTATCACATCCGGGATAGCTTCGATGCACTCCTGGTTGGTTTGGATTAGCATCTCAATGGAGGAGCCGACCCAATCTTCTCTTACTTTTTTCTGTACTTGCAGTACAGTTGTTTTGTCCTCGATTCCGACGAGGACAGACGCGGCCAGCCAAGAAGGGGTCATTCCGGGGGGGACGTGGGTCAGTTTGACCCTCACAATTTTTTGCCCGCAGTAGGAGGGCACCAACACCATTTCCTCGCTCCTTAGGGTCACTACTGATTGGGCCTTTGCCTCCTGGGGTGTGGCAAAAAGTACGTCTACGGTGGCGTATTTTTTGCCTCGGGTGATGTGCGTTTTCCTCTGCCACACAGACCCCAAGGCTTTTTGTATTTGGGCCTCTGTGGCTCTTTCCACCCTACGGGATTTTGTACTTACTGTACGGTACGTGACCGTACAGTGCTCTTGGGTTTCGAAAAAATTTTTCGCTGCCTTGCAGATTGCTCGGTGTCCGTTCTTTGTCACCATCTTCTTCGCTTCCTCTAATTCCTCATTTGTTATGAGGATTGTTTCCAGGTTTTTCGCAATACCTGCAAATGAGATTGGTTTTTCTCTGCTGTTGTTGTTGTCGTCAGAGCTGCTGGTACTTTTGTTGTTGCTGCAGGTACTACGACTACTGCCTCCGCCGCTGTTGCTGTGGTTGTTGTTGGTGTTGCTGCTGCTAATGCTGTTGTTGTTTATGCTGCTGGTGATGCTGTTGCGGCTGCTACTGTTGTTTTCATTGTCACTGTTGCTGTTGTTATTACGGCTGCTACTGCTATTATTCCTGACGTCAGACGAATGAACTGGGTTTTCGTATTTCCCGCACACCTGTTTCGTCGCTGTCGTCGTCGTCGTGGAGAAACCTTGCACGCTTTGCACGAAACTTTTCTTTTCTTTCGTCGCTTGCGAAAGAGAAGGTAGGGAGAGAGACACATTTAAAGAAGGGAGGGAGAGAGACAATCTTCTCTCTCCTGTAGTGATGATTGAGGAAGAAGAAGACGGAATGAGTGGGAGTGACGTGTGAAATTTTTTTTTTTTGGTAGCCATGTTTTTTTGTTTAAAATGAAATTTTGGGTACAAAACCCCAATAACTGGCTATTTAACCCCGAAGGGCCAAATAACGGACAGAAAGACCCCTCTCACGAGGAGGAGGGTGTCTTTATCAACAATTTGGTTCAAGTTTTAAACAATTTACAATTGTTTTAACGGTTAAAAATTACTATACCTTACAGAGCCGAGCCTCCGTCAACCATGGCATTCAATAATAATAATAATAATAATAATGATTTCTTTATTAACCACAAGGGTTTACATAAAGTAGACATTAAGGACAGTGCAGGACAATGCAGGACGGTACAAATGGGCATTTCTGCGTGTAAAAAAACAAAAACAGAGGATGTAACAAAAATAACAATGAAAATAACAATGAAAAATTCCCCAATAGGGGGGAGACTTCGGAGGGACATTTGTGGAGAAAGCCCAGTAAAAAGCCACAATGACCCTGACCACCAAGGCAAGTGCCCTCTCCCAGTTTTCCACCTTTAATTTACAGATATATACTCAGAGTAGGCCCATTCACTCGGGCCATTCTTGCTTCTCTCACCCATCTTTCAACAAAATGCTGGGAAGAGAGCACTTCCCTCTCTACTCTGATTTTCCTTTTCAAATGAAATTTGAAAAAGTCAATCAGAGCATCACCGAAGAGGTAAGTGCTCGTCTTCAGCCCTTTCAAACGTGTCCACCATACTATCTCTTTCACCATGGCCACCAGGCAGATAAAAACTGCCTGCCCTTCCCGGCTAAAGGAGGAGGGCGGGGCAATCCTCACGATAGACTCAGATGATAGCTGGATCCGTCCTAAACGCGACAGCAGGTGTTCGACATAAACCCACAAGTCAGCAATTTTCGGACACTGGACGAGTGCGTGCAGGACGGTTTCGTCGCCCTGCGCGCATCTCGGACATGCCCGGCTGACGGCACCTCCATGCCTGTAGAGTTTATCCCGAACTGGCAAGGCTCCTCGGTAGCACTGCCAGGCCAGAGATTTCTGGAAGTTGTCCATAGGCCCTGGCCCGAAAGTTCTTCCGAAGAGATTGGCTAGTTGATTTTCGTCGACGCCTAGAGTTTCCCCAAGTACGTCGTCGCTCTTCCCCTCCACTAATCCTCTATAGAACGCCGAGGTGGAGTTTCCACCGATCACATTGCCCGATTGGTCGAGGGCTGTGAGCGCCTGAAGACATTCCAGTCTCCAGGTGCTCCCTCTCGCTCTTCGCTTGACCCAGGACTGCAGCTCCGTCAAGGAAACGAGCTGGGGAAAAACGCGTCTAGCAAACGGCGACCACACCTCATCACCGTCGAGGAAGAGGTGGAGATGTCGTAGCCTGAGCGCGTGCCTGCGCATCATCAGCCACGGCATGCCCAGCCCTCCACGTAGCGGGTGTTGACAACAGATGGACCGCCTGACCATCGGAGCACGTCCCTTCCACAAAAAGCGAAAGAGCAAACGCTCCAGCGCAGTCAGGCGAGGCTTAGGACAAGGTACGACGGTTAGGCGATAGCAGATGACAGACGCGATGTACGCGTTAGCCTCCTCCGCTCGACCTTTCAGGGATAGCTTCGTCTCCGCCCATTTCTGGGTGAGAGAAGCCACCCTGCTCGTCACCTCGTCCCAGTTTTTGTCCGGCTGGAGGTCCGGACCGAACCAGACCCCTAGCAATTTAACCGGTCCGTCCGTCCATCGCCCGACGACGCTGTTGGACGGCATGGACCTGCCTCTCCAGGTGCCGAGCTGCAGGCCCACTGACTTTTCCTTGTTGATCATTGCTCCTGTCACCGCTTCGTATTCTCTTAGTGTAGTGCCGATCGCCTCGATGTGTTTGGCGTTCGACACCACTACGGTGACATCGTCCGCATATGCTGACACGGATCTTCCGCATCCTAGTTCGCGCGGGACCCCCCTCAACGTCTCCAGTTTGTGCAGTAATGGCTCGAGAGTCAATACGTACAAGAGGGATGAGAGGGGACATCCTTGGCGGACCGAGCGCATGATGTTGAACGGTTCCGACAGGTGACCATTCACTCTCACCACAGAGCAGATGTCGCTGTGCATGGCAGCGATCCAGCCTCTGAAGACGGGCCCAAAGCCAGCCGCCCTCAGGACTGCCGCTAGGTAACGATGGTCGACCCTATCGAAAGCTTTCGACTGATCTAAATTGATCAAGGACCCACCCGTGCCAGGTTCCCTAGCTACCCTCTCTACGATGTATCGCATGAGGTGGAGGTTGTCGTGGATGGATCTGTCGGGAATGGCGCATGTCTGCGCCTCTCCCACCAGACCACCAACGACAAGCGCCAACCTCTTTGCTAGCACCTTGGCCAAAATCTTAAACTCTGTGTTTAGCAGAGTTATGGGCCGGAAATTTTCTATGTTATTCCCCTTGTTCGGATCCTTTCTCAGCAGTGCCACCGCTCCTCGGCTCACAGAACTGGGAATTCTCCCGTTCTGTTGCCAGTTGCAGTAGACGTCCGCCAAGAGGCCTCCGAACAAGTCTGGCATCTGTACGTAAAGTTCATAGGGCAGACCATCCAAACCAGGCGATTTACCCCTTGTGCAGCCAGTCATTGCCTCCCGTACTTCAGCGGCTGTTATCGGCTTTTCGCAACACTTCGCCTCAGTGGCCGAGAGCCGCGGCAGTCCGTCGAGGTAGACACTAAAGTCCATCCCTCTACCAGGCCCCCCGCTGCCCCCGAACAGCTGAGCGAAGTGTCGCTGAAAAGCTTCACACATTTGCCCGGGATCGAGTAGCATGCGCCCGTCGTGGTCCACCAAAGACCGGATCGTGGCTTTGTTGCCACGACGCGCCTCCGCCACTCGGGCCCATTGAACGGCTTTCGTCGCCTCGTGTCTGAGAGCACGCAACCTAGCTCTGACAACGCAGCCTTCGTGCTTTGCATTGAAGAATTGGTCAAGGGCCAATTTCGCCGCAAGCACGTCGGTCGCAATGCCTTTGCTAAGCGCCTCGTCTAATTTTCTAACTAGTTCTCCCTCTGCTCTATTTTTCTCTATTGCTAAAGCCTTACTAAACCTAATCGATTCTATTCTAATCGCTCTTTTCAGAGCAAACCACCACTTGTTGTTGACGATGGCCCCCGTCAACGCCCGCTTAACTAGTTCGCTAATCCGGTCTCTGTAGGCCTTGCGCGCTGGTAAGGACGCGTTTAGCTTCCAGTAGCCGGGTCCTCGTCTATGAAGCCTATCTAAGTCAAGCACACAGGTCACGAATTTGTGGTCCGTGTAGCTGACTATCTTGAATTGTGGACAGCCTATGCTAGACCTATCTATTTCCCTACAAAATACTCTATCTAGATATGATCTGGATGACCCTATGCGGTTTGTCCAAGTCCACATTGGCACATTCGGGAAATCCAATCGGTACCTGTCAGACAGTTCAAAACGCCTGAGCAGGTTGGTGAGGCTCTTGCACCCTCCACCCCTATCCGCTAATCCCACACAGTCCCAGCGTGCATCTAAGATCCCGTTCCAGTCGCCCACTAACACTAAAGAGCGGGACGTTCCAAGAAAGGTCTCCAGACGCCGGAAGAAATCCGGCCGCCCTGCTCCTGTCGGGGCATAGACGGCCACTAGCCTGAAAGCTTGCCCGTCTCCGCTGGTCACGTCCAGCACCACCAGCTTACCCTCTGGGTCCAGGAAGATGGCCCGTATGGCGAGATCCAAACCTCTCCGAAAAAGCACAGCAACTCCTCCACCCGATCCAGGACGGCTGGGAGATGCGTACACATCGTAGCCGCCGAAGATCGGTGCGAAGGCCCGTGCTTCGGAGATTCTGGTCTCGCTGATGGCCACTACATCTATGTTTAGTGACCTGAGGTCGTTGAGCAGGTGACCCTGCTTCCATGACGACCCCAAGCCACGCGCATTTATGCTGCCTATTCTGAGTGAGGTCATGTTTAAAATAGAGTGGAAAAGATGGGAAAGACCACTTACCGTACACCGCATGTTCGACAACAACCAGAAGATGCTGTTTGGACAGCTTGAAGGGGAAGAAAGAGGCAACGACTTGATCCCTGAGGCGGAACAAACTAAAACATTCTGGAGAGGAATATGGGAGCAGGATGTTAAAGATAATGACCAGGCAGTGTGGATTGAGACAGTACAGAAGGAGATTAGTGAACAGGCACACCAACAAACTGATTTGAGTATCACAGTTGAAACTCTTAAGGGGCAGGCCAAAAAATTAACCAACTGGAAATCACCAGGCCCAGATGGTGTGCAGGGGTATTGGATTAAAAATATAACATCCCTCCACCCGAAACTGACAACCATGTTCAATGACTGCTTGATGTCAGGTAAGGTACCAGAGTGGTTGACAAAAGGTACCACTGTTCTGATAATGAAAGACCGAATCAAGGGTAATGATGTTACCAACTATAGACCTATCACATGTCTGTCCGTAATGTGGAAACTGTTGACAAGCATTATGTCTGAGGAAATCTACCATCACCTCCACACAAACAACCTGTTACCGGACGAACAGAAAGGATGCCGAAAGAAGTCACATGGTACAAAGGACCAGTTACTTATTGATAAGCTGGTAATGAGGAATTGCAAGAGGAGACACACTGGTCTTGCCATGGGATGGATAGACTACAAAAAGGCATTTGACATGGTGCCTCATTCTTGTATCACCAAAAGCCTGGAGATCTTCAGGGTGGCAGATAACATCAGACAGTTGTTGGGCAAAAGTATGAAGTCCTGGGAAACAGAGTTAACATCAACTGGAGAATCCTTGGGAAGCGTTAAGATCAAGAGAGGTATCTTCCAGGGAGATATTCTGTCCCCTCTGTTGTTTGTCCTTGCCCTGATGCCCCTGACCAGTGTACTGCGAAAAGTGAGAGCAGGATACAGGTTGGGAAAGGGAGGGCTTACCATCAAACACCTCATCTTCATGGACGATCTTAACCTCTTCGGCAAGAGTGAGAAGGAGTTGGATGTGCTTGTTGACACTGTCCGTATTTTCAACAATGATATATGTATGCAATTTGGTATTAGTAAGTGTGGAGTCATTGTGATGAAGAGGGGTAAGTTGAGCAGAAGTAACGGAATCCAGGTACCAACGGTTGAGATGATAAAGGAAATTGACTCTGATGAAGGATACAAGTATTTGGAGGTTCTGGAGGCTGATGACATCAAGAATAAAAAAATGAAGGAATTGATAAGAACTGAATACATTCGGAGAGTAAGGAGCGTATTTAAGTCACATCTGAACAGTAGAAATGCCATAAGTGCAGTAAATTCCCAAGCTGTGTCTATTATTAGGTACAGTGCGGGAATTCTGAGATGGAATGTTGCTGAACAGAAAGAAATGGATAGGAAGACTAGGAAGCTATTGAGTATCTACAACATGTTCCACAAGAGGAGTGATGTCGATAGACTCTACTTAAGGAGATCTGAGGGTGAAAGAGGTCTTATCAGCATAGAGGACTGTGTTCAGAAGGAGAAAAACAACCTACACAAATACGTGACTGATAGTAAGGAGCCAATGATCAGAACTGTACTGAAGGAGGTGACAATAGGCCAGGGGATGTCCAAGGGGAAAATAACATCAAGGAGAAAGAGCAGCCTTCAGGAAAAATCCCTTCATAGTACCTTCTTTGAGAAAACTGAATTTAGAAATCCACAGACATGGAACTGGTTGAGAAGAGGAGACCTTAAAAAGGCTACAGAAGGAATGTTAATGGCTGCGCAGGAGCAGGCGTTCAAATCGAAGTGGTTGAAACACCATATTTACAAGGAGGAGGCTAGCCCACTGTGCAGGATCTGTGGAGAGAGAGAGAGGAGACTGTGGCTCACATTGTATCCGAGTGTAAACACCTAGCTCAGACTCACTATAAGGGATGGAGACATGATGTGATGGGCAGGGTGATCCACTGGCACCTATGCAAAGTAAACAATTTACCACATTCTGAGAAGTGGTATGAGCATAAGCCAGAGTCGGTGATAGAAAAGGATCAGGTGAAGGTGCTGTGGGATTTTAGGATACAGACTGACAAGAAACTGGAACACAATAGACCTGACCTGGTGGTTGTGGAAAAAGAAAAAAAGATCGTGCCTGATTGTGGATGTGGCCTGCCCATTCGACACGAGAGTGCAAGAGAAGGAGAGGGAGAAAATTAACCGATACCAGGACTTAAAGTGGGAGGTAAAACGGACTTGGAACTGCCATGAAGTCAAAGTGATCCCGATTGTCATAGGCGCACTAGGGACTATCTCAAAAAGTTTCCAGGGATGGTTAAAGAAAATTGGCCCCTTCACGCTTTTTGGAACGCTTCAAAAGGCATGCTTGCTGGGAACAGCAAGAACCCTCCGATACGTCCTGTATGTATGAGGCTGCAGGTAGTGGCTTGATATTAATTTCAACAAACTTTCCAGTTAACTAACATCAATGACTGAGACTCAAAGAGTAATAACAACAATAATATATATATATATATATATATATAACAGTACCGAGAAGTACGGAATTCCTCGGCCTCCGGACGGTGTCTACATTTTGTGCTCATGAAAAAAATCCGTCGTACATTCTGTGCGAAGAACATTAATACTTTATCGCGAAATAAATACTTTTGTTTATATTTTGTTAATGTGTATGCAAAATTATCTGTAAACCAATATATAATTATATATATATATATATATTTATTTATGTTTGTTGGTTCACCACTTGAAAGAACTGGTGATTCCGTATGGTCAACCTCGATGTAATATTATGGAAAGAACTCTACGTAATGCAACTCACCCGTCTTCGTTTGTGTAGTTGGTGGTGCGAGTAGGGAGTTAATTATTGTAAAATAACAGGAGGCTGGACGTTTGTAATTCCTTAAAAAGCTTATTATACTATGATCATTTCAATGACCGCGTTCAGTATTAATCTGGTGACATCATCAGGTATTTGAAATATAACAAAGGAATATAATAGACAGAATCCATGGGGCTGAAAATCAGAGACATGAGAGCGACCGAACATTTAGCAGCTTCTACCCCGGTCGGTCGCCCTCAATTGGTGATTATTAAGCCTACTTATGTCCATCTGGTGAAGGGACGTAGGCTTATAGTGTACTACTACCAGCCCGTCAAAAACAGAGGCCAGCGTTGAGATCAGGTCACAATGATGCTGGCCATGCGTGCTAGAAAGTGCCGCGAAAATTATTAAAGAACATATATCTTTAACAGATCTATATATAGTAATATATAGTGGGCGTCTGCATGGTATCATGTATGGACAGAAATTACGATTAACAATTAGAAACCTTAAATTTATGTTTAGAGTTAGAAGATTCCATTTAAGATGAAATTAGAAAAATAAGGTTTAGGGGGAGGCTTTTATGAAAAAGTTTAAGTGTATTATAGATAGTCACGATATAGTTTCAGGGTAGAATATAGAGTAAAGATTAAGCCCATGCTTAGCGGTCAATAACCAGCGACGTTGCGGACCCCAGCCAGACCGGTGCCCAACGGCGTGCCAGCCGTTCCGAGTATTATCGTCTACAGAAAGAAATGGAAATTTATTTTTCCGAGCACTCCAGGAATGTTAACTGTCTTAAGCGTCGGGTGTGCTAGCGGGAAGTCCGCCACCGTCGTCCGGCCATCGTATATACCAAACGATTACTAGTTATTCATACTGGTGGGCGATTTAGTTAAGTGATAGTAGAAGGAGGCAAGATAAAGTTAAAAGTTATGATTAAGCCTAGAATTTAAAGGTATTGTTTGGCGGTAAATAACCGGTGTCGCGGCGGGTTCCAAGTCCGACACGGCCCCAGGGCGAAGCAATCGTTCCGAGTAATTTCGTTTACCGAAAATAGGGGAAATTTATTTTTCCAAGCACTCTAGGCTGGCTGATCGTTCCGAGCGCCTGGCGTGCAGTCGGGAAAGCCGCCACATCCGTCGGATCAACGCGTGTACCTAACGATTATTTGTTATTCACACCCGTGATGTGAAGTTGAAAGTTATAAAATCTGATGAAATGTGCAAATAGACTTTAATTAGTCCCCATTTAGTCCGGGTTATATGTAGTATGATTCCTGGGTGGATAGGGGGAGTGAATAAAGATAAACAGATATAAGGGTACATAGAGTAATATTCTAGGGTCGTGTGCTAATGAGTACAAGGACAAGTATATAAGGAGAGTAAAGCGAGTAAATAAATACACACATAAATAAAAACATAAGTAAAATACATAAATAAAATGCAGCCAAACCTAGGGTGGTGATGTAGGGAGTAAAAAGGAAGTATATAAGAACATATCGAAAAAATCACAATACCGAAGAAATAAAATACATATCAAGGTGCAGTAAATGGGCAATATATAGCACGGTAGGAGGATGCAAGGTTATACATATAGATATAGAGGATGGAAGAGTTGGAATGGCATCAGGTGATACCTAGTGTAGGTTCGAGTCTTAATTTTCAATGTGAATCCCAAAAGCCCTGAAATATAGGATAGGGAATTCAGTCAATACAATACAGGGTATAGCAAAATATGTTGACTTTTTGAAGAATCTATGAGGTCTGACGGAGTCTGAATATTCCCGACAGGGAAGCAGCAATGCATGGTCCAGGTGGGCGGTAGACAAAGGTCAAGGCAGCCATAATCCGAAAGGTGCGTAGTTAGTCTCATGCTGGCGATAGCTGTACACTGGAGTCAGTGCCGCTGTTCATTATTACATCTGAAAGCGCTCGACATTTCATGGAGCATTATTTATATGGGTTTGTGAAGGGCGGTGGATTGGCAGTATCAGTAGAGGGTTGGACGCCATGCTTTCCAGCATTTCCAGCAGTTACGTCCCTTTACGATCTGAGTTCAAATCCCGCCGAGGTTGACTTTGCCTTTCATCATTACGGGGTCGATAAAATAAAGTACCAGTAATGCACTGGGTAATTGCTGGCCTTGTCCCTAAAGTAGAAACAATTATATATATGCGTTTGTTGGTTCACCACTGGATAGAACTGGTCATTCCTTATGGTCAACCTCGATGTAATATTATGGAGAGCACTCAACGTAATGCAACTCACCCGTCTTCGTTTGTGTAGTTGGTGGTGCGAGTAGGGAGCTAATTATTGTAAAATAACAGGAGGCTGGACTGGTGTAATTCCTTAACAGATTTATTATACTATGATCATTTCAATGACCGGGTTCAGTATGAATCCGGTGACATCATCAGGTATTCGAAATATAACAAAGGAATATAATAGACAAAATCCATGGGGCTGAAAATCAGAGACATTAGGGCGACCGAACATTTAGCACTTCTACCCGGGTCGGTCGCCCTCAAGTGGTGATTATTAAGCCTACTTATGTCCAGATGGACATAAGTAGGCTTAATAATCACGTAGGCTTAATAAGGGACGTAGGCTTATAGTGTACTATTATCACCCCATCAAAGACAGAGGCCAGCGTTGAGCTCAGGTCACAATCAAGCTGGCCATGCGTGCTAGAAAGTGCCGCGAAAAATATCAAAGAACATATGTCTTTAACAGATCTATATATATTAATATATAGTGGGCGTCTGAAATTAGAAAAATAAGGTTTAGGTTCGAAGTTGTGAGATTTAGTTAAAGAATTTACAGAGGGAGGCTTTTATGAAAAAGTTTAAGTTCATTATAGATAGTCACGATATAGTTTCAGGGTAGAATATAGAGTAAAGATTAAGCCCATGCCTAGCGGTCAATAAGCAGCGACGTAGCGGACCACCGGCCAGCCCGGGGCTCAACGGCGTGCCAGCCGTTCCGAGTAATGTCGTCTAGCGAAAGAAATGGAAATTTATTTTTCCGAGCACTCCAGGATTGTTAACTGTCTAAAGCGTCGGATGTGTTAGCGGGATGTCCGCCACCTTGCGCCGGCCAACGTATTTACCAAACGTTTACTAGTTATTCACACTGGTGGGGGATTTAGTTAAGTGCTAGTAGAAGGAGGCAAGACAAAGTTAAAAGTTATGATTAAGCCTAGATATAATAAAATAAGAGATTAAAGTTTAAGCAAAGAATCCCTGCTTTCACCTTTAACGGGATCTTCTGAAACTGAAATTAAAAAATGAATCTGTGAACGCAGAAGTAAATATTTCGAAAACTTTACCCTATATATATATATATATATATATATATACATACACTATACACACGCACACGCACACACATACACACACACGCACACACATATATACAAACACACAGCTACGTCATAATCTCGTAATGCAGACAGCCAGGCATATAGACAGATATTATAAGGGCGTAACGTTATATCTATGTATCTATCTAAAAAAAAAAAAAGAGAGAGAGAGAGAGAGAGAGATCGCTAAATGCGGTCGGTAAGGCATTGAATATTTGAATTTGACTTTGCTCAAAAACTCACAGGACCATAAGTATTACATGTGTAAAGTTTGAAAACAATCGGTTGAGTGGTTCATGAATTTTAGTGATTGGACAGACAGACATACATACATTCTCTGTTTTAGTTATATAGATAATGATAACGGCTATGATGTTAATGGAGTTCCCCTTAATCAGCAATTTCATCATTATTATGAAACGATGATAAGAAAATGATGCGTGGACATCAACATGAGGATATTTCTGGATTGTGGTCATGACTCTGAGAAATCACGACTAGGAAATGCACATATCATTATTGATAAGGAAACCGATAAAAAGGAATATATGCTCCTAATGTATGGCTTCAAATCCCTAATATGTGTGTGAAATAATAAACACATCTCATGAGAAAAGAAAATATTTGAATGCTTCAGTTCTGAATTATTTCAGTATTGAATTATTTCAGTGAGCTTATTTCCCAATAAATAATCACAGTATTAAAAAACAAAATGTGTTTTCGCTCTTAACGTGGGGATATCTAAATGTATTTGTGAGTAAATAATTATAGTTGTCATTTAACACGTAGTGTTTTATGAGGCTGTTTACTTAAAAAAAAAAACGAATAGTAATAATATTATGATATTATTATAATATTTTTTATTCACTGACGACCAGAGTATTCATTTACACCTATAAACATTCATAGGAAAGAGAATGCAATGGAGAACGGAGTATTTTCTGTCAGACGTCTTAACAGTGCACTAAGACTGATATTTTATTCATTTAACAAACACCATTGCGTTATAAAATATACATAACAGTTATTAGATTTCATAACTCCTTACGTGACAAATATTCACTTTGCAATTGATTTCAGTTAAAATTGATTAAAAAGCATACTGACTATGCTGCTTATTGGTTATATATATTATGTGGGGGTGTATATGTGTCTGTATGTGTTTGTGCATGTGCGTGTGTTTAGTGACAGTGGGAATGTGAGAGAAAGAAACAGATACTTTATATAAATATGTATATGTTTGTGTCTGCTTATATACGCTCACACTTTCCAATGGCTGGCAAACAAAGCAATAATAACCTCAGTAGGCAGGAACATACGAGTTCGCCATGTGTTTTATATAAAAGAGTATATGCATAATAAACAGACACACACTCGTATATACATACACACACACACACACATATATATATATATATATATATATATATATATATATTTATTTATATATATAACCAAAAATTAATATGGTTCGTTGATTAATCAACGAATACAATTTTACAATAGATTGGAAGCACTCGACAAACGATTTTCCTGGAGTATTTAATATTATTCAAAATGTTAATAATTGAAAAATATTCTCATAATCAAAATATATATTTTATTATACATATTTCAAAGATACAATGGTGTTTAAGTACGTTTTCATCAGACAAAATATAAGACTTGATATGTGACATACCGCTACGGTTTTGATTATTCAATACCTTTGAAATATGTATAATAAAATATATATTTTCATTATGAGAATATTTTTCATTTATTAACATTTTGAATAATATATATATAAAAACAAAATCAGTTCTAGATTCACCCAATTTGACATTGTAGATTTCTACCCATCTATTACTCAGACCCTTTTAGTGAAAGCTTTAAATTTCGCTAGCGGGTTCACTAATATCTCCAATATTGAAGAAAATGTCATCTTGCATGCTAGGAACACTCTACTTTTTAATGATAATGACTCTTGGGTAAAAATATCTAACCCAGAGAACCCATTCGATGTCTCAATGGGCTCTTATGACAGTGCCGAGGTTTGTGATCTTGTCGGCCTATTCCTCTTACATACACTTAAAGAAAAATTTCCTAACCATATTTTTGGGCTTTATCGCGATGATGGTCTAATACTTTCCCATACCACCATAGGCCATAACTTAGATAGATTAAGGAAAGACTTAATAAAAACCTTCGCTAGTTTTAATCTTAAAATTACTATTGACACTAACCTTTCCAACGTAGATTTCCTAGATATAAACCTAGATTTGCCTACTGCTTCTTATAAACCATACCATAAACCTAATGAAAACTTAAAATATATAAATAAAGGATCTTGCCATCCACCTATAGTTTTTAAAAACCTTATCCCTAATATTAGCCGTAGGATCTCCACCCTCTCTTCCTCAGAAGCTATTTTTAATAAGGCATCCCCCTACTATAATAAAGCCCTCCAAAATAGCGGCTTTAGCGAACCGATTAAATACATACCTAACTACACTAACTCTATTACACATAAAAATAGGAAAAGAAAAATAATCTGGTTCACACCCCCCTACTCTCTAGCAGTTAAAACTAATGTAGGCAAAAAATTCCTAGAACTCCTAGATAAACATTTCCCTAGAACACATAGATACTATAAGATCTTTAACAGAAACTGTGTTAAAATTAGCTATTCCTGCGGTCCCCCTATTAAGTCCTATATCCTCAACAAAATATCACCTAGAGAAAATCAAACTTGCTCCTGTAGAATCAAAAGTGAATGCCCATTACAAGGTAAATGCAACACCAAAGCCATTGTATATGCGGCTAAAGTGACAACCATCAGCAACAACCATCCAGCCACCAGTGAACGATATGTGGGTATGACGCAAGACAGATTCAAAACGCGTTATTACTCACATGTCGCATCCTTTCGACATCCAGAAAAAAGATTTACAACAGCTCTGGCTAGCAGAATTTAGGATTTGAAAGACCAAGGCATCAAATATAAACTAGATTGGTCAATTTTGAACCAATCTAAAAAATATGCTAGAGGAACAAGAAAGTGCACGCTCTGCATAAATGAAAAATTTTGGATATTGCAAAATCTTAAATCACCAAAGACCTGCCTGAACACAAAGACGGAAATTTTCACCAGTTGCCCACACATGAAATCACACCTGCTTTCCAGCTCATATAAACTTAACACACTTTCAGATACTTATCCTCCATAAACACTTATTATTCTCTTTTTAATTACCTTTTCTGACTTACTTTCATTTTTATCCTTGTCAATAATTTCATTTATTTTCACTTTTATTTTTACTTCACATCCCCCCCCCCCTTTATTCTCCGATCCACTTTCTATTTTCTATTTTTTACTTCCCCTTCTTTTACTTCCCTTTTTCCTCCACTAACTGATTACACTGGTCTTTTGTGTTTTTCAATCCAGATATATTTTTCATTTCTATTTTTATTTTATTTTTGCGCAGCCTATCTTACAATTTTATATTTGTACTTATTTATCCACAAGTTTTTTACACCCTGTATCAATATGGCTGAACGCCTTAATGTGTGTATACTTTTTATATATGTACATGAGTGACTACGTGTGTGCGCGCGCGTGCGTGTATGTATATGTATATATATATATATATGTATATATATGTGTGTGTACATGTGTTTGTGTGTGTGTGTATGTATATATTATGCGTATGTGTACGTGTCTTTATATCCGTGTTTTTGACATCTCGGTTTTATGTTTTGTTCCTTTTTTCTTCTCCACCCCACCCCCCTTTCCTTTTTTTTACTTACTCAGTTTCATGCGTGGGCATGCAAACAGGTTTATATGCGTGACTATAAGTATGTGTGTGTGTTGTGTGTGTATGTACGTATCGAACGTATGGATGTGTAAGTGCGCGTGTGTATATAAGCATAATTATTTTTACATTTCTTTTGTGAGACACGCATGTCTGTGTATGTATGTACCCCCTTTTTTTGTTTTCTTTAATTTTTTCTTTCTAATATCTTTTCTTTCTAATTTATCGTTATTATATTTTTATAAATATATCGAGACTGATACTTTTCTTTTAATTATTACACTCCCTTACCTCCATTCTTTCCGCATCTAAGTGTACGAGTATGCAGGCGTTTTATACGCGCGCCTTCATATTCATATATTTACGATGTAACCATTTCTGTCTGTATAATACAGACATATAGACACATTTGCCCTAAATTTTAGAATTACGCACACTTTCTCACTATACATATATATGTGCGCATATACATATATGCACATCTGTGACCGTATATACATACATATACACACACCTAACTATATTTCTTGATAGATTTTTTATATATTTCAATTTCTATTTCATTTATCTATATCTTTTTTTGATTTTCTTGATGTGTTTTTCTAAGTATTTGCCCATGTTTTATATTGCCTCGTCTGACGAACGAATGAAGTCGTTTATTTTGTATTCGCCTCATTCGGGAAACCTCTTGTAATGAGGTAATTATATTGTATTGATTTTTATACATTAATATATATATATATATATATATATATATATATATATATATATATCCAGGGTTTTTTATCCTTTCTCTCTCTCTCTCTCTCTCTCTCTATATATATATATATATATATATATATATATATATATATATATATACATAGATATTTATGATTTATCCCAATGTATCAAGTATTAAACGTATATCGTTATTGTGGTTTACCCGCTTCAATTCGTAAAATGTTAGAGCTCTACGGTGAACGTATGGCTCAAGTTTTCGCGGGGATATGAAACTATCCCTTTTGGTGCCCGAGTAAATGGTCAGCCCACCGGAATTGAGAGATTTTTCTTTCTTGTTAGAATAGCATGTAAAACTTGCAACAAGATGGCAGCCAATAATGCTAACATCTTTGTTTTGGGAACCTGTCACCGTTGTTCAGAGTGGGGATTGATTCAATGCAAGTTCTTTCTTCAATAAAATAAGCTGGGAGCTCAGCTATCACTGGATCTAAATAACTTTCACTTATGTTCCATGAGCATGGCCTTTTCCTTTTACACTCGCTGCAGCATATGAAGAATGGAATCTAATTCCTTGGCAGGGCTAAATGTCATATTCGTGCCACACAGGCGGGAGAAAATTGCCAAGCGATGGCAATTACCAAAACCGAGACGCAGCGAATATATATATATATATATATATATATACATTATGAAGAGAGAAGGAACATTTAGATACAATTAGCAATAAAATGTATCATACCTAAACTGCTCCTAGATTCCTCGACTACGTAGTTTCGTGGCATAAACAAAAACAGTACATCATAAAGAATCTAGGAGCAGTTTAGGTATGATACATTTTATTGCTAATTGTATCTAAATGTTCCTTCTCTCTTCATAATGTATCTTTAACTCTGATACTGGTTCAGTCTGGTTCAACCGGATTGGTCTGTCCCAGTCATTCATTGAGCAACATCGGTAGGGTTGGCACCATTGACTCACAGTTGGATGTGGATGCATTCATGTATATGTGTGTGTCCGCATGTATCTGTGTGTTTCTAAATATATTGTTCATAACTCCCTCTGGTCGAGTAATCTTTGAAGTGTAGTGACAGCTGGAAAGCTGCCATTACTCATACTTCTCGCCTCCTTTACCACCTCTTCTACGGCTTCGATATAAATACCCCCTCCGCCTCCGTGGTATTTTCTTCGGGGTTATAAGAGGCTTAGCTCTGTTTCTCGACCGTTATATCGCGTGACTATCTCCCCCTCCGCCTTTTGGGATTCTTTCTCACGTCGTGTAGACGCGTTCTTGAAGCTATAAAATGAGGTATCCTCTTGATAAGTCGGCAGACCTCGCAAAGGCTCTATATCTTTATGATGTACTGTTTTTGTTTATGCCACGAAACTACGTAGTCGAGGAATCTAGGAGCAGTTTAGGTATGATACATTTTATTGCTAATTGTATCTAAATGTTCCTTCTCTCTTCATAATGTATTTTTAACTCTGATACTGGTTCAGTCTGGTTCAACCGGATTGGTCTGTCCCAGTCATTCATTGAGCAACATCGGTAGGGTTGGCACCATTGACTCACAGTTGGATGAGGATGCATTCATGTATATGTGTGTGTCCGCATGTATCTGTGTGTTTCTAAATATATTGTATATATATATATATATATATATATATATATAT
>OZ024742.1:214392091-214464961 GCA_964016885.1 Eledone cirrhosa | reverse complement strand
TATGTGTGTATGTATATGTATGTATGTATGTATGTATATATGTATGTGTGTATGTATGTATGTATGTATGTATGTATGTATGTATGTATGTATGTATGCATGTATGTATGTATGGATGGATGGATGTATGTATGTATGGATGGATGTATGTATGTATGGATGGATGCATGTATGTATGTATGGATGGATGGATGCATGTATGTATGGATGGATGGATGGATGTATGTATGGATGGATGGATGCATGTATGTATGGATGGATGGATGGATGTATGTATGTATGGATGGATGGATGGATGCATGCATGCATGTATGTAAGTAGGTATGCATGTATGCGTATAATTATGGTTTTAGATACCTACCTATAGACATACATACACACATACATGCATACATACATAGGCACATACATTCATGCAGACATACATACACACAGATATATATACACACATACATACATACGCACATACATACAAATATACAAACATGCAAACATACATACATACGTACATACATACATACATACATACATACATACAGACATACAGACATACATTCATATATACAAACATACATACACATGTATGTATGATTAGAGGAATTAGACTTTCTATGTAAACGTCTGCTATGAAAACATGTGTGCCTATGTGCATATATATATATATACATAAATATATATATACATATATATATATATATATATATATATATATATATATATATATATATATATATATATATATATATATACAGACATATGCATATATGTGTATGTGAATCTATTTTTGTATATGTGTGTATGTATGGATATGTATATACACGTTTGTGCCTATGTTTGTATATGTGTATGTGGTTACGGACGTGTTTTGTTAGATATGTGTATATATATATATATATATATATATATATATATATATATATATATATATATATATATATATGTGTGTTGGTTATTACCAGTATAGAAAATGTGTCGGAGCCAGTGTAAGTGATGTTACTGATATTGCCGGACCTGATGGTTCCTAGCTATCGCTTGTGTTGGCGTGGCGGCTGTGGATGGTGTATTATTGGGGTAATAGTGTTATCTTCAAATACACATCGTCTGTAGTTATCACAAAAAGCAGACAGATTTATTGCAAGCTCTCCAGCCGAACATCGTTCTATATTTGGCCTTAGGCCTCTCACTATTGAGTATAACATTTACAGGCTTAGGAATCACATACAGTCACTCATAGTTGATTGATGGATAAAACAAAACAGCAACTTAATGCAAAATGATTCGTTACGATACCAGATAAATACTTGCACGCAGATACATACAAACCCAATCACGTGTGCACGTAATATACACACAGACACACACACACACACACACAAATATGTATATTTATATATTTATATATTTATATATTTATATAAATATACATATATGTATGTATGCATATATATATATATATATATATATATATATATGTATATATATGCATACATACATATATCGATATTTATATGTATATATGTATGTATATATATATATATATATATATATATATATATATATATATATATATATATATGTAGGCGGTGAGTTATATTGTAGTACAATAAAGCAATGCAGATATCGGATAAGAAGCACTCTACAGTTTGTAGGACTGGAGTATACAAAATATAAGATCAAAAGATGGTTAAAGGAGTTCCATGTATTTTATTATGCGCATTTCAAAAACAAACATCATCATGCAATAATATTTGTGTTTTCATCAGATAAAACAGGAGAACATGATATGAAGGCTAAAAAACACTTGTGGATAGTGCAGTTTTAAATCAACATATGAAAAGTGGTTTTAGATTGATGTGTGATATTGGGAAAAATATTTTATTTAGAGAGGGGGGGGGAGGATGAAAAAGGGGAGGAGATGAGAGGGAGAGATGGGTGATAGAGAGAAAGAGATAGTTTTTATAACTGAGAGGAGCTATATTGTTTTACATAGAGAGGTTGAAAACCGTTGGAAGATAATGTATAAATTAAAAGAATTTGAAAATTAACGAGGAAAAAATATTTTATATACAGTTAATATTCAATTCTTTATCAATTTAGAATCTTTTCTCAAAGGCACATATACATACACCTCTTTAAAATATACCCATCTTCCCACCTTACTTTAAAGGGCATTATACACTCTATAATACTTGTTTACTCATTACCCTCATTCTATCTTCACCTTGTAAAATCCTTCATAACATATACATTTGTTTTTTTGACGTTAGAATATTCATCCGCAATCATTATTATTTTTTCTCTCTATCATAAATCTTTTTAATCTCAATTTCATCCTTAATTTATTATTTTTTTCTCCCCATCAACGAACTCATTCTTAATACATATTAACTCTTTATTCGCATATATTATCAATTCCTTCAATATACAAACTTTAACTTCACATTATTTTTCTCAAGGGTGGTGGATTGGCAGTATCGGTAGAGAGTCGGACGTCATGCTTTCCAGCATAGTTACGTCCCTTTACGGTCTGAGTTCAAATCCCGCCGAGGTTCACTTTGCCTTTCATCCTTACGGGGTCGATAAAATAAAGTACCAGTAATGTACTGGGTAATTGCTGGCCTTGTGCCAAAAGTAGAAACAATTATTTTTCTCAAATCCTTCTACACACAAACCTTAATAATTTTTCTCTTCGTTAATTTTGAAATTGCCACAATACTTATCAACGTACACTTTTTTTGACGTTAGAATATTCATCCACAATTATTATTTTTCTCTCTATCTTCATACATAAATTCCCTTCGTTAATTTTCAAATTCCTTTATGTTATACATTATCTTCCAACGGTTCTCAACCTCTCTATGTAAAATAATATATCTTTTTCTCAGTTATAAAAACTATCTCTTTCTCTCTATCACCCATCTCTCCCTCTCCACCTTCACTCTCATCTCCTCCCCCTTTTTTCATCCTTCCCCACCCCCCTCCCTAAATAAAATATTTTTTCCTCGTTAATTTTCAAATTCTTTTAATTTATACATTATCTTCCAACGGTTTTCAACCTCTTTATGTAAAACAATATATCTCCTCTCAGTTATAAAATCTATCTCTTTCTCTCTATCACCCATCTCTCCCTCTCATCTCCTCCCCTTTTTCATCCTTTCCACCCCCCCCCTCTCTAAATAAAATATTTTTCCCAATATCACACATCAATCTAAAACCACTTTTCATATGTTGATTTAAAACTGCACTATCCACAAGTGTTTTTTAGCCTTCATATCATGTTCTCCTGTTTTATCTGATGAAAACACAAATATTATTGCATGATGATGTTTGTTTTTGAAATGCGCATAATAAAATACATGGAACTCCTTTAACCATCTTTTGATCTTATATTATATATATATATATATATATATATATATATATATATATATATATATATATATATATATATATATATATATATATATATATATATATATATATATATGTATGTGTATATATATGTGTATATATATATATATACACATATATATACAAATATACATATATATACATATATATATATATATATATATATATATATATATATATATATATGTATGTGTATATATATGTGTATATATATACACATATATATACACATATATATATATATATATATATATATATATATATATATATATATATATATATATATACATACATATATACATATAAATATCGATATATGTATGTATGCATATATATACATATATATATATATATATATGCATACATACATATATGTATATTTATATATATATATATATATATATATATATATATATATATATATATATATATGACCCTGTCGGAAACTGGCGAATCTCCAGAGTAAAAAGAGTCACGTTTTAAGCGCAATATAAATATATGTATATACAGGGCGTTCCAAAAAAATGTATACACAATTTGATTAAAATTATTTAAAGGTGTGCATACAATTTTTTAGGACACCCTGTATATATATATATATATATATATATATATATATATATATATATATATATATATATATATATATGCATATATGTATATATATTTTATCACTCTTGTCGGAAATAGGTCTATTTATCCATCTTAAAATATTCATCCGGATGTGTGTGAGAGTATGAGAGAGTGTGCGCGTGAATCTGTGTATATATATATGTGTGTGTGTGTGTGTGTGTCTGTGCGTGTGTGTGAGTGTCTGTGTTTAGCAATGTAGATAAATGCCAGAACTTATTGCTTAGATTCGTTCTCAATGATGTAAAGCTTTTAAATAAAAAAACATGTTATACGGTTACTAGCACTCTTTGAATAAAAGACAATTGAAATTTAGTTTTCATTCTTACATGGGTAGTTGTCTTTTTTAAATTCATCATCAAATTGCCTACCACTATGTTACGCCTAATGAAAGGGCAGGAAATTAACATTCTGGTTAACTCGTTGGACAAATCGTCCTGCTGTATTTCGTTACTCTTCCCTATATTCTGTATTCTAATCCCATCAATATAATATTTGACTTTTTCTCTTTTTCTCTTTTTCTCTCCATAAAACAATCACGTACTGGAGACGATATATAAGATATGCTCCTTCCTTGCGCTCTCATATTTGTGGCATTGGGGCTGAGAGTTGAGATTGGCATCAGAGTTGAGATTTCCTTTCATCTTGTGGTCAATGAAGAAATTATTATTAAAATGATTTATGGGCTTTGGTAGATAATTGAATATCTAGACAAATCAGAAGACGTTGTGGAATTCCCTGAGTTTTCAATATATTAGAGGTACTTCAAATTGGAATAATTTGCCTTCCTTTGCTTTGCCAGGTTTTCGTTGTTTATTTTGTTGCTGTTGTGGCATATCTTTATTTTCATAGACTTTCTCTAAGCCACCTATTTTTTAATTATTCTGGAAACCGCTTGCCATGTGAATCAAAGGGAATAATCAAGGTTGCCATGTGACTCAAATGGAATAATCCAGGTTGCCATGTGAATCATCAAATGGAATAATCAAGGTTCCCATGTGAATCAAAGGGAATAATCAAGATAGCCATGTGAATCAAATGGAATAATCATGGTTGCCATGAGAATCAAATGGAATAATCATGGTTGCCATGAGAATCAAATGGAATAATCAAGGTTGCCATCATTCAATCTTTCAGAATTTGGATAAACATAAAGAAACTATAGATAACAATTTAGGATCTTGAACAACTGAAACAAAAATAAAAAACATAGAAGATGTAGTGGAGAATCTACGCAAGACGACACATAATTTGCACGTGATCGGTGTCCATATGATCAATGATTCATACAATGTTTCACTAGACAGAGCAAATATAACTGATTTTCTCATCAAATATGTATTTTTCAATACTAAGTATTCAATATGGAAAACTTGAATGATATTATTTGCATTTCCATTCAATACATCACATTTAGTGTGATGTGGAATACATAGGAAATAGTGGTGAATGATCTACCTGATATTGAGCTGGATTAATATTACTGTGTTGGCTTAATATTACTCCACTACTCAAAATCCAGACGTCTTTATCACACAGTTGACATACGTCATTAGAGCAATGCATATAATAAATACCAAGAAATTAATTTGTTGTTTTTATTGTATTCATATGCATTGTCTCTCTGAAAGTAAAATAAAGTTAACGCTTTCTGCATACCCGTATCAATTAATTATAAGTTCCCCATATTGCCAAACCATAAGAGCCACACATCACTGACTTATGAAGAGAATGAAATATTGGCGTTGCATCTATTAATATCATTCTTGTGTATTCTAATGATTCTATATTGTGAAGTGCCCAACACTCTTGAGGAATTAAAATTACCCCTAGAATTGATATTTCCTTTGGCATCTAGTCAAATATATACACGGGTGTATATTTCGTAGTATCTTGTCAAGTTTATTCACTAATTTATATTCACATTTATATTATTGGGAAAAGAACCAACGCCTTGAAATGTGCCACTGCTTAGTTTAACGTAAATCAATGACTATGGTATAAATGTAGCGTATTAGATAATAACGATTATCTTAATGACTGGAAGAAATTACAGATGGATGCCACCCAAATGACAGAATAAGAGTCAAGTTATTTATTGCATAATATTTCAGCAAAGAAAAGAAAATTGATTAGTGATACTTATGTAGTGAGGAGAAATCATTAGCAAAATGACTTGTTTTAATTTAATCTGATGTTGGAAACATTATCAAATTTACACTAAGAAATTTCCCTCAATTCTTATGATTATTCTTGGCACCACATGGTACAATATTTTACATGGGTATAATTATCGTACCATTACTAATCCGGCAAGTGACGTGGAAGTCCAGTTATAATTAGACAAGATCTAATAAAACCAAAACCTGTCCGAAGTGATCAAACGTACTTATTAATGTTATAGGTGGATTGGCAGTATCGGTAGAGAGTCGGATGCCATGCTTTCAGCATAGTTACGTCCCTTTACAGACTGAGTTCAAATCCCGCCGAGGTTAACTTTGCCTTTCATCCTTACGTGGTAAATAAAATAAAGTACCAGTAATGTACTGCGTAATTGCTGACCTTGTGCCAAATGTAACTATTGGTTTCTCATCCTCATCGTTCGAGTATTATCATATTGTATCCTCGCGACATAAATTATGATTACCCCAAATGATGTACAATAGATCAACTAATATTCTCATAGATAGTTAGACTGTTTCAGGAAAGAATTGTTGGACATACTTTACGGTCAAAACCAACCGGCAAGAGACCCAGGTGTAGGCTGGGAGCAAGACGGTTGGATAACATCCATGAGCTCGCCAGGTCTCGCTTGGGTATCCAGCCGGATAAATGGGAGACGTTTGCTTCTGAGAGGACCCGCTGGAAGAAGAAGAAGAAGAAGAAGAAGAAGAAGAAGAAGAAGAAGAAGAAGAAGAAGAAGAAGAAGAAGAAGAAGAAGAAGAAGAAGAAGAAGAAGAAGAAGAAGAAGAAGAAGAAGAAGAAGAAGAAGAAGAAGAAGAAGAAGAAGAAGAAGCATAATAATAATAATAATAATAATAATAATAACCAACTGGAAATCACGAGGCCCAGATGGTGAGCAGGGTATTGGATTAAAAATATAACATCCCTCCACCCGAAACTGACAACCATGTTCAATGACTGCTTGATGTCAGGTGAGGTACCAGAGTGGTTGACAAAAGGTACCACAACTCTGATAATGAAAGACCGACTCAAGGGTAATGATGTTACCAACTATAGACATATCACATGTCTGTCCGTAACGTGGAAACTGTTGACAAGCATTGTGTCTGAGGAAATCTACCATCACCTCCACACAAACAACTTGTTACCTGACGAACAGAAAGGATGCCGAAAGAAGTCACGTGGTACAAAGGACCAGTTACTTATTGATAAGATGGTAATGAGGAATTGCAAGAGGAGACACACTGGTCTTGCCATGGGATGGATAGACTACCAAATGGCATTTGACATGGTGCCTCATTCTTGGATAACAAAAAACCTGGAGATCTTCAAGGTGGCAGATGACATCAGACAGTTGTTGGTCAAAAGTATGAAGTCCTGGGAAACAGAGTTAACATCAACTGGAGAATCCTTGGGAAGCGTGAAGATCAAGAGAGGTATCTTCCATGGAGATAGTCTGTCCCCTCTGTTGTTTGTCCATGGCCTGATGACCCTGACCAGTGTACTGCGAAAAGTGAGAGCAGGATACAGTTTGGGAAAGGGAGGGCTTACCATCAAACACCTCCTCTTCATGGACGATCTTAAGCTCTTCGGGAAGAGTGAGAAGGAGTTGGATGTGCTTGTTGACACTGTCCGTACTTTAACCAATGATATATGTATGCAATTTGGTATTAGTAAGTGTGGAGTCATTGTGATGAAGAGGGTAAGTTGAGCAAAAGTAACGGAATCCAGGTACCAACGGGTAAGATGATAAAGGAAATTGACTCTGAAGAAGGATACAAGTATTTGGGCGTTCTGGAGGCTGATGACATCAAGAACAACAAAATGAAGGAATTGATAAGAACTGAATACATTCGGAGAGTAAGGAGCGTATTAAAGTCACATCTGAACAGCAGGAATGCCATACGTGCAGTAAATTCCCAAGCTGTGTCTATTATTAGGTACAGTGCGGTAATTCTGAGATGGAATGTTGCTGAACAGAAAGAAATGGATAGGAAGACTAGGAAGCTATTGACTATCTACAACATGTTCCACAAGTGGAGTGATGTCGATAGACTCTACTTAAGGAGATCTGAGGGTGGAAGAGGTCTTATCAGCATAGAGGAATGTGTTCAGATGGAGAAAAACAACCTACACAAATACGTGACTGATAGTAAGGAGCCAATGCTCAGAACTGTACTGAAGGAGGGGACAATAGGCCAGGGGATGTCCAAGGAGGAAATAACATCAAGGAGAAAGAGCAACCTTCAGGAAAAATTCCTTCATAGTACCTTCTTTGTGAAAACTGAATTTAGAGATCCACAGACATGGAACTGGTTGAAAAGAGGAGATTTTAAAAAGGGTACAGAAGGAATGTTAATGGATGCGCAGGAGCAGGCTCTCAAAACGAAGTGGGTGAAACACCATATTTACAAGGAGGAGGCTAGCCTACTGTGCAGGATCTGTGGAGAGAGAGAGGAGACTGTGGCTCACATTGTATCCGAGTGTAAACACCTAGCCCAGACTCACTATAAGGGCTGGAGACATGATGTGATGGGCTGGGTGATCCACTGGCACCTATGCAAAGTAAACAATTTATCACATTCTGAGAAGTGGTATGAGCATAAACCGAGAGGCGGTGATAGAAAAGGATCAGGTGAAGGTACTGTGGGATTTTAGGAACAGACGGACAAGAAACTGGAACACAATAGACCTGACCTGGTGGTTGTGGACAAAGAAAAAAGATCGTGCCTGATTGTGGATGTGGCCTGCACATTCGAGACGAGAGTACAAGAGAGGGAGAGGGAGAAAATTAACCGATACCAGGACTTAAAGTGGGAGGTAAAAAGGATTTGGAACTGCCATAAAGTCAGAGAGATCCCGATTGTCATAGGCGCACTAGGGACTATCTCAAAAAGTTTCCAGGGATGGTTAAAGAAAATTGGCCCCTTCACGCTTTTTGGAACGCTTCAAAAGGCATGCTTGCTGGGAACAGCAAGAACCCTCCGATACGTCCTGAATATATGAGGCTGCAGGTAGTGGCTTGATATTCATTTCAACAAACTTTCCAGTTAACTAACATCAATGACTGAGACTCAAAGAGTAATAACAACAACAATAATAATAATAATAATAATAATAATAATAATAATGGATAGGAAGACTAGGAAGCTATTGACTATCTACAACATGTTCCACAAGAGGAGTGATGTCGATAGACTCTACCTAAGGAGATCTGAGGGTGGAAGAGGTCTTATCAGCATAGAGGACTGTGTTCAGATGGAGAAAAACAACCTATACAAATACGTGACCTATAGTAAGGAGCCAATGCTCAGAGCTGTACTGAAGGAGGGGAGAGTAGGCCAGGGGATACCCAAGGAGGAAATAACATCAAGGAGGAAGAGCAGCCTTAAGGGAAAATCCCTTCATAGTACCTTCTTTGAGAAAACTGAATTTAGAGATCCACAGACATGGAACTGGTTGAGAAGAGGAGACCTCAAAAAGGCTACAGAAGGAATGCTAATGGCTGCGCAGGAGCAGGCCCTCAAAACGAAGTGGTTGAAGCACCATATCTACAAGGAGGAGGCTAGCCCACTGTGCAGGATCTGTGGAGAGAGAGAGGAGACTGTGGCTCACATTGTGTCCGAGTGTAAACACCTAGCCCAGACCCACTATAAGGGCTGGAGACACGATGTGATGGGCAGGGTGATCCACTGGCACCTGTGCAAAGTAAACAATCTACCACATTCTGAGAAATGGTATGAGCATAGGCCAGAGGCGGTGATGGAGAACAGTCAGGTGAAGGTGCTGTGGGATTTTAGGATACAGACGGACAAAAAACTGGAACACAATAGACCTGACCTGGTGGTTGTGGACAAAGAAAAAAGATCGTGCCTGATTGTGGATGTGGCCTGCCCGTTCGACACGAGAGTGCAAGAGAAGGAGAGGGAGAAAATTAACCGATACCAGGACCTAAAGTGGGAGGTGAAAAGGATTTGGAACTGCCATGAAGTCAAAGTGATCCCGATTGTCATAGGCGCACTGGGGACTATCTCCAAAGGTTTCCAGGGATGGTTAAAGAAAATCGGCCCCTTCACGCTTTTTGGAACGCTTCAAAAGGCATGCTTGCTTGGAACGGCAAGAACCCTCCGATACGTCCTGAATATCTGAGGCTGCAGGTAGTGGCTTGATATTCAATCCAACGGACTTTCCAGTTAACCAACATCAATGACTGAGATTCAAGGAATAATAATAATAATAATAATGTTTTCTTTATTAACCACAAGGGTTCACATAAAGTAGACATTAAGGACAGTGCAGGACAATACAGGACGGTACAAATGGGCATTTCTGCGTGTAAAAAACAAAAACAGAGGATGTAACAAAAAAAATAACAATGAAAAATTCCCCAATAGGGGGGAGACTTCGGAGGGACATTTGTGGAGAAAGCCCAGTAAAAATCCACAGTGATCCTGACCACCAAGGCAAGTGCCCTCTCCCAGTTTTTCACCTTTAATTTACAGATATATACTCAGAGTAGGCCCATTCACTCGGGCCATTCTTGCTTCTCTCACCCATCTTTCAACAAAATGCTGGGAAGAGAGCACTTCCCTCTCTACTCTGATTTTCCTTTTCAAATGAAATTTGAAAAAGTCAATCAGAGCATCACCGAAGAGGTAAGTGCTCGTCTTCAGCCCTTTCAAACGTGTCCACCATACTATCTCTTTCGCCATGGCCACCAGACAGATAAAAACTGCCTGCCCTTCCCGGCTAAAGGAGGAGGGCGGGGCAATCCTCACGATGGACTCAGATGATAGCCGGATCCGTCCTACACGCGACAGCAGGTGTTCGACATAAACCCACAAGTCAGCAATTTTCGGACACAGGACGAGTGCGTGCAGGACGGTTTCGTCGCCCTGCTGACGGCACCTCCATGCCTGTAGAGTTTATCCCGAACTGGTAAGGCTCCTCGGTAGCACTGCCAGGCCAGAGATTTCTGGAAGTTGTCCATAGGCACTGGCCCGAAAGTTCTTCCGAAGAGATTGGCTAGTTGGTTTTCGTCGACGCCTAGAGTTTCCCCAAGTACGTCGTCGCTCTTCCGCTCCACTAATCTACTATAGAACGCCGCGGTGGAGTTTCCACCGATCACATTGCCCGATTGGTCGAGGGCTGTGAGCGCCTGAAGACATTCCAGTCTCCAGGCGCTCCCTCTCGGTCTTCGCTTGACCCAGGACTGCAGCTCCGTCAAGGAAACGAGCTGGGGAAATACACCTGATCACCGTGGAGATGTCGTAGCCTGAGCGCGTGTGTGCGCATCATCAGCCACGGCATTCCCAGCCCTCCACGTAGCGGGTGTTGACAGCAGATGGACCGCCTGAACATCGGAGCGCGTCCCTTCCACAAAAAGCGAAAGAGCAATCGCTCCAGAGCAGTCAGGCGGGGCTTAGGACAAGGTACGACGGTCAGGCGGTAGCAGATGACAGACGCGATATACGCGTTAGCCACCTCTGCTCGACCTTTCAGGGATTGCTTCCTCTCCGCCCATTTCTGGGTGAGAGAAGCCACCCTGCTCGTCACCTCGTCCCAGTTTTTGTCCGTCTGGAGGGCCGGACCGAACTAGACCCCTAGCAATTTAACCGGTCCGTCCGTCCAGCGTCCAACGACGCTGTTGGACGGCATGGACCTGCCACTCCAGATGCTGAGCTGCAGGCCCTCTGACTTTTCCTGGTTGATCATTGCTCCTGTCACCGCTTCATATTCTCTTAGTATAGTGCTGATCGCCTCGATGTGTTTGGCGTTCGACACCACTACGGTGACATCATCCGCATATGCTGACACGGATCTTCCGCATCCTAGTTCGCGCGGGGCGCCGCTCAACGTCTCCAGTTTGTGCAGTAATGGTTCGAGAGTCAATACGTACAAGAGGGACAGGAGGGGACATCCTTGGCGGACCGAGCGCATGATGTTGAACGGTTCCGACAGCACAGAGCAGATGTCGCTGTGCATGGCAGCGATCCAGCGTCTGAAGACGGGCCCAAAGCCATCCGCCCTCAGGACTGCCGCTAGGTAACAATGGTCGACCCTATAGAAAGCTTTCGACTGATCTAAATTGATCAAGGACCCACCCGTGCCAGGTTCCCTAGCTACACTCTCTACGATGTATCGCATTAGGTGGAGGTTGTCGTGGATGGATCTGTCGGGAATTGCGCATGTCTGCGCCTCTCCCACCAGACCACCAACGACAAGCGCCAACCTCTTTGCTAGCACCTTGGCCAAAATCTTGAACTCTGTGTTTAGCAGAGTTATGGGCCTGAAATTATCTATGTTATCCCCCTTGTTCGGATCCTTTCTCAGCAGTGCCACCGCTCCTCGGCTCACAGAACTGGGAATTCTCCCGTTCTGTTGCCAGTTGCATTAGACGTCCGCCAAGAGGACTCCGAACAAGTCTGGCATCTGTACGTAAAGTTCATAGGGCAGAACATCCAAACCAGGCGATTTACCCCTTGTGCAGCCAGTCATTGCCTCCCTTACTTCAGCGGCTGTTATCGGATTTTCGCAACACTCCGCCTCAGTGGCCGAGAGCCGCGGCAGTCCTTCGAGGTAGACACTAAAGTGCATTCCTCGACCCGGCCCACCGCGGCCCCCGAACAGTTGAGCGAAGTGTCGCTGAAAAGCTTCACACATTTGCCCGGGATCGAGTAGCATGCGCCCGTCGTGGTCCACCAAAGACCGGATCGTGGCTTTGTTGCCACGACGCGCCTCCGCCACTCGGGCCCATTGAACGGCTTTCGTCCCCTCGTGTCTAAGAGCACGCACACTAGCTCTGAAAACGCAGCCTTCATGCTTTGCATTGAAGAATTGGTCAAGGGCCAATTTCGTCGCACGCACGTTGGTCGCAATGCCTTTGCTAAGCGCCTCGTCTAATTTTCTAACTAGTTCTCCCTCTGCTCTATTTTTCTCTATCGCCTAAGCCTTACTAAACCTAATCGATTCTATTCTAATCGCTCTTTTCAGAGCAAACCACCACTTGTTGCTGACGATGGCCCGCGTCAACGCCCGCTTAATTAGTTCGCTAATCCGGTCTCTGTAGGCCTTGCGCGCTGGTAAGGACGCGTTTAGCTTCCAGTAGCCGGGTCCTCGTCTATGAAGCCTATCTAAGTCAAGCACACAGATCACGAATTTGTGGTCCGTGTAGCTGACTATTTTGAATTGTGGACAGCCTATGCTAGACCTATCTATTTCCCTACAAAATACTCTATCTAGATATGATCTGGATGACCCTATGCGATTTGTCCAAGTCCACATTGGCACATTCGAGAAATCCAATCGGTACCTGTCAGACAGTTCAAAACGCCTGAGCAGGTTGGTGAGGCTCTTGCACCCTCCAGCCCTATCTGATAATCCCACACAGTCCCAGCGTGCATCTAAGATCCCGTTCCAGTCGCCCACTAACACTAAAGAGCGGGACGTTCCAAGAAAGGTCTCCAGACGCCGGAAGAAATCAGGCCGCCCTGCTCCTGTCGGGGCATAGACGGCCACTAGCCTGAAAGCTTGCCCGTCTCCGCTGGTCACGTCCAGCACCACCAACTTAACCTCTGGGTCCAGGAAGATGGCCCGTATGGCGAGATCCAAACCTCTGATGGCCACTACATCTATGTTTAGTGACCTGAGGTCGTTGAGCAGGTGACCCTGCTTCCATGACGACCCCAAGCCACGCGCATTTATGCTGCCTATTCTGAGTGAGGTCATGTTTAAAATAGAGTGGAAAAGATGGGAAAGACTACTTACCGTACTTTTCGTAGAGGAGGTATGGTTTTTCCATCCCTTTTCACTTGATCGTCTGGTGAAGGGACCGTTGAATCGTCCCTTCGGCTGGTCGTCGGCTCTTCTATGAGTATGTCCGAATATACTCTTCAGTTGAGTGTCCCTCCTAGGTCTCTGAAATCACCAACTGCGATGGGGAATTTCGTTTTAATGTTTGTGTATTGTTTCTGTGCTATTTTTAGCAGTCTTATGTTAGTTGGCATTTTGATTGGTGCTGGTATTATGTAGTCGTGTTGTGAAATGTCTGTGTGTTCAATTATGTAAGTCATTAGTTTCTTGTTGTGTGTATTTATTGCCGTGCATTTGTTTTTCTGGGGGTGATGTGTGGTTCTGCTATTTTCTTGTCGTTGTTGCTGGGTGTGTGTGTTTTTTTGTTTTGTTTGCGATGTTGGTGCTTGTGGTGGTGGTGTTGAAGGTGTTGTTGGCGGTGGGGTAGTCGTCGGTGGTGATGGTGGTGCTAGTGTGGGTGGTGATGGTGTTGGTGGTGTTGCTGCTGTGGGTCTCTTTGCAGTAGACTTTGCCCTTTTCTCATTTCTTTCCTCCCTTTTCAAAGGCGACGATGCGCTGCTTCTGCGTTTGTGCCTTCTTGCGACCTTTTGCCATCCCTCTCCCACCTCACACTCCATGTCTGATTCTGTAAGGTCGGGGAGGGGTACCAGCTCCACTCTTTCACCTGTTGTTGTTGGTGATGTTTGCACTGGCGTCTCTGTTGCAGCTGCATTTGGTATTGCTCTTGTTGTTGTTAATACTTCCACTGCTGCTGCTGTATTTGATTTCCGTGGCGTGGGTATGGGTGCCACGGACCTATCGTTCCTGGTTGCCGCTTGTCCTGTTGCTGGTAGCCGTGGAGCTGGTTTCGGAAGGAGGGGGGTTTTCTCCTTTCTCAGGGTCTTCTCGTTGCAGAAGGCCCTGAGGTGAGTCTTCAATCCACAACGAAAGCTTTTCGGGCGTTTGCTCTCAACACTTATGAGCAGTTGAGTGCCGTTATCGAAGTCTATCACATCCGGGATAGCTTCGATGCACTCCTGGTTGGTTTGGATTAACATCTCAATGGAGGTGCCGACCCAATCCTCTCTTACTTTTTTCTGTACTTGCAGTACAGTTGTTTTGTCCTCGATTCCGACGAGGACAAACGCGGCCAGCCAAGAAGGGGCCATCCGGGGGGAGGGGAGACGTGGATAAGTTTGACCCTCACAATTTTTTGCCCGCAGTAGGAGGGCACCAACACAATTTCCTCGCTCCTTAGGGTCACTAAGGATTGAGCCTTTGCCTCCTGGGGTGTGGCAAAAAGTACGTCTACGGTGGCATATTTCTTGCCTCGTGTGATGTGCGTTTTCCGCTGCCACACAGGCCCCAAGGCTTTTTGTATTTGAGCCTCTGTGGCTCTTTCAACCCTACGGGATTTTATACTTACTGTACGGTACGTGACCGTACAATGCTGCCTTGCAGATTGCTCGGTGTCCAGTTTTTGTCACCATCTTCTTCGCTTCCTCTAATTCCTCATTTGTTATGAGGATGGTTTCCAGGTTCTTTGCGATACCTGCAAACGAGATTGGTTTTTCTTTGCTGCTGTTGTTGTTGTTGCTGCTGCTGCTGTTGTTGTTGCTGTTGCTGCTAATGCTGTTGTTGTTTATGCTGCTACTGTTGTTTTCCTTGTCACTGTTGCTGCTGTTATTACGGCTGCTACTGCTATTATTCCTGACGTCAGACGAATGAAATGGGTTTTCGTATTTCCCGCACACCTTTTTCGTCGTCGTCGTCGTCGTGGAGAAATCTTGCTCGCTTTGCACGTGATTTTTCTTTTCTGGCGTCGCTTGCGAAAGAGAAGGGAGGGAGAGAGACACATTTAGAGAAGGGAGGGAGAGAGACAATCCTCTCTCTGCTGTAGTGACGATTGAGGAAGAAGAAGACGGAATGAGTGGGAGTGACCTATGAAAATTCTTTTTCGTAGCCATGTTGTTTTTTTATTTAAAATAAATATTGGGCACAAAACCTCAATAGGCGGTTATTTAACCCCGAATGGCCAAATAACGGGCAGAAAGACCCCTCTCACGAGGAGAAGGGTGTTTTTGTCTACAAGTTGGTTAAAGTTTTAAACAATTTACAATTGTTATAGCGGTCAAAATTTACAATATCTTACAGAGCCGAGCCTCCGTCAACCATAGCATTCAATAATAAAAATAATAATAATAATAATTGATATTATGTAATTTAATATGAAGATCAAATTCGAACTAACAAACTGAGAGACTTAAATGTAAAATCTTCTCAACGTGCATATTGTTTTGTCCGATTTGTTGTTCGGAATGGAAATGTAACATAATGCATCCTTGTAAAGTATACATGTTAAAGTAATTTCTTATTTTACTGCTGATAATATGTCAATGTACAATTACACCTACATCTTTACTACTGAAATATTGCCATCGAACGGTGTTTCAGTATGTCAATTGCGGAAGTTTTTAGAAGAATGTATTGTTACTTATTAAAATAACAGATTCTTAGGGCTTATAGGATGAGTTGAAATCAGCATTTAATTGTACATGCACTTTCACGTGTGTCAAGTAGAGGAACTAGACCAAGCATTTTGTATTTAAAAAAAGAGTGTGGATATTAAATTAGGTTGTGTTAAAACTCACTTTGACAGCGTTATCGCATGAATTAAAATGACGAGAATCAACAACATACACACTATTACTTGAGATTATCTATCTGTTAAACTCTCATATCTATATTAACAAAACTATGGATATCACAAAGAGAAATTAACACCCCCCTTAACTAACACTTCTCGTAAAAGTCAGAAAAGATTTGAACGGCTGTATTGGAAAATGATTGCAGTGAAAATTGAAAAAAATAGTAAATGAAAGCATAATTTAAGAGGACAAATCTCAGATCTCCTCTAATAACCAACACATTTCCGTTATCTGCAAAAATATTCAGTACTTTGTAGACTAATATACCCCGATAATGATTGATTTCTGTACTGTAACTAAAATCGTGACCTAAAAGTCAGACATATCAATTAGTTACTATCGATTTGTTATTTCATAATGCGTTTAAATGTAATATATTCCTCACTTATATTAGTCTCTCTAAAAATATTTTATGTATATTAAATATTTCTATGTTTTAAGATATCTCTAAGCGCTTCTTTCCCGAGTCATTTCGTACGCTATATGAAGGTAGAAACACATACACGTGGTTATCTTTACTAAACGCATGCATCACACGACATATTTAGGAATAAATACAAAAAAAAAAACACACAAACATACACGATCCTTCTTCTTCTCACACTTTTTCTTTTCACCCTTTGTTTCTTATCCTGTCTCCTGATGTAGAACTAGTGTCCGAAAAGGAAAATATCTCTTCTATACTCTACTATATCAAGCTTAAAACTAATATATTGCTGATACATGGTTATTCCTGTGATTCCGTCCAATGTTTACGCAATGATTGGTGCAGTTGTGTGTATTTATACATACATGCAAACACACGCACACACACACACATATATATATATATATATATATATGTGTATGTATATGTATGTATATATATATATATATATATATGTATATATATATATATATATATATATATATATATATATATATATATATATATATATATATATATATATACCTACATACATATATATATATATATATATATATATATATGTTTTAATTCAAAATATTAAAAAAAATATAGACATTCGTGAGATCAAGTATATTTTATTATACATATTCCAGAGGTACTGAGCTATCTTCAACAGTACGTCCTCATTAGATAAAATAAGATGATGCATGACATACCCTGACTAAGTAGATGGTTAAAATTCAGTCATGGCAGTGGATAAGATATGACAAAACTCAATATTTATATACCTTAAGATTGAGACATGAAAAGATTACATATATACAGAGGGTGCGTGTGAGAAAGCTTATAAAGATACATAATAATAAACAACTACTAATATAATACAAACTTACATAACTGTTAGAGATTCAAATAATTTAAATTATTGAAGAAAGAAGAAGTGAAAAACAGAGAAAGGAACAGATGAGGAAAAAGAGAGTGAGTAGAAGTAGAGAAATATCTTATGCACGAAAGCAAAAGAAAATTGATTAAGGATAGAGAGGCGAGGAGAAAATCATTTTTATAGTATAAAGCATAGGGAGGAAGATTTGTATTGTCGTGGATAAATAGCGTATAATTAGATGATGCAAAAATATATATATAAATAAATATATATTTGGGTAGCTTTGTGAATGAATAATTTAGAATCATTAAATTATCTAGAAATAATCAATCAATCAAAATATCAAATATATCTGGGTGTATGAGGGTTTATTTTCGAATCCTTAACTTAATTAGAAATAGTCTATTAGTCAATTATATATATACCAGCGTATCCGGATGACCGTTAAATTTCGAATCTTTATGTTAGTTCAAAATAGTGAATTAATCTAAAGACATAATATTTCAGGCTATAGAATTTATAAGTATTTATATTATAGTATAATATCATATTTAAAGTATTTTCAAACATGAGAAAGAAGAGACTTAATATTTTCTTCATCCCGAAGGTAATCCAAATTAAATTATAATAAACAAATTTTATATTAAAGAGATTTTATATTAAAGAATAATCATTATATAATTTAGAAAATAATTACAATTATAACTTTAAAAATAAAAAATAAAAAATTAGAATGCCCTTAAGTATCCAAAGGCCTTATAAGTATACTTAAAAAGGGTATTATTAAACTAGATATACGCATTTGTCTAAATTTATATAAAGAGTAGATTGTTTAAAGTTTAAGACGATAATAGTCCGTTATATATAATATAATAAATATAATTTCTGTTAATAGTGTTAAAAATAAAGTGTTACGTCAATTATTATATTAAAAAAAATTATTCAACTAGGATCATGTAATACATATATACTATAAATATGCGAATCAAACTTCACCGATACTGCCAATCCACCGCCCTACATATAATAAATAATAAATACAATTACTGTTAACAATGTTATAATTGAAGTTTTATATCAAGTTAAGTGGAAAAAGTTTGTCGACTAGGATCGTGTACGACACATATACCATAAATATATAAATCAAACATCTTGAATCTTAAAACAACATATTCAAAATAAATAAATGAATGGTTTACGATTCCTTATAATTGTCAAACATATAAGCTATATACTTTTAAAAAATACAATAAACGCCGAAAAAAAAATGTATTTAAACAATCAAATGATATGCATAATCATCAAAAGATCATGTTAACAGTCTATATATTTATATATAACTCTTAATCCAACATTAAACATATCGTAAATAAATAAAAATTATTACAAGGTTTTATAATCTGTTATAGTATCGTTTTACACACTCGGTTGATAATAAACGTCAAAATTAAAACTTCAATGTTTTTTTCCTGACTTTTTGTGAGGCTTGGAATGTAGAAGAAGCTTTATGCAAGCAATTTGAGAATAATTCACTTTTTAGCAAGTTATTATTCTTCTATTACACCTAACCTATTAAATAAGGCTTTGTATTATGCTTACAAACATAAAGATCTAACTGCAGATGAAATCAATATCATATTAAATGCTAGAAGAAATCTAATTAATTTTAACAATGAATATTGGACCCGTTCAGATAGGAATAGAAACTTTGACATTACCATGGGATCACCGAACTCTGCGCAGGTTACCGATCTTCTGGGTATGTTTATCTTAAATATGGTAAATAGAAAACTGCCGGAGATTACCGGTGGTTTATATGGGGACGATATTTTATTTACGGTTGTCAAGCATAGCAATACAGAACTAAATAGGGTTAAGAAAACTATAATTGAATTCTTTAAAAATTACAACCTTAAATTAGAAGTTGAAAGTAGTACCAAAATAGTTAATTTCCTTGACGTCACCCTTAACTTAAACTCAGCATGTTATTACCCTTTCCATAAGCTCAAATGAAAATTTAAATTACGTTAGCTATTACTCTAATCACCCTAAATCCGTGAAAAATGCTATAGTCAATAGTGTACAGAAACGCATAACTGGAATATCCGCTAATAAATCCATATTTGATGAAAATGCAGGATATTATAATGACGCGCTACGTAAGGCAGGTTATAAAAATAATATTGAATATATAGATAATAATAATTTGAATTATAATCCGGATAAAAATAAGACTAACATAAATAAACTAGATTCTAAAAATTATAATACGGTTAATAAATCGGGGAAAAAAATCAGAACTAAATCAGTTATATGGTTTGCTCCTCCCGCATCTGTAGCAATCAAAACACCACTCGCAAATCTATTCTTTAAAGCTTTAGATAAATACTTCCCCATAAAACATAAATACCGTTCGATATTTAACAGACACACAATTAAGCTTTCTTATTCTATAACTATGAATATGGCCCAGAACATTGCAAAAATAAATAGTAGAATTTTAAATCATAACCAACAAACAATTAGGGATAATGAATATAATAACACTAGCAATATTAATACTAGGAATAACAATAACATTAACCTAAGCACTATCAATAGAACGCTTCCAAGTACTAGCAATGTTAATGTCAATTGTTCAACGTATAGTAATAACAATAAATCGAAATGTAATTGTAGAAATAGACCAGATTGCCCTCTGCAAAATAATTGTCTGGATAGCAATCTGGTCTATAAAGCAAATAACATCACATACTGGTGCAAATTCCTCGACATTTAAATTAAGATTTTCGAATCACAAATATTCTTTTTCGAATCCTAATAGGAAACTTTCGACCACTTTATCACAACTTATATGGTCATTAAAAGACAAAAATTTAAAATACTCGATTTCTTGGTCAAAACTGTGTAATGGTCAAATATACTTGAATTCTTCAATATCACCTAACTGCAATCTTTGTACTATGGAGACCCTGTTAATAATTACTAATTGTGATAATTTAATTAACAAAAAAAGTGAATTATTTTCAAATTGCTTACATAAAGCTTCTTCTGCATTCCAAGCCTCACAAAAAGTCAGGAAAAAACATTGAATAAATAAGTTTTAATTTTGACGTTTATTATCAACCGAGTGCGTAAAACGATACTATAACAGATTATGAAACCTTGTAATAAGTTTTAATTATTTACGATATGATTAATGTTGGATTAAGGGTTCTATATAAACAGATAGATTGTTAACATGATCTTTTGATGAGTATGCATATCATTTGTTTGTTTAAATACATTTTTTTTTTCGGGGTTTATTGTATTTTTTTTAAAGTATATAGCTTATATGTTTGACAATTATAAGGAATCGTAAACCATTCATTTATTTATTTTGAATATGTTGTTTTAAGATTCAAGATGTTTGATTTATATATTTATGGTATATGTGTCGTACACGATCCTAGTCGACAAACCTTTTCCACTTAACTTGATATAAAACTTCAATTATAGCATTGTTAACAGTAATTGTATTTATTATTTATTATATGTATATAATTGATTATTATCGACTTAAACTTTAAACAGTACACTCTGTATGTATTTAGACAAATGTTTATATCTAGTTTAATAACATCCGTTTAGGTACATTTATAAGTGCCATGGATAATTAAGGACATTCTATTGTTATAATTGTTAATTATTTTCTAAATTATATAATGATTATTTTTTAATTTAACTTTTTTAATATAATTTAACTTGCATTACTTTCGGGATGAAGAAAATATTAAGTCTCTTCTTTCTCATGTTTGCAAATACTTTAAATATGATATTATTCTATAATATAAATACTTATACATTTTATAGCCTGAAATATTATGCCTTTAGATTAATTCACTATTTTGAGCTATAAAGATTCGAAATTTAACGGTCATCCGGATACGCTGGGATATATATAATTGATTAATAGACTATTTCTAATTAAGTTAAGGATTCGAAAATAAACCCTCATATAACTACACCCAGATATATTTGATATTTTGATTGATTGATTATTTCTAGATAATTTAATGATTCGAAAGTATTCATTCACAAAGCTATGCCCAAATATATATTTATTTATATATATATTTTTGCATCATCTAATTATACGCTATTTATCCACAACATTACAAATCTCCCTCCCTATGCTTTATACTATAAAAATTATTTTCTTCTCGTCTCTCTATCCTTAATCAATTTTCTTTTGCTTTCGTGCATAAGATATTTCTCTACTTCTACTCACTCTCTTTTTCCTCATCTGTTCCTTTCTCCGTTTTTCACTTCTTCTTTCTTCAATAATTTAAATTATTTGAATCTCTAACAGTTATGTAAGTTTGTATTATATTAGTAGTTGTTTATTATTATGTATCTTTATAAGCTTTCTCACACGCACCCTCTGTATATATGTAATCTTTTCATGTCTCAATCTTAAGGTATATAAATATTGAGTTTTGTCATATCTTATCCACTGCCATGACTGAATTTTAACCATCTACTTAGTCAGGGTATGTCATGCATCATCTTATTTTATCTAATGAGGACGTACTGTTGAAGATAGCTCAGTACCTCTGGAATATGTATAATAAAATATACTTGATCTCACGAATGTCTATTTTTGTTAATATTTTGAATTAATATTAATAACTCCGGAAAACCATTACTGTGGAGTGCTTCTATTCTATTGTAAAACTTTAATCTTTGATTTATTCAGTGAACCTTGTTTAACCTTTATATATATATATGTGTGTGTGTGTCTGTGTTTTTGTGTGTGCATGTGTTTGTGCATATATATATACATACATATAATGTGTGTATATGTGTGCCCACACATACATTCATATACAGGCCTTATATCACCATCTTTTATTTTTTACACGTTTTGTGATAGTTGTGTTTTCCTACTTCAAGTATACGTGTGTGAAAAATTACAGAAAGGGAATCAGAAAAAGAGAGATACTTAAATATACGGAATAGAGAGATATTTAAAAGTACGGAAAGTGAAGTAATTTAATAATTAAATATAGTCTATTTTTTTATAGACTATATTCCATGAGAAAATAAAGGGAGCTAATTGTTGTTGGCAGTTGAAATAATGGAGCGTTTGGTGTGGAGAAACGATGTGGTTGTAGATATCTGATATCAGTGGGGAGTGAATAAGATCGTTGGTTTTAGAGATCTATCAATATAGATAAGAAAATGTAGAATGCTGAGCTAAGACCATAAACCAGACATCACTATAACCCTATCTGTAGTCGTATTAATAGTGTTTGAACTACGATAAGTCTAGTTTGTAAACATACCCCTTCATATTAACTACTACGATAAAAATGGCATCCAATAGTGAACCATTCCAAAATGACGTCAATTGATTTAAAACATTCGAGACCGATAACAGAACCAGATTCACCCAGATTGATACCAGAAATGTTTCCACCTCGATATCGAAGTCCTTATTAGACAGAGCCTTCCAATATATGATATTCACCTTCAAATTATATTCAACTCAAAGAAAATACTTCATTTTAACAAAGTGTAGCCTGTCTAAAAGAAATGTAATATATCATGGTGTTATTCAGTGTTTACATAGAGTCATTTGCTAACGCACATTTCTGTGATTTGATGGAGTTACACATTTTAGTATAGAGTAAATTCACATACAAGTGTGAATGAGGATAATGGTCTGGCCCTAACGAGCTATAAAAGCAGCCATAACCTTGATAACATTTGAACAACACCTCATAGACACCTACAATAGCCTAGGGTTAAAGATTGCCGTGAACACCAGTCTTACTAATATTATGTTCTGGGATGATATTTCGAGGTTAATCAAATACGTATATGTATTACCACCAACCCAATGAGCAGCGTATATATATTAACAGGAACACATGCCAACATAAGAGAGTCTCTAAACAATCCTCTTATAAGAACATCTTCGACAATACTGCCCCTACATTTATTAGTTCCTTAGACTACATTGGCTTTAATGAGAGAATATTCTACTCCACTAAACAACACCAGAAATAAAACAAGAATACTAGAATAGTTCGCACACACACCCACCTAAATTTTAAAAAATTATCAGCTCTCAAACATCAAAATTTCCCCGTAGGCCTCAAATACAGATATATTTTAAACTTATATACAATAAAAAATTAGATACTCCAGTGTCAGAAATGTTCAAACATGTATTACTAACATATCCATGAGCTTCTTTACACCGGGCGGCTTATACAGAAAGCCAGAGGCATGTCATTTTGAACAAGTTTGCTTTGTGAGCGCCGTGATATACGAGGCTGAGTTTACTTTGACTCAACACATCCAACGATAGGATGTCAGAAACTAGTAACTTTCGTTTGTGTGTTTATTTTAAATATATGCGTCGCAATGCAAATGAGGAAGATAACAGAATATAACTATAAGTAATAGTTGAGAAAATCGGAAATGGAGTGGACAGATGCACCTGCGGGAATTCTACCGCTTCGTCTCTCGGATGCCAGTCGAGTGTTTCAACCATTGCGTTAAAAACCGCTATCCACCAATTCCATCGATTTAGAAAATCTCTAGTTAGTAGCTATAATTGTGAACAAGGCAGTTTAGTTAGGAGACACAGTCAAACTTTTAAAGTTTAAATATGTGTGTTTCCCAACGCAAAGAATATAATAATAGTCAACCACTTACATGATATTTAATAAAGGATAGTTGCGGCGTTCAAATAGCTACAGAGACTTCTGTAATCTTTTTCCTTTCCAGTGTACAGATTTTTATATGCCAGCTTGCGAAATTTTTAAACCTTCCACATTCACCCGTTATCTAGACATAAATATCAACATCATCTAACGGAATAACAATGATCTATCTGATTGTGGGATGATGAGAGCTAGAGAAGACTGCAACTTTTTAAACCATAGATGGGAGGAAGATTTATTTGAAGACGAACTTTGTTTGCGTTATCACAAGTCATCACATATATATGTAAAACTTCGTATATATTCAATAATACTAAACGTCGAGTCACTGTATCCAGATCATGGTTGCTGCTATTGGTTTATGACAGCTTATTAGCCATAAAATATGCTAATTTCTATAACCGAAGGTCGTTCCCCAGCTTGCCACTCATGTATATGCTCTAATGATGTACAACTGTGCAGATGTATGGCATATAACAGTAATTATCATATAGGAACGGGGATGGCTTTGAAGAAAACGAAATTTCACCCGATGGAATGTCATGCTCTGTTATGTATATAGTTATTGAAATGACAATTCTAAATCTGTTAGAATTGACATACGTTTTCATCTTATCAAGTGCCAATTAAATACGTTCATATCTGGAATTAGTTTAATATTATTGCCAATTATTCTCCCCAATTATTATCACATTGACAATTAAAATAATAACTAATTTATCGTATTATTTAAGATTTAAATATATGTTCGCGTAACAATAAATGAAATGGCGATTTTTCTATAACTTTCTCCTAGAATACAATTCGTTTTCCACGTGCTAAATAATTCCGGCAGCGAAATTAACGTCTGAAGGCAGTTTTTTTTCAAAGACATACCTCTACTCTATAGTACTGTTTGCTTATATCAATAATTGTTTCAAACAAGGAAACGCGATTGGAATTTTTACAGTGATGTCTAATAGAATTAATTCAAACACAGTGCTCCATATTCATTTATTTTATAGACTTGGAGAGGATAGAAAGTGAGTAATACTTAGATAAGATATAATCTTTTTGACAAGGAAAAATCAACAAATTATACTGAAGCCACCATTGGTAACAGGTGGGTTGTTTAAATGAAATACAACAATGCATTTACTCGAGTATCCTAGCGGCAACCATCTAAATGCAGCAACTATAAAACAAAAAAACATATTTCATTTACTATCATGCAGATAGTGAGCATCTAACAGTGAAACAGGGTTTGTATCCCACATTTCTTTTAGTTTCAACTCTAAAATAGTATAAAAGCGAAAGTACCTGTATTATTCAATGCAAGTGAGAAGGTAATTCAACAGTGTTCCGGACAGCCAGAACATGCGGTTTTTATGAAAAGAAATATACTTAGCTCTCTACATACATGATTGTGTCTCTAAACGTACACCGCTACTATTTCTATATACAGTTGTAAAATTGGCGAATAGGTTATATAAAACTTTGCTGTAGTATAGTATCCTTTTAAATAGAGAAAGTAAGATATAAAATTGTCATCAATGTTATGTCAGACTTACTATAGTTGCTCGACGGGATCTGATAAGTTGGTCAGTGACACGTGTCATGTTATAATTCCAACATTACCTCAACGTCGTAGGAAATAATACATTGCTATACAATATAATGGACATGAAAGGAAATATTTAGGCAAGCAACGCAATATGAATAGAGGAAGAAGTGTAGCTACGATATGCTAGAGAGTATAAGTTAAATATAATTGCTTCTACTTTTGGCACAATGCCAGCAATTACCTCAGTGTATTACTGGTACTTTATTTAATCGACCCCGTAAGGATTAAAGGCAAGGTTAACCTCGGCGGGATTTGAACTCAGATCATAAAGGACCGTAACTATTTGCTGCAAAGCATGGCGTCCAACCCTCTACAGATACTGCCAATCCACCCCGTATAAGTTAAAATATATTTGTTTCTACTTTTGGCACAAGGCTAGCAATTAACCAGTACATTACTGGTACTTTATTTTATCAACCCCATAAGGATGAAAGGCAAAGTTAACCTCGACGGGATTTGAACTCAGACCGTAAAGGGGCGTAACTATGCTAGGAAGCATGGCGTCCAACCCTCTACCGATACTGCCAATTCACCGCCCTATATAATGACAGGTAAATATAGAAAATCCGTTTGTCTTGCAAAGTTAATGAAAATTTGAATCGTTATAATATCTATATACACCTGAAATATCCATGAGATTTAAAAATCAAAATTGTGAATTGATGTTAAACGTTTTCCTTCATTGCCGGAAATAGATTCAATTCACATTACTTCCGGAAAGATATGCAATCTAAATTAATATTTTCCATAATTTTAAAATAAATGTAAAGTAAAAGTCTGGATTTAGGTCAGCAATTTTCTATATTTTCTTTAACTTAAACTAATTTCAGACCCCTATCTAAATCCAAACGGTGGTTTCCTCGCCGCTCCACTATTAGTTCTTCAAGCATTACTAATATTACTAACATCTCTCTCTCTCTCTCTCTCTCTCTCTCTCTCTCTCTCTCTCTCTCTCTCTCTCTCTATCTCTCTCTCTCTCTCTCTCTCTCTCTCTCTCTCTCTCTCTCTCTCTCTCTCTCTCTCTCTCTCTCTCTCTCTCTCTCTCTCTCTCTCTCTTTTTGCAGTATATTTAATTAATATGCGTATGCAATGTTTATATATATATTATAAGTTTAGATTAAAGTTTACGCAAAGGATCGTTGCTTTCACCCTATTACGGTATGTAATTATATATATAAATATATGTGTGCGTGCGTATATATGTGTGTGTGTAGGGAAACATGATTTATCTATTCCTCGCGCATTGTGTGAGATTATGTAGGCCCTCTGTGGATATATTACCGAGTTGTTGTGCCCCCGCCAGATTCTGTCTCATAGTGTATTCTAGAATATATCGGAGTTGTTTTGTCCTAGGTATGTTGTATTGTACTTCTGTTTGGTCGTCTGTTTTTAAAGGAATACAAATCCTCTTATTAAATGGTAAATGTGTGGGGGTAAATGCGATACATACTGTATATATATTCAGTCTGATTGAAAAACATGTCGTTGATAGGGTTTCTATTTGTGTGTACGTCCTTTATGTTAGTTGTATTGTTTTCAATACAACTAACTTCTATTGTTGTTGGTAATTTTATAACTATTATTCTTGTTGCAGTTGTTGACGTTGCTATTGATATTATTCTTATTGTTACTGTCGGTGTTGTCGCTGGTGGCGGTGTTAGTTATCTGTGTGTGGATTTTTATTGTTTGTGTGGTTCTTCTTATCGTGTACACATCTTATTACTGTTGCTAATGGTGGAGAAAGGATTAGCAGCATTTTGTCGATCTTATGCCAGAGCCGTCGTGTGGACGATACTATCTTGACTCCGTGAGTGTGGTGTCTGTTTGTGACAATACATTTCATGTTTCTAACACTTTCCTCTCATACCTTACCAGTTCCTTCATCCCAGTTTGTTCTGTTGTTATCGTTATTCCTTTCTGTGTTGGTGTTCGGGTGTTTCTTTCTGTCACCCTTTGTTGTTCTTGTTGCTGTTGTTGTTATTGATACTATCGTTTGTGTTATTGTTGCTGACGTGTTTTGAGTTATTGTTATTGTAGATATCCGTCATGTTACTGCTGTTGCTGTTTCTGTTGTTGTTTTTGTTGTTGTTGATGTTGTTGTTGCTGTTGTTGTTATTGTTGTTGTTGTTATTGTTGCTTAAGTTCCATCGAACATTTGTGAACGTTTTATTTCTGACAAGTATTTTCTCTTATTGATCTTTTACTGCGAACTTGGGTGGTAATTGGTGACACAAACAACAAAACAGCAAATGATACACCTAAGACCCTCGTAGATTTGACAAACATGATGTAAGGAAAGGCTTGCGCAGACAGGAAACAGAACAACCGCACGAAAAAATAAAACAAGAAAAGAAACCAAGATGAGATGGAGTAGATGTTTAAGATCAGGAAGAAAAGGAGACACACAACAGATGAATACTTGATGAAAGAGATTTGATAAACAAACGAATAAAGATATTATATTATATTATATTATTTATACTCATACAAGGGCGGTGGATTGGCAGTATCGGTAGAGGGTCCGACGCCATGCTTTCCAGTATAGTTACGTCCCTTTACGATCTGAGTTCAAATCCATGTCAGCTATGACAGTGAATGTGACGGTCAACACAGTAAAACATTAGCAACTGAAATCTCTACGTCTCATCACAATGCCGTCAACCGATTGGCTACAGGTTCAGAAATTTACGTGACGGTAGGAGACGAGATTGAAATAGTTCCGCTTCCGCCAGAAGCACACAGCCAACTTATCTCCAACACTAAATTAACAATCAAGTGAAAAATCATTTACTAGAGAAAATCCGTCTCCATATATGTATATATATATATATATATATATATATATATGGAGACGGATTTATATTGAACTTCGTATTTCGAAAGAAATGCAATTTTAGAAAGCCGTAGTTATGCGAACACCGGGGGCCTAACGCCCTCTCGTGTTGACTGGCCATCGTCAGGACCATCCCTCCCACTGCTCTGCAACTGCTGGACTTGAAAACAGCCGAGAATATATAGTTTTCTCGTCTGTGTAAATGAGGTGATTAATCTCATTTGCATATGAAGCTGCATAAGTTGGCTCAACTTATAATAGAAAAGAAATAGGATTTCGCGTTAAGCATAGCTTTAGACAACGCCAGAGGGTATTAGCCCCCCCCCCCTGGCGTTTGCATAGCTACGGCTTCCTAAAATCGTATTTATTTCGAAATACGAAATTTCTATACATATTGTATAAAGATATGCTTGAAGCGAAATCTTATTTCTTTTCTATTATAAGTTGAGACAACTTATGCAGCTTCATATGCAAATGAGATTAATCACCTCATTTACACAGACGAGAAAACTATATATTCTCGGCTGTTTTCAAGTCCAGCAGTTGCAGAGCAGTGGGAGGGATGGTACTGACGATGGCCAGTGAAGACTGAAATGCATAGACGATTGTCCCCTTGCTTCTGCTGGACAGCACCAGAGGGCGTTAGACACCACCCCTCCCCCGACGGCTTTCGAAATACGAAATTTCTTTACATATTGTATAAAGCTATACTTGAAGCGAAATCCTATTTCTTTTATATATATATCCAAGGAAAACTTGAACCGTTAAGGTATATTTTTCTTGGTTATGTCAAAATTTATAAAACACACTTCGTAATGTATCTGATGATAGCGTACCAAAATGTTGGTACCCTTGAAATATGTATAATAGAATAAATATGGTTTTATAAATATAGTTTTAAATATGGTTTCATAAATAGAATAAATAATGGTTTTATAAATATATATATATATATATATATATATATATATATATATATATATATATATATATATATATATGTATATATATATATATCACGATAAATTAACGGAGCCATAAACTCTCGCTATTCCCTGTCAATAATTTGCTCAAAGGAAAAGGAATCCTGAGCTCTTTAAAATACACTATGTTGAAAAGTTAAACACAATAGAGAGAGATAGTGCACACTCAATAAAAAACGGAAAAACCACCAGTGTATGGAATCGATAACCTATGAAAGGCAGGGTAGACACAATAATTAAAAATATAAATTAAAATATGTGTATCTACCTCTATAACTATATAACACAGACGTACACATCCAAAGAGATATATTTCGCCAAGAGGTTGTTGACTGAAATCGATTAGCCCATGGTTCATCAGCGTGTGTAAGGCTATACATTTCAGACAAATCTAAGAGAATTTAAAGCGACCGTCCAGCTACACCTGGGAGAGAGATGTCACGGCGTGTTTAGGGCAGTGAACCAGTGGTATCTGATGGACGAACTGCTAGAAAGGGCAGCCCAAAACCACTCAGAGAAGTGTGCTCAACCAAACAGAGAAAGGAAAGTCTGTTATAAGGAGCGAAATATCACGATAAATTAACGGAGCTATAGACTCTCGTTATTCCCTGTCAATAATGTGCTCAAAGGAAAAGGAATCCTGGGCTCTTTAAAATACAATATGTTGAAAAGGTAACACTCTAGAGAAAGTGTGGCATCAATAAAACAGGGAAAAACCACCAGTGTATGGAATCTATAACTTATGAAAGGCAGGGTAGACACACAATGATTAAAAATATAAATTAAAATGTGTATACGTACCTCTATAACTATATTTATAGAGGTACGTATACACATTTTAATTTATATTTTTAATTGTTGTGTGTCTACCCTGCCTTTCATAGGTTATAGATTCCATACACTGGTGGTTTTTCCCTGTTTTATTGATGGCGCACTCTCTCTCTCTAGTGTGTTACCTTTTCAACATATTGTATATATATATATATATATATATATATATATATATATATATATATATATATATACATACATTCATATATATATATATATTTAAAAGAAATAGAGGTGTAACAGAGATTAAAGCAAACATCACGGGCGCTCTATCTCAAAATTATTTTTGAAAAGCACTAGAAATGCGCAACCAAAACTGAATACTAACCAATACTATTACTAATTTTTACTTATTCCTAATTAAACTAACTATTTTTCACTGGGAACAATTTGTCATCATTTTCTTTTCCTTTTACCAATATATATATATATATATATATATACATACATTCATATATATATATATCAAGTAGAAATAGATTGACATATATATATAAAATAAACATACGAAACAATCACAGGGAATGAGGTGTAAGAATGTAAGCACACATAGCTAGGTAGGTAACTAATTAAAGTTTAACTAGAACTTCAAATATAGATACCTTTTAAAATGGTTAATCTCCTTTGTATATGTTTCATTAATTAAGAAATATATTTCACCAATTAATCCGCAAATCACAGTAGTGAAATTCCTGTATGGTCACCAAAGGAGAAGAAGATAACTATCTGCGTTTACAAAGCAAATCTGTGAATGACTCGAACCACGTGCTGAATTTTTTTTTAAAATACACACATTGCACAACGCCATCCCAGTGGCGTGAATAGGACCATCGACAGCCAGAAATAGCAACCGAGTCTATTCAACTGGATTAGCTCAACTATCAAGGGGCCGTATATATATCCAAAATTAAAATTAAGGGTTGTCATGTCTGAGAGGCATGCACCATATCCACTGTTGAATAAGCTCAAAGATTCCAATGAATAGATCCGAGCATTACATATCAACTAGAAATATATTGACATATATATAAAATAAACATATGAAACAATCACAGGGAATAATTTGTAAAGAATGTAAGCACACATAGCTAGGTAGGTAACTAATTAAAGTTTAACTAGAACTTCAAATGATTAATCACCTTTGTATATATTTCTTTAAGTAAGAAATATATTTCACCAATTAATCCGCAAATCACAGTAGTCATATTCTCGGATGGTCACCAAAGGAGAAGAAGATAACTATCTGCGTTTACAAAGCAAATGCAAATCTGTAAATGACTCGAACCACTTGTTGCATTTTTAAATAAATACACACATTGCACAACGTCATCCCAGTGGATATAGATACGGCCCCTTGATTGTTGAATAGACTCGGCTTCTATTTCTGGCTGTCGATGGTCCCATTCACGCCACTGTGATGACGTTGTGCAATGTGCGTATCTTTTTTTAAATGCAACACGTGATACAGCCGTACTAAGAGTGAAAAATGAAATTTTGTTTCATTTTTTCCATTTATCGTGTTCGGTGCTCCAGGCCGACTAACTCACTCGACATGCAAATTAGGCTGCTCAGCTGTTAATATGGATAAGGAAAGTATATACTTGCAGACGTTCAATCATCTGGCAGGAAGGCATAGGATGCTGACGATAGCAAATAAGCTTGAAACTAGTACATCGTTACTTTGTCAGTGTTGAACAAAAGGGCAACGATGGTTGCTAAACACTGTACGGCTTAATTCGGGCATTTTGTTTGTTTACAAACAAACCGAGCATTATAATAAATCTTCGGTAAACCCATACGTACATATATATATATGTGTGTGCATGTATGTATATATAAACATACTCCTGTACGTATGTACGTATACATACTTATATTTAAGTAACAGCCGTACTAAGTGAGAGAAATGAAATTTCGTTTCATTTTTCCATTTATATATATATATATATATATATATATATATATGTGTGTGTGTTTGTAAAAGGTAAACAGAAATAACAATACAATTGGTATATACATATATTCTCGTTGTTACAACAGTTGGACTTTTAAAAGACGCGAGAATATATATAGTTATCTTGTCTGTGTAAATGGGATGACTAATATATATACACAATATAATATTGTATTATATTATATTTTATTATATTATATTATATACATTTATTTTCATACACGAAACAAAAGCGTTACCTCTGGTTTTAAGGCTCAATTTTGACGATATCTCAAGATTGTAAGTCGGATCAAATTTCTGCTCTAATCTTCAGCCGCTTAGACTTACTAACACTAGCGTTAATAATATACAAATTAATAGGTCAAATTCAAAAGATTACTAAGATAAATTGGTTATATTTAACCATGAAATACATGTTTTTGCGGTTGATTGGAGGATATACGCGTCTTTTTATGATGTTTATCATCTTATTTGAATTTACAGGAAAATGTTTTCTGCTATGTTTACACGGGTACATATTAGATATGTGTATATTTATACTCGTTGGTGCAGTTTTGGTTACAGGCACGCATACCAATTTAACAGCGTCCATGAATTGAATTGTTAATTATTCATTTTCTATTTTATTTTCCTTATCTTACATTATATTTTTAGATTCAAGGTAATCCTTTTACGTAATTCTGTGAATGACGCTTCATGAGACCGCCTTGTCTTGCATCACAATTGGAGGATGGAGCTGTGCCATCGAAAGATGTATTTTGATTTCCGTGAAATCAAAATACATATTTCGATGGCCCATGGCGATCTCATAAAGCGCCACTGTATTTTGATTTCACGGAATTAAAATTTGAAAGCAAATTTACCAACCCCTGTTGTCGTTTAACATATATATATATATATATATATATATATATATATATATATATATATATATATATATATATATATATATATATATATTTATTTATTAAATTAACAGATTAAAGTTTAAGCAAAGAATCGCTGCTTTCACCCTTAACGGGATCTTCTGAAACTAACAAAGTCAATCTGTAAACGCAGAAGTGGATATTTCTAGGAGCGGTGAAAAACAATTACGCGCAAAGACAGAACCACGTTAATGGTACAAACGAGGTTGTAGACTAATGTTCTCTTAGGTGGTTCATAGAGACTTTCTCTGGCAATGAACGAAAAAAACGAAGATAATACGTCATATTTGGAGCGTGGAGTATGTTTTGTTTATACCATTACTTATTTGCATAGGTAAGTATATTTTACCCGTATGTTTTGTGAAGGTTGTATACCTTCTTGTACGTATATTTGATTGTTTATGTTATGGCGTATAATGTTATATATTCTGGTACATATGGTTTGGCTATGTGTATACGGGAGTTTTGCGTCTGTGTGAGTATGCAGGTTCATACGTATGTAGGGTGTGTGTATATGTGTACTTCATGTTTTGGTTGACTTACGTCTCCGAACATTCGTGTATTTACATGTAGGTATGTGTGTGCGCTTGTTATATACGTATTTATTTATTTATATACGTTTATATAATTATTTATTTATTTGTATACATGCATACACACACACATATTTATATGTGCGTGGTTTTGTATACCGATGGTAAGTGTCTGCGTATGCTTGTGTATGTACGTATTTGTTTGCGTGTATGTATTTATTTATTTCTATTACTTCTGTACTGTATTTATTTACTTTGTTCTTAACTCTGTAGCGGAGATTCATTCGGTCTCCTAGTTAGAATTTAAGTCTACGACTTCTGCTATACCATTTACGTGGTTTTGTCTTTGCGTGCTATTGTTCTCGACGCTCCACATATGACGTATTATCTTCGTTTTTTTCGTTCATTGCCAGAGAACGTCTCTATGAACCACCTAAGAGAACATTAGTCTACGACCTCGTTAATGACGTATTATATTCGTTTTTTCCCGTTCTTTGCCAGCGAACGTTTCCACGAACCAAAGTATCGTCTTCCTGTCTTCCTCCGGTTGCAACGTTTTTTGAAATATCCACTTCTGCGTTTACAGATTGACTTTGTTAGTTTCAGAAGATCCCGTTAAGGGTGAAAGCAGCGATTATTTGCTTAAACTTTAATCTGTTATTTTAATAAATATTTGCTCTACGGTTCTTATATATTTGATATATATTTATCCTTATCGAGCCTTCTTTGGATTTTAGTCTTCACATTTATTATTATTACTATTATTACTATATATATATATATATATATATTTATATATATATACAAACACATACATATGTACATATGTGCATTTGTGACTATAAATCTAGGAGACAGCACTTTCATATTTTCGGATAATTTCATGTATTCCATTTGGAAGAGTAAAATTTATAAATCCATTATCTCCGCTTGCATTACTTGATAATCTTTGTTTCAGTAATATAGTTACGATGGCGTGTTTTCTGTTTCCTTGTGATAGATGGGGCCAATGTGATGGCTTCAGAATTTTCTGATGGAATTTCAATTTTAATAGTTAGATTTATGTGCCCTCGTTCAGCTGTTGGTTTTGTTTGTGGCCTATGTTTACTTTAGTATTGTGTAGTAATGTGAGCCTTCCTTCCATCATTAATCATTTATTATTGTAGGGATTTCTGTCGACAAAATAAGCGTTATTCGTTAATGGTTACTATAGAGTTCTATTTTCTGTTATGCATTACAATTGTATCATGCAGTTCCATAATGAGCCGCCAGGATTGGGGCATAATTGTATGGTGTATTTAAGAGCTGCAGTCATGAAATTTGCTACCTTCACCTTTGTAATCAAATTTATAAAACATATTGAACATTAGTGCCTTGTTCCGGGGGTTTACACAATCGTAGTTTGTTAAGAACGAGGAAGAATTTAATTGTAGTGTTTCATTTAATTTATAGTTAATGTTGGATTATGGTGTGGTACAATGAATTTTATGTTTTGTTCATGAGGATTTTAATAATGTGTTCATCTATTTTATAGTTAGTATGAACTTGAATCATATAAATCATTTTTATATGTTGTTTGTGTAGTTTTAATAAGTGCGTTTGCCTGATGTATTTGTGTTTGTATTGATCGACTACCTTCCATAGAATATTCATTGTGGGTTAGCATTTCTTAGTCTGTGATTCTATGGCTCGATATTCGTTTGTAAAGGTAAACAAATTGCTGTTGCCTGTATGGAATTTTATCTCTGACATTTGAGAATCGAGTGTCCATTTTCAATCTCTATTAAAGTATATTCATTTAATATTGCCATTTAATATTGCCATTGCCATTGAGGTAACTCTATGTGATATATCTATGGCTTTTTCTGAACATGTTAATCAACAAAATTGACTTTTCTATGTCTGTTTCTGGTTGTAAATATTAGTATAATATATATGTGCAGCTGAAATATGACTAACGGAGACATCTTAAATTCCAGCATATATATATATATATATGTGTGTGTGTGTCTGTGTGTGTGTGTGCACGCGAGTTCGTGTGTCCGTGTGCGTGCGCGTGTAAATATGTATTTATTGAGTGTTACCAGTTCAGATAGTAAGACCATTGGGAAAGTAGTGTGTATGTTTAATAAAAAAAATGGCTGAGCTGACACCGTTGAAACTAACGTTTCATCATATACATATATACACACTACATAACGAATGGTGTTCATATTAATCTTCATTTCGTGGAGGCGAACGTATTTTCTTTTCTTTTTTTTTGCCTGAATAAGTAAAAATATATTATTATGTTAGATATAATCTCGTGTCCCATTTTGGACAAGAAAAAAAAAAACGTTTACTTTGGTTAAATGGACATATTCAATCACGATATTATTTTCCTTCATTTTTAATAAAATAATCCCATCTGGCTGGCAAATTGTTGATCCCTCTAGCATACAATCTTTCAGATTGTGAAGCAAAGAAGGAGTCATTGTCCATTTTTACCTTTTCTTGTTTGGTAATCTGTGTTCTATTTAGAAAATGGTACAATGATCTGAGATGATAGCTCGATGGGGAAAGGTCAGATGACTATGGAGGGTGAAACAAAACTTCCATTTTATGTGTAAGGATTTTGTTCTATGTATTCGGGCAATATGTGATCTCGAAATGTTGTGTACGAGCAAAATAACATTCCGATTTGCCAATGATGGTCGCTTTTTCTGCAAATTATGATGTAAGAATTCAACTTGGCGACAATAATTATCAGCATTAATTGTCTTGCCGTAATTCAAAATATCCCATTAGAAAGAGAGCATAATTGTTCCTGGGTGTAGTCCTCGTTTGGGAGTTTCCCACTTTTCTCCAGGTGATAAACATTGTTTCTTTGGTTATTGGCAGTATCGGTAGAGGGTTGGACGCCATGCTTTCTAGCATAGAGTTACGTCCCTTTATGATCTGAGTTCAAATCCGGCAGAAGTAAACTTTGCCTTTCATCCTTACGGGATCGATAAAATAAAGTACCAGTAATGTGCTGGTTAATTGCTGGCCGTGTGCCTAAAGTAGAAACAATTATTTTACAGTACACACTTTTCATAACCGCTTTTTATTCTGCCCACAAAGGAATTATTAGCAAGTCTACTCTTTAATGAAATGCAAAGAGCAACACTTGGAAAGAATTGAGTAGCAACCAGATTATGTGGCACTGATTGGCCAGGTTTAGACACTTTCCCCAGTTCGAAAGGCTGCTTTACAATAATCCTGTGACGTGTATTAAACACTTTTTCCAATTCTCGTGCAGTTTGCTTAGGACTTTCTTCCACCACATTTGGTAAAAGCTCGAGATCGAGAGGACATGCTCGCCCTGATTGAGAAGAATCATTGAGAGAAAAATGTCCAATATGAAATTGTTTAAACCATCCTTGGCATGTTGAGACAGTTTGAGCTTTATTTCTATCGACAGAGAGAATATTCCGAGCTACGGCTCTTGCTGAGGTGCACTTTTTTTTATTCCCACAGCATACAGTTTCTTATATGTGTCTGATCTGTAGGGGTTAAAATGCATATTATTAAGCAATATAACATTAAATTAATCTGAGGAGAAAACAAGAAAGTCATAAGAATAAAAAATAAAAGGTTTATTATACTGCAATCAATATTTGAAAAAAGTGTCTTCAAAGTCATTATGTCTAAAATTTGGCAAGACTTATCTTACTTGTTCTTTATAAACTCATCTTCATTTTCTCTTGTTATTCATGTACGGTGGTGATTAAACTATAAGATTAGGGTAAAGGAAAGAAATCGATGTTATCCGAAAATGATATGCTCTCATCTATACATATGTGTTAATATATACATGACATTTGCGTTTGTGAGGAGGAAATAAGCAATATAACTAAGCTGTGTCTCATGTTATTGGAAAAGTGCTACAGGCATAGCCAATTCACGATTTTGTTTCCAATTTATGCATATATTCGCCAAATCACATGCCCAAATTAATCAATTTAGCTGAATTACACCTTATTATAGCAGCTATTCTATTCTACTATAATGAGATAACGCCTTCATTTTATTCTGCATTCTCATTCATGGATAGTAAGTAACTTTAGCAGTGACAAGTCTGCTGGAGGCAACGTATCCACATGTCGCAAAATGGCAAGCATTTTACTCAAAAGACTTAGAGGGTTATGATTCTCTGCTATCTTTACAGCGAAATGCACAAAACCACCAAAAATAGATAGCATCTGAGGGGATATAATGAAGTTAAGTTCCCCATCGACTAAAAATAGTTATTTGACAAGTAATTGCATTTTTTTAAAAAGGAAACATCTCTCATTTGCTTCAAAAGAACATAGCTACATATGCTCGCGACAAAAATATTTTCATATCTAGCTCTCCATAAAAAATGAATAATAATTGTTTCTACTTTTGGAACAAGGCCAGCAATAACCAGTACATTACTAGTACTTTATTTTATCGACCCCGTAAGGATGAAAGGCAAAGTTAACCTCGGCGGGATTTGAACTCAGAATGGCAAGGGCCGTAACTCAATGCGTCAAAGCATGGCGTCCGACCCCCTACCGATACTGTCAATCCACCGCCCTGAATAAAAAATGAATAATAATGATTTCTAATTTAAGCACATGACCAACAGTTTTCGGGAGAGGAAAATCGACTATATCAACCTCCGTATTTGACTTTATAGTGTTGATTCTAGAAGGATGATAAAGCAAAGTTAACCTTGATGGGATTTGAATTTAGAACGTACATGTCCGTTACTAAATACCGTAAATAGTTTTGTCTTACGCTCTAATGATTCTGCCAATCCAACGCTATTTAAAAGATCAAAAATAATGTGAAGTTTAGAAACGAACAAAATCTCTAGCACATGACTCATTTACCAAACAGCACAAGGAAGATGGATACACTGGAAACACTGTATAGGATAATATGGCAAGATGTTTACGGCTGGAAAGCCTCTCATATTAAAGACACTGCCAGATCAGAGCTGACACAGACCCAATCAACAACAATAATAGAATTTTTTTTTAAATTGTTATGGGAAATCATGAATATTTTGTAAAGTTCGTGATAGCGTCATTTTACACCAAATCTTGAACGCGTATATTAGAAACTTTTAGGACGTCAAATCCACATTATAGTGCAAATGGTTTCACAAACATATTCAATATCTATTATGTTTGTTATGTAAAAGGAAAATGTACAGAAAAAATCTGAGATGTATGCTTATATGCAGAGAATCTGATAAGAGATGTTATATCCTTATAAACTGTTGTATCATACTGTGTTGTGTTTCCTGTCAAGATGTTGACAAGTGTCATGTGAACATAGAGGCTTGTAAAGGACATTTGTCACTCTTGCATGAGCGATCTTAGGTGACACTATATTTCAGTATATTTATGTGTGAATATTTAGAGATTCTCACAGGACTGACTCACACACAACTAGGTATATATATATACCTACTAGGTATATATATATATATATATATATATATATATATACGTTATTCCGGGTTGAATCGGAGGTAACCACAGTAAGTAAGGTACTCAATACATAGCAGAGTAAAACATATATATATATATATAATACTAGCTAGAAAAATGCGTACAGCAAAAAAAAGTAATATTGTTGGAACAAACCTTTAAAAATACAGGACAAGGAAGTAAGATAAACCTTTAAAAATACAGGACAAAGAACTAAGATAAAACTTTAAAAGAATAGGACAAGGAATATAAATTTTTACAATAATATTAGTGGCAAAATTCAATTGGTAAAAAATTGAGTTTCCATCATTACACCAATTACAACTATGATGTTCCGCATGCATCCACTCCAACCATGATCACTTGTCTGTCATCTTTCCCGGTCCAACTCCTCGCGGATGACCCGGCGCAACTCGGACTGGGTCGGAGCAGGAACTGGAGGGGGAGAGGGAGGGGTACGGGTCTTGACTCTGGGACGATGACGGCGAGTGACCAAGGTGAATGGGCCCGTGTTCGACTCGGAATCCTGCTGGTCCTCGATGACACTTTGAGGCACGGTTGACGGTTCCGGACTGGCTTCATGGGCAGTGGTAGAAGGGCAGGTGGATAGGGCAGAGTGCTTCTTCCTGGGAGAGCACTTGAAGCAGGTGAAGCCGGCGCCGGACTCGTTGAACCACTTCCAGACAGCACTGGGCATGTTGGCGCAGCAATGATGAAAGTTGAAGCAGGCGACGAGGGGGGAGGAGGTGGAGGCGTTGGTGCAGGAGCAACAGACTGCTGATTTGGGAGTCATTGTAGCTGGGGGATGCAGGCGCTGAGGGGGCTCGAGTAGAAGGGAAGAACAGAAATGAACCATGATGACTTTTCCTACATTTTTCCTGGCCCACTTCCTCATGAACCAATGAACCAGTTGGTACAACTCGGACTTGGAGGAGGAACACAAGACAGGGATCAATTTCATTGTATTGATATTTCTCATTAAGTAATTTCATGTTACTCAAATAAATCACTTTTATTTGATCAATTATCTATTTTTCCAATAAAATTTTTGCCACTAATATTATTGTAAAAATTTATATTCCTTGTCCTATTCTTTTAAAGTTTTATCTTAGTTCTTTGTCCTGTATTTTTAAAGGTTTATCTTACTTCCTTGTCCTGTATTTTTAAAGGTTTGTTCCAACAATATTACTTTTTTTTGCTGTACGCATTTTTCTAGCTAGTTTCCTATTTTTCAAGGCAATGCAAACAACAACTACTTAATTAAATAGTTATTACTTTAGTTACTTCTATCAAAAAATCCCAAAAATGATGTTAATGAAAACTATAGGTGAAAGTGAAGCTATTCTTTTGTGACCTCTTAGTTACTTGTACCAATTTTGAATTTAATTCAAGCTACAGTGTCAGCCTGTGCATTGGAGTCACAGAAATAAGTTGAGATATTTTATCTAATTGGTACAAGCATCCACTCCACATGGCGGGGACATAGGTCAGATCGTGGAGCACTCACCTATCTTAAAAATATTAACTTATGATAAATAAGAGTCATTTAAGAAAATACAATTTTTTTAAATTAGTAGGTGAGCATTAACAACTGAATCTAAATGGAGCAAATTTGCACCATTTGCATTTAGTTGAAAATAACATTTTAATTAAACATGACAAATTCTAATGCAATAGAAGGCAAATATTAATTTTCACATGCAAATTTTTTTGGGATTTTTTTCACGCGCGCCATTTTTGGTCGATTTTTTGTCAATTTTTCACATGCAAATTTTTTGGGGTTTTTTTGATTTTTTTTCACGCGCGCCATTTTTGTCGATTTTTTGTCAATTTTTCACATGATAATTTTTTTTGGGATTTTTGGATTTTCTTCACGCACGCCATTTTTGTCGATTTTTTGTCAATTTTTCACATGATAATTTTTTTTGGATTTTTGTATTTTCTTCACGCGCTTTTTGGTATGCATTATTCATATGTTTTGCTTGTTCTGATTGTCTTTTTTCTTTTATTTCAGCAGCTTTCCGTTTTTTATACTCCCTATTCCTAATGGCATTTTTTCTCCGTTTTTCATTCTCTTTATGAATTTTTTGATCTTTGGGACATTCGGAAGCACTATCAGTCTCATTGAATTCAAATTCAGGTCCAGGATTTAATTCAACACAACCGATAATAAGCAATGATAAGATCAGTGCACGTGTTCTATATTTCTGATTGGAAATCGGGTAAATTCGTTTATTGGATTTGTAAAAAGCCGCCTGAATGTGAATTTCATCATTCGAATTGCCCGATTGTGGAATTGTTTCATTCGAAATGGAAATATTGCATTTTCGCGCCAGGCAAAAAAGTAATAAGCCGATCAAAAAGCCGCGAAACGTATATGGTGACTTTTTTCGAAAGCCGCGAAACGTATGAAGTGACCTTTTGCGATTTTTTTTGCGACCATTTTGGCGAGACTTTTGCAGGGAAACAAATTTTTCATTTGTAATAGTCAAAATAGATAAGCCGATAAAAAAGCCGAGAGACGTCATTTTCATATGTCAAATGAGCACACTATTCGCACCTATCGCAAATGAGTTCACTACTCGCACCTATCGGTACAAAAAATAGCACAACTATTCACAACTATTAGTACAAATCCAAATGATTTTCTGAATTTCTAGTATATCAATCAGCGACTGCTTTGAAAGAGAACAATGCAGTGAGTGATTACTCATTTGAATATAAATAGAAGACAACCTCAACTAGTTTGCAACGTGTGACCACTTATCGCGAGATAGGAGAACATAATAGCTCCTAATTAGCTCAATGATTAATGTTTACTGCCACATTGTATCAACATTTAAAATTCAAATTCAAAAAAATAACCGCAGTCACTGGGGGGGGGGTTCAAATAACCACCGGACCCCGAATAACCGCAGTCACTAGGGGGGGTTCGAATAAGACCCTCACCCCAAATAACAGCAGTCACTGGGGGAGGGTTCGAATAAGCGCCTCACCCCGAATAATCGCAGTCACTGTCGGGGGGGGGGGTTTCGAATAAGCGCCGCACCCCGAATAACCGCAGTCACTGTGGGGGGGGGGGGGGGGGGGGGGTTCGAATAAGCGCCTCACCCCGAATAATCGCAGTCACTGGGGGAGGGTTCGAATAAGCGCCGCACCCCGAATAACCGCAGTCACTGGGGGGAGGGTTCGAATAAGCGCCGCACCCCGAATAATCGCAGTCACTGGGGGGAGGGTTCGAATAAGCGCCGCACCCCGAATAACCGCAGTCACTGGGGGGAGGGTTCGAATAAGCGCCGCACCCCGAATAATCGCAGTCACTGGGGGGAGGGTTCGAATAAGCGGGGGGGGGGGGGGGGTTCGAATAAGCGTCTCACCCCGAATAATCGCAGTCACTGGGGGAGGGTTCGAATAAGCGCCGCACCCCGAATAACCCCTTATCCTCCTCTGACCGGTCCCAAGAGATGCATCAAATGCACAGAGCGTCACCCTTACTCACTCACTTACTCACTTGAACACAGTTTTTTTCAGCAAACTTTGATCATAACTTTTTTTGTGCTGAACGAAATTTCGAGATTTTTAGCTTAAGAGATGTGCAATGATTTACTCTCCATGCTCATATAACTTTCATGTGATTTTGATAATCGGAAGACATTCTAATAATGCTGTAAAGAGACGATTGCCAACGAAATCACTAAGACAACAATATTACTAAACCGACTACCGTCGGTTTAGGATACCAGATGTAATCTCCGATTTATACAATTTAAGTATTTAAATCATATTTGCGTACATGCGTAATGAGTACGAAATCTCATATATATATATATATATATATATATATATATATATATATATATATATATATATATATAAATAAACGTTCATACAAACATACAAGTATAATCATATTTATGAAGGTTATATGCATTTATACATAGACATTATACATACTTATTTAATAATACCAACACCAGAACCAAACATTTCTTAATAAAACAACAATAATCATTTATTTCTTGATATTTACACGAAGAAGAAGAAGAAGAAGAAGAAGAAGAAGAAGAAGAAGAAGAAGAAGAAAATGATGATGAGGGATGGGGGGGGGGAGAAAGAGGAACAAAACAAGTGGAGGAGGAGGGGGATTATTGGAGTCGGAAGAAGAGAAAATGCACAGAGCGTCACCCTTACTCACTCACTTACTCACTTGAACACAGTTTTTTTCAGCAAACTTTGATCATAACTTTTTTTGTGCTGAACGAAATTTCGAGATTTTTAGCTTAAGAGATGTGCAATGATTTACTCTCCATGCTCATATAACTTTCATGTGATTTTGATAATCGGAAGACATTCTAATAATGCTGTAAAGAGACGATTGCCAACGAAATCACTAAGACAACAATATTACTAAACCGACTACCGTCGGTTTAGGATATATATAAAATATATATATATATATATATATATATATATATATATATATATATATATATATATATATATATATATATATATATATATATATATATATATATATATATATATATATATATATATATATATATATATATATATATATATATATATATATATATATATATATATATATATATATATATATATATATATATATATATATATATATATATATATATATATATATATATATATATATATATATATATATATATATATATATATATATATATATATATATATATATATATATATATATATATATATATATATATATATATAAGGCGTGTGGCTGAGTGGTTAGAGAATTGGATTCACAATCTTGAGGTTGTGAGTTCGATTCCTGGACCTGGCGATGCGTTATGTCCTTGAGCAAGACACTTTATTTCACGTTGCTCCTTCTACCTGGAGTTGCGACCGATAGATAGTACTAGCAACTGGAAAGACCAACGGAAACATTGTTTCCTCGGTCCGATTTGACGAAAGTCGATCGATTGAAAAAAAAATATATATATATATATATATATATATATATATATATATATTTCAGGTCACCAGTTGGTGCTACTGGTATGATGTATCCCAGTACAACCTGTCACATGTTCGGGTCTTGGCGACTGAACTGGCAACCTCACCAAGGTTTCTTGGTGAGGAGGGTGACTTTGGACATCCTGCAGGACTAAAAACAACACCTGTCATATGGAAAAGGAGCTCTTAAGAGTCAATGGCGATCATTACAGAAACGTCCGACTCGTTCATCAGATAATATATATATATATTTATTAAAATAACAGATTAAAGTTTAAGCAAAGAATCACTGCTTTCACCCTTAACGGGATCTTCTGAAACTTTATTAGTTTGTAAACGCAGAAGTCGATATTTCGAAAAACGTTGCAATCACCGCTCCTATTAATGACGTATTTTTTCCCGCTCTTTGCCAGGGAACGTTTCCACGAACCAAAGTATCGTCTTCCTGTCTTCCTCTGGTTGCAACATTTTTTGAAATATCCACTTCTTCGTTTACAGATTGACTTTGTTAGTTTCAGAAGATCCCGTTAAGGGTGAAAGCAGCGATTATTTGCTTAAACTTTAATCTGTTATTTTAATAAATATTTGCTCTACGGTTCTTATATATTTGATATATATTTATCCTTATCGAGCCATCTTTGGATTTTAGTCTTCAAATTTATTATTATTATATATATATATATATATATATATATATATATATATATAAAAATATATATATATATATATACATGTATAAGTGAATATATTCGTTTATTTATTTGTGTATGTATGTGTAGTCATATATGTGAGTGCGTTGATGTGTGTGGGCTTAGAAGTGTATAAATAGCAAAGATTTGAAATGTTTGCATTATGTTTGCAATGTCATCAATACAGAAGCGAAAAGAATAATGAATGAAAGATATATGAATAGATATATAAATAGATTGTTAGAGAAATATAGATAGATAGAGTGGAAGAGAGGGAGATATATATAACTCTAAAGAAGTATGGGATCAATAGTCAGCTTCTTAAGACCCTGATGTCTCTATGCGAATGCTGTACTATATGTGTTCGGATAAATGGTACTAAATCGAAACCATTCAATATAGGAATTGGCCCTTCACCGCTCCTGTTCATTATTTTTATGAACAGGATTTACATGCGCAGCCGAGTTGGCAGTGGTATCACGACTGGCAGGTGTAGGATCTGTCGGCTGGAAGTTGGAGACAACATATTACATACCTAGTTAAAAGCAAAATTCCGATATGCACTTCATAGATTTGATGCTGATTGAGACAATCGTCTTCTCAAGAAAGCTCGCCCAGTGCACTCTAAATGTGAATTGAGTTCCACTGAAGAAGGAGAAGTTCAAGTATCTCGGAGTTGTGCTCGTGAGTGAAAGATGATGGGAGGTTGAATTTTGGGCCTGAATTACAGGACATGATGCAGTAGTGGGCTAGCTTCACCATTTGGCAAGCAGAAAAAGGGAAGGTAGGTGGAAATGATGCACTTATTATCTTTAATTCGGTATTCATTCAAGCGTTTACCCATGGTCATGACTCTTTTGTAGCTACAGAAAGTATACGATCGTGAAAACAAGCGACCAAAATGGGGTTCCTTTAAAGGGTCGTTAGAGTAACGTTAGACGATAGAATGCGTCGTTCGGAGATCAGTATGTCACTGTAACAGCTTTGATACTATGGTCAGAATATCTTTGGAAAGAATCATTGGACAGATTTTATGGGCAAAACCAACTGGCAGAAGACTCGGGGGTATACATCGAGAATGATGTTAGGGTAACTTCCATGAACTCGTCTTGTCTCGCTTGAGGATCCAGTCGGATCAGTTGCGGTTGCTTCTGAAGGGACCAGCTGAAAGGTGTGTTTGTGGAATAATTAAAAGCAGTAGAAATTAGAAGAAGAAGAAGAAGAAGAAGAAGAAGAAGAAGAAGAAGAAGAAGAAGAAGAAGAAGAAGAAGAAGAAGAAGAATGTTTAACAACTAGATTTTCTTTTTCGAGTGCGATGAATTTATAAGGATTACGCCGGAAATTAATATTTAGCAAACTAACTGATGACAACTGAAGGCCAAATATAGCGTTGACTAGTGTGGCTACATTTATAACACAATCACAGAAAATAGAAAAAAAATATATTTATATCTTTGTCTGTCTGTGCGTCTGCTTATGTATAAATATTTTTGTGATATGTGTCTGGTAGCCGAGAATTAAAATCCAAGCACTTACCAAATAATTTTTGAAAAGTTTAAACTGTATATGTCTACCGTTTCAAGATTAATTAGCCAATTCAGAATTTTGACTTTTAAAGTTTTGGCTACATTTTACTATTATAAAATCATTTGGACGAAAATATTTTACAAGAACAAAACAATGCCATATTATTATTGATGGCTATCTAATATGATAATGGCTTTAATCGATATCACTTATTGATTTAGCAATATCAAATGACTAAGATAGATTCTCAAATGCCTCATTTTGTTTTGCTATACATGCTAGCCTCCTTCTTAATAACTTAATCTTGCCATCGACTATAAAAATGTATGTGTAATAGTATTTACTTATATGTGTACCATTGTTATTCACAGACTATGAAAGAGAATGTGATAAAGAAAATTAACACAAAATACTTTCCGAAAGATCGGCCTTTTCGTCAAAATATTTACATTTTATCTAGTGTAGATCTTCACTCTGGTCAAACTACTCACACAATAAGTCTAACAATTTTTTTATTATTTGGCTTTTGTAAATTTCCCTGAAGTAGCCACATTGTCTAGCTGCTTTCTACTTATTTCAGACATGAAATTTGATGTAAATGTAATGAGTTCCATAAAATTCATAAGACATAAAATGTCAATGTAAAGAAAAAAAATCTGACATTATGGTAGAACTTCAAAATGGATAATATCAACATATCTTATCAAGTTCATTAAACGTTACTTAAAATAAGGCATTAATCATAAAGTGATTTCCTCAAGAAATTCATTAACTCTCATTGGAAAAATTAATTGATGCCTATTAATTAATGTCTCACTTTCGTATAAGCAAAATTTCGTTTAATTGGTGCAAAATAGAATTACTCTAAATACGATTTAATATATATGTTAATGGGGCCGGAGAGCATAAGGTATAAGCTTGCACACCAAGACAACCCTAAATGTAGACTTCTTAGGTAATGCGATTAATTGTTTCTACTTTTGGCACAAGACAAGCAATTATCCAGTGCATTACTGGTACTTTGTTTCATCTACCCCGTAAGGATGAAAAGCAAAGTTAACCTCGGTGGGATTTGAACTCAGAAGGAAAAGGGCCATAACTCTATGCTGAAAAGCATAGTGTCCAACCAGCTTCCGATTCTGCCAATTCACAGCGTGATAATGGTGGAAATTATGTAAACGTCAGAAGAATTAAAATGACAATCACATTTAGAAAGAATCTTTTAAACGAAGTCAATTGAAACTGACAAATAAACTTGAGTGATTCGGTTTTGATATTGCAACTAAAGTCATAGGTGATTAAATAACGTTTATACACGGGATGTTCACAATGTGCGACGATATTCCGGGAGCCCTCTGTACATTGCATGGTTTATAATTAAAGGACCAAACTTATTTCATGAAAGAAAAACTATATAAAATTTAATATTGGACTTTTCGTTTAGTTCTATTAATATTTAAGTAGATTACATGTTATGCCGGCTTTTTTTTTGTGTATATATATATATGTATATGTGTGTGTGAGCGTGTGTGTATGTGTGTGTGTGTGTGTGTGTCTGTGTGCGCGTGTGCGTGTGTGTGTCTGTGTGTGTGTATATATATATATATATATATATATATATGTATCCCAGTACAACCTGTCTCATGGTCGGGTCGTTGGCGACTAAACTGGCAACCCCACCAAGGTTTCTTGGTGAGGAGGGTGACTTTGGACATCCTGCAGGACTAAAAACAAAACCTGTCAAAGGGCAAAGGAGCTCTTGGGAGTCAATGGCCATCCAAAATCACCGGGAGAGATGACCCCTTAGCCTTTGTCAAGGCAGAATTCTAGGAGAAGGAAAACTCTGATATAACACCTGCAACCCTGATGGTATCCAATAATGTTGACTTGTTCTTCTTGTTGGTAAATATCATCTTGGTTAAGAGAGTGGGACTGGCTTTGTGCAGTGCCTTTGCTCACTATAAAAGCTTCACGGCACAGGCATTGCTTTATATCTGGAGATCTCCCTACACTTGTCGTCACATAGTACCATGGGCCCAGCACTATGTGTCAATAATTGTCACAAGTGTAGTGTTTGTACCAGAGTTTTCAAGTCGCTGGCTGGACTAAAACGTCACACTCGTTCAGCGCATCGGTAGGGGTTCTACTACATGGATGTAAAGTAGTAGACGTACTCGAAAACGAGTTGGCTGCCACCATATATATATATATATATATATATATATATATATATGTGTGTGTGTGTGTGTGTGTGTGTGTGTGTGTGTGTGTGTGTGTGTGTGTGTGTGTGTGTGTGTGTGTGTGTGTGTGTGTGTGTGTGTGTGTGAATGTATATATAGAGAGCAAGAGCAAAGTAATATCTTTTGCTGCAATTTGATCTATTTTCAAGGGTGTAGCTTGGAAAGGCTTGCCGAATACAAGCCAAAACAGCTCGGTGTCAAGTGTACGTTATTACCTACCTCTACAATAACTCTGCTTCTTCCCAAGAATAGCGTACTCCCTTAATTTGTGGTCTCCCATGTCTCAGCACCGCACACATTATATATATATATATGTATGTATATATATATATATATATGTATATATATATATATATATATATATATATATATATATATATATATATATATATATATATATATATATATATATATATATATAGAGAGAGAGAGAGAGAGAGAGAGAGAGAGAAAATGTTGAAGACCCCGATGGCAGAGCTCTAGCCTTTTCCACGGCTATTTCTGCCTGGTTCCTTACTATATATCTTTCGCTATATATATATATATATATATATATATATATATATATATATATATATATATATATACATACATATATATGGGATAACAAATTATCGTTATAGGTAATCAAGTTAGAAGTTGTGAGAACTCTGTATTGTGGATAGTTTTAACGTACAGTGTTGTTTGACTCAACAAGAGGTTTCCTTAGTTTGGTGGCGAGTTCCCGGGTATGCCTATGCAGGTTAATCTTGGAGTAATAAGAGTGAAAGAGTGAAGAATAACATGGTCAACAGTACAAAATGGGTTTTATTTACAGTATTAACAATTGTTCCATTGATTAGGGTGTCTAAAGATTACTAATCATTTGAAGTTGTGTAACTCAATCTTAAATACAATGTATGCCTAATCAAATCATCGGAAGTTATTCCGATGATGTAGACAGGATACCAAGAGATAAGCAAACAGTTCAAAAACCACAACAGTAACGGAGTAAATGCATTTGTGAGTTTTATATCGAATAATAATAATTTTAGATTCGTTTTCAAGCAAACAGCCTCATTGCGCTATGTTTTTTAGATGACCATCACAATCGTTTTGTTTGGATTATTGCCCTTTGTCAAGAGTGTATATCTCTCTCTCTTGGCATTCTCTAGAACTCTTGAGAATACATGGTATTATCTAAATTATACATCGGCTGATTAGCGTAATTTGTATACCGAGAGATTTTACGGCTGGCTTTGCTAAAATAAAAAAAAAAATTAGAATTTCCTTTTTCGCTCTACCATAGCGGATACGTAAATGCAGTCATGATATTTCCAATAAATAATAATAATTGTTTCTACTTTTGACACAAGGCCAGAAATTATCTCAGTACATTTCTGGTACTTTATTTTATCGATCCCGTAAGGATGAAAGGCAAAGTTAACCTCGGTGGGATTTGAACTCTGGCCATAAAGGAACATATCTAGGCTGGAAAGCATGGCGTCCGACTCTCTACCAATACTGCCAATTAATATTCGATAATAATGACTCCACTTTAATGAAACTCGGATAATATAGTCTAAAGTGTAACTACTCTGGTCTCTCAAAGCTCCAAATATCAGCCTGGAGTATATCAATGAATCGACACAACAGAGAGAGGCTTTATTTCTTCTTAATCTTTTTTCTGCTTTTTTTTTCTGTTCAACTTCTAGTTGTCTGATGAGGTCATAACAGTTGCATAATAGTTATCACTCAAATATAAGTAACAGTGATTATGAATATATGAAGTGAATTAAAACCTGTTGACTTGAACTTTATTTTAATAAATATACATCGGAGGGAACAGACCCACTTATATATACAGTATATATATATATATATATATATATATATATATATATATATATATATATAATAAATGTAAAGACTAAAATCCAAAGAGGGCTCGATAAGGATAAATATATATCAAATATATAAGAACCCTAGAGCAAATATTTATTAAAATAACAGATTAAAGTTTAAGTAAAGAATCGCTGCTTTCAACCTTAATGGGGTCTTCTGAAGAAGTTCTGAACATCCCGTTAATGCTGAAAGCAGCGGTTCTTTGCTTAAACTTTAATTTGTTATTTTAATATATATATATATATATATATATGTCTGTGTGTCTGTGTGTGTGTGTGTGTGTGTGTGTGTGTGTGTGTGTATGCATAATATGTTTGTACGTGTGTGCATCTGATATATATTTATAGATATATTATATACAAGACGCACACTTACACATGCGTATATATATATATATATATATATATATATATATGTGTGTGTGTGTGTGTGAGTGTGTGTGTATCTGTGTGTGTGTGTGTGTGTGTGCGCGTGCGCGTATGTGTGTGTGTGTGTGTGTGTGTGTGTGTGTGTGTGTGTGTTAGGAGAATGAGATAGACATTCTGACAGACGAATTTCTTATTTGAATATAATGCCAAATGTTACGTATGATCTTGTGACTGACATATCAGCAGAACAGTAACACTTGACAGGCACAGACACAGAGATTTTTTTTTTATATACATAAATAATTCTGACTATCATTAGATTTCCTTGGAAGCAAGTCCATCTTGTGCCAGTTATATGATAGTTACTCATCTGCATTTATTTCAGAGAAAAATTTAGTAGTTTCTATCATTGATTATTGTTTTCTCCTACTGACACAAACTTTTAAATTCGGAAAAGGGTGGCATAATAAATTATCTTCATCGCAGTAGAAATGGATATTTATATATGCGACCCTCTTTCTCAATATATTTATCATTGTGACGATATAACATTTTTCTTCTTTCTCCCGCAATCGAAAAATCGTGTACCACTAATAATAATTATTATTCTATAGTATCATTTCAAAAACTTTGGCATTTTGCCTTGTCGAATATAACTAATAGTTTGCAGATTATAATCCAACAATAACTTCTTGGCAGAAGGATGTGGCGAGTTGAACTCCTCTATTAATGTTTGTCAGATTACATTTTCCAGATGCACAGATAAATTTGGTCAATACGTTCAAGGGTGTAAAGCTAGGGGTAATGATAGTGTTCTAAATACAATGATTTGCCCTCCTTACTAAATTCATATATTACCATCTGTTTTTCATTCATTTAGGTTTGGTATGGCAACATATTATCCATACATATACGGATTCGACAGTATCTGTTTTGCTTAAATGATGGCATTTTGCCTAAGTTAGAAGCAAATATCTTCATTAAATATTCATTTCAGATACACGTAGGTTTAATCGTAAAATTATTAATAAACAGCACAGTTGTGATCAGAAACATCTTTAGCATACTAAGAGTGGGAGTGGCAGCAATACATTAGAATATACTGACATGTCACATGATGACCTTAAATTATCAGATGTAGGTAATAGATTTTTATACTGCGACAGAGTTTTTTTCATTCTGTAGGAGAAGAGGAAGAAGAAGAAGGATGATGAGGAGGGAGTGGAGAAGAAGAAGAAGAAGAAGAAGAAGAAGAAGAAGAAGAAGAAGATGATGATGATGATGATGATGATGATGATGATGATGATGATGAATGTTGATGACGATTTCATTTTCTTTATTTATGAAGTATTCTTAGATTAAGTTTATCAAATATTCCTCTCTTTCGGGGTCCAACTAATCCTACAAATGTAATTTACCGCAGGTTGTTTTAAAACTTAGAATTAACCATTTTTTATATTAGCCTCACATTATAAAAACAAGCAGTACATTACAATCACCTAGTACAACATACGTTAAACTAGTAATTCTATCTGGCGCTTTACAATGACACAATTATTTGTTAAACTGGATTTATAATGGATTACATTATATCTAATTGATGTATATGTAGTATTGGCACTTAATTTACCATTACTAGAATGGGTACATCAAATGCGCCATGTGCTCTACGGATTCCTCTGCTATTCAACATTATTTCTTAAAGGTGGATTGGCAGTATCGGTAGAGGGGCGGAAGCCATGCTTTGACGCATAGAGTTACGGCCTATGCCATTCTGAGTTCAAATCCCGCCGAGGTTAACTTTGCCTTTCATCCTTATGAGGTCGATAAAATACAGTACCAGTAATGCACTGGTTAATTGCTGTCCTTGTGCCCAAAGTAGAAACAATTATTTCTTTAACGTTTTGAGTAATTTTTATTTGATTTCGGTTGGAGTGTTATTGCAGATGGCACCATTCAGTACATTACTGGTATTTTCTTTATACACTACAGCTTCTAGATACCTAGGCTGTGAATACTTAAACAAACGTAAATGGTTTATCTCCTATTCTTTGTTCTATGTATTAAAATGCCAGTGATAGAGAACGAGTCATGGAATTAATGTAGGTATGTATGAGATTGTAGAAGTTATACGGTTTTCTCTGTGCGAATTGGATTATCTTCAAAGAAAATTGACCTCGCCCATGGTATTCAGTCAACTGATTATCGTTTTTCCGTATGATAACAGCCAACTTGAAAGCAGCCGAAAACAATGGTTAGAAAGGACTAATGTTTAGTCTGTGAACGCTGAGATACTAGGACGGTCACATATTTTCAAAGCGTATTATCAGCTTAGGAAATGTGATGTAGAATAAAAGCAGGCTATCATGAATTCAGTTGAGCGATTCAGATTTGATTCTCAGTCCAGCTATTTCATTTAATTTGCGCGTCCTTCTTTCTTTCTGGCTGAATTGGTGACGTTATTCTCTTGCATTATGCACTTGAATTTCATTACCCTGTAACACAATTCATCCGTGAACGGAGTTTTCCATGTTGTGTTAGTGCTTCTTCATATGTTAATAACATCTTTGAAATAGAACACAATTGTAGCTCTATGGGACTAGCCAAACATGCAAATTTAAAAACTTATTAGATTCATTATGCATCCGATATGAAACGATTTATAAGAAATAAAATAGGTGATTTTTGTTAATTTTATATTCATTTGAGCTCGAGTCAAACTTATCAATTTTGATTTCAGTGGTGATTGATATTATAAAGGGATGAAAAGACATTCTGTGTTTCATTTCCCATCGATTTCAAAACATAAAATAAGATACGGCTATTTCCCCATCGTCGTTTATTTCTAACTCACTCTCAGATAATCGAAATCCGCTGTCGATTTTAAATTATGGTTGCTTAATTTATCCCTTAAGTATTTTATGATGGTGATATATGACCACTAAAGTGTTTCTATAGAACTCACGACATGCCGTCATATATTTATCTTAGAATCAGTGATTTATGGTTTGACTCAATACTTACATGGATATCCCAGTTTCATCAAATCTAACACACAAATATATGTAACTTTGAATACACGTCCGCTCCAAATAAGTGCAGCAATAATCAATAGTAACACTTACCATATATATATATATAACTACCTTAAAGAAGGAATAGTATGTTTTCATAATATGGATGTATTACAATAATTAGGTATTTCACGTTTGAAGATCCACTTCATACCTTTGGGTACAGCGGAAATATTGATAGCGTATATACGATGGAAAGTCGACTCACCGGAATTCAACTATTTTCAAAGAATTTTCCTTAAATAGGTATAGATACATCACTAAAATCTTTATAAAATTTAACCAATTAAACGTTTTTTGTCTTCTTGCGTATGAGACTGTTGCTGTCTCAGGGCTTTGTCGTTTGTTTAGTCGATATCAGAGATCAGTGATCAGTTTCCAGGGCTCACCGCGAGGAGGTCGACAAACTTGGGCCCCAATTAAAGTGTCCTGCTGCGGTCTTTTTTATAATGCCATCAAATGGTATCTATTTATAACTAGCTAGATACAGTAGTCGATAGGTGTGTTTGAATTTTATGGACATAACGCAAAAGTAACAACAAACTGACACATGGTCAATAGAAAACAACAGATATTAAATGATATGGATTTCAATAAAAACATAGAGAAAGAATATGAACTCATTGATACTTAACATGGGTCGACAATGATTTCAATCTCAGAAAATGCTCCACATAATTTTTCCGTGGAGTATCTTCAGTGAAGTCTTGTTTATTAAGGGAGAAATGTTACCACTTAACTATAAACGACACCCAGTCTAAAATATAAGGTCTGAACCGTTTGATTTTCCGAAACAATTTGAAAGAAGAGTTCTAACACGAATCAGTTGGAAGATAACGATAGATTCCACTTACAACATCGATATATACATTTATTTCAATTTTCAAATCTCAAGCATTCGAACTAAATAGTGGATTTGGTGTGTTCTCTTTATTTATCAAACATAGTAACTTATATAAGACTGTTCAGTTCCATGCTCACTCATTTATCGTGTAATGTTCTGTTTTACTGTCAAACATACACGTATTTTAACTGTTTTGCTAATAAGATCCACATGAATGGTTTTTACCGATATTAATTTCTGATTGTTCCATACAATAAATTCGGAAGTAATAAGATTTCGCACTTGTATACAGTGGTAAATATTTGGGATTCAATTTGCTGAACATCAATATTTAATCCTGTAATATTATGTAAACAGTAATTATGAAAGGATTTGATCTCAGAACACAGGTCCGTAGCACAACACTGATGGTAAGATGATAACGATTTCTCATACATACGCAAGGCCAGCATTTCTTGACTGGAAAAACAGCCCAATGTAGGGACACTTGTACTTGACAAATATTTCATTAGATGACATCCAGAAGGACGTAAGGCAACATCTCCCAGGACCGGATTAAACTTGGGTTTAAAATGGTGTAACGTAATGCTGCAGATATCTATTCATAATCTACCGATTATGTAATTAATAATTTCTAATTATTTCTTTCATTACTCTTAGGTAGGCATTATAAAGACAAACCACAACAAATATGAACCATTGTGCTATGAGCGATAGTGCATTGAGACATGGAGTGCAATGTTTGTCTAACATCGGTATGATTGTAGGAGATATAAATCACTATTAACAAAACAATACAGTTCGACATATTTCACTCACTTGACTGCATTTCAAAACCGGTTGCTACTGCCCGAGAAAAGATGATTATAGAAGTAATTGAATAACAAATTAAAATCACCAGAAACAAAATGCAGTATTGTAAGTTGCCCTCTCAATTATAATTTAATTGTTGTTCGACATGTCTGTGGACAGTATTTTAATCAGGAAACTATTTTCCATTACATGTATTTGGTCATCTGCAAAACATATAACGTTGATCTAATAATATCATTAAATCTATAAATTAAAGTCATTATTTACGCCAATCTAGGAATTAGAGACACACTATCATACTGTCGATGCAAGTGCACTCACACACTCTAGTTTAAACGAATACACAGTAACGCACACATTTCTCGCTATTTTGGGGATGATAATCATTTCAAATTAAAAAATTGATATATTTTTTACTAGGAACAGAAATGAATAATTTTATAAATGTTAAACGTTTTTATTAAAATCACGTGAGCATTATTTTTATGTGGGAGAATTTGCAAGAAAACGAGTGGTGCAACAGCAAGTTCCCGGTAAAACGATATTAATTAAATGTTTCTGTACATATGCCTTCAGAAAAGCAAGTATGTCAAAAAGCTGTCAATAACCTTTGACGCAATGTGTTTCCATACAGTTTTTATATCATTATCCTCCCTCTCTCTCTGTCTGCCTCTCTCCTTCTCTCTCTCCCTCTCTCTCTCTCTCTCTCTCTCTCTCTCTCTCTCTCTCTCTCTCTCTCTCTCTCTCTCTCTCTCTCTCTCCCCCCTCTCCCTCTCTCTAAATATGTGTGTGGTGAAACGCCTTTTGAATATGTTAACACGGGTTGGTTGAAACGTTCATAGGCTAACCTCCATTCTCACATATAATGACCAAATTAGTTTTATTTTTCACCATTGTCCCCGGGGATAAACAATACGGAAGAGTTGAAATTAAGGCATACAAGATTTCACAGCACTCCTTCATAGTCCCTTTATGAACTTTTCAGCCCATACCCAGACTTAATCTAATTTGGAAGGTGACTCGATGGAGGTAATAATTACAGTATATTCAAATACACTTGAGCTCACTATGATGAAACACCTTTGCTAGAAAGGTGTGTTAGAAAGAAAGTACAAATTGAAACACAGGAGAGAGATGTTGTCTATTCGTGAATCATATTCACAAATATCTTGTTTCGTAATAAATCCAATAGTTGTGTAGAAATCCAATTCTGGTGAGATACGTTTATAGTAGCGGGTTATAATCAATAACCAGTAAACATTACAATTCAAGTTGTTGCAATAACTAATATTCAGAAGTACCTTGGGTATTTCACACATGTACCAGAATGGCACACCTACATTTTATGTATCCCACAACTGAAGGATGAAACCAGAGTATTTAATATAAAATGTAACGGTTATTAGTATCTATGTGAGACAGGATATATAATAGGATATAAAATACTTACCAGGTGTACAGGAACGTCTTGAGGAGGAAAATAAAGGAAAGGAATAAATGAACAAAATGAACGAGAAAGGAAAGAAAGATTTATTCGATGTGACATTAATTAAAACAGGTTTACCGAGGAACTCCGATGAAACTGGATTATACTCTCTTAAACGCACTATGTAATATGTGAGACATAGTTCTATACGCATTAATATGAAGTAAATAGCGTTTTTCAGTAGCTGTGTTTTTATGTATACTCATCAATTCTGATTTTTATCAAGTGAGTAGAATATGATTCGCAGAGGGGGTCTAATAATCGTTTCTACTTGTGGCACAAGACCAGTAATTACCCAATACATTACTGATATTTTATTTTATCGACCCGGTACTAATAATTGTTTCTACTTTTGGCACACGGCCAGCAATTACCCAGTGTATTACTGGTACTTTATTTTATCGACTCCGTAAGGATGAAAGGCAAATTTAACCTCGGCAGGATTTGAACTCAGAATGGCAAGGGCCGTAGCTCTACGCGTCAAAGCATGGCGTCCGACCCTCTACCGTTACTGCCAATCCACGGTACTAATAATTGTTTATCAAATTATGTGCGCTGCTTTTACCAGTTTGATTAAAAGTCAAAAATCAAACATTGAAATAATCTTTATTTAAAAAGACATTCGGTTACATGATCCCTTGCTCTTGTCGTTATGTTTCAAACATCCCTACAGGTGTTTTAATCTAAGAATGCCAAGGAAAATCTTATTTCCTATCCCTTTTTATAAGAGTTTACGCTAAAATATTTCAATATTTTCTGAGCCAGAGTATATACGAGGTTATACTGGTACTACTCTGGTCACTTCATTGAGGTTTCAGCTTGATCGCACAAGTTTTCTTGGTACTGTTACAGTGTAAACAGGTCCGCTCCGATAACAGTGTGCATCAGAATGTTTCCACTACACCCTTTGTCTTTTGGAATATGGCTCCGTGTGATCCACTTTCGTTCCATCTAAAATGACCATTGTGCTCAAACATTCTTCGGCTTCATTGTTGTAGCTGTGAGTTTAAATCTATTAGTGGGGCGAGTATAATTTACTACGTTTGGGCGACCTTCATTGTCTGAGTTTTAGGATATGGGGTGGGGTGGGGGGTTATATAAATGTGTTTAGAAAGCATTTATTTAGAGTAACTCCAAAATCACTTAAGTGGACAAATAATTGCATACATGTCGTTATAAGTATTTAATATTTAAGTGAGCTAGAAGTCAATAGGTTTTGGTCGACTAGTCCGAAATGTAGGAATATGCTGTTAACGGGACAAACACGTTAGTTAGGATGTAAACGAAGATATATGTTCATGTGTGAATATATGTGTATTAATGTGTTTATGCCTGTGTTTGAGTTTGGTTTATGTGGGCATGCATTTTCGTAAGCATGCGAACATGTTATATTGCACCAAACACAAGTGACTCTGCCATATTAACACACTTGCCTCCTAGCTGTACAGATGACTAATAGAATAATATCGATGGAAACTTAACAGTAATAAATAGTTCAGTTTTACAAATTAACGAGAGAATACTTGCAACAGTTATTACCCACTTTGTAAATTATGATATCTTTACAATCACTTTAAATCTTGTAATCACTTGACTGTTTCTCGCTTCATAAATTTCATTTTGTAAATCTATATTTCACAGGCGCTAGACTAGTGAGTACATGAATTGTGTTCTCGTTGCTTGAATGCAATAATGATATTTTATATAGCAGAGAAATGTGAAATATGTAGTTGAATATGATTAAGATATGTTTATATTAATACCTACATTGAATTCTACGGTGTACGACAAGAATTTATCTCAATAATTTGGAATGGAAAATGCTATATTAGAATGTTTAATCATTTAGACGAATTAATATATCTGAGGAGAATTTCTTAAGCACAGACTAAAAATTAATTTGGATTTCACTACGTTTCAGAGGAATTTACTAGGAATGAATTAGTTTTATTTTGAAGTATTCATTTGGATTTTAATATGCCTCTCTGAATTGTAATTTAATTACCGAAGTACTCCATCGAATTTATGATTGACTGCATTATCTTTAACGTCACCTATCTCCTAGTGTTGAATGGCCAAAAGCATGCATATGTTTTGGCGGGAATACACAATTATGAAGTTATAGATGTAGATCTATGGTTCGCTGACGTAAAAAAAAACATCATTTTGTATCTATTGCATAGAGTTTTGGGGATGTCATATTCTTATCTAATAATCCAACAAGCAATATTAAATCCCGTCGTGTTTATTTATTACCAAGTTATATTCAATCATTCAAATAAGCCGGTACATTTCGAAATGTTCAGCTACATTTTTGCAATTAATCGCGGATCACTGCAAACTAAAACATTTTCCAGAAGTAAACATGTATGATAATTCCTGTTAAAGTTATTGACTTTATATAGTAAAAGAGAGGACATATAAACACGATAACCTATCAAACTATGAAGCAAGCTATGTCATTTCTATAAGTAGTTTGGTAATTACACTTTCATTCATAGTTACTTATTCAGAACACAGTTACTATGAATGAAAAATCGGAAAATAGTCGGCAAGTAAATATTCCTCTAGCCCACACGATTCTAAATCAGTTTAACAACTTATACCGAGAAATGCCATCCTAAAATATTTCGTAATATTTCTTACTGCCAAGAAATTATTGATGTCAGAAATATCTCAGGAAAGAATAGCTGGACAGATTTTACGGGTAAAATTAACGAGCAGGAGACACAGAGGTAGACCACGAGCAAGATAGATAACATCAGTGAGCTCAGTTGGTCTCTTCGGGGATCCAGCCCTATGAATTGGAGACGGTTGCTTCTGACAGGACGCGCTGGAAAAAGTATTTGAAAGCTCTGTTCCCACAACAATATCACGAATAATTAGAGGAATAAGAAGGCAAAAGGAAGTTTATTCAATTTTATAAACTGTAGTAACTGATACTGAAATTACATAGCTACACTACAGTTTAAATTCAACCAATGTGTATGATTCTCCTCTTCATTTTATGTTGCTTTTCCAACGCCTTTATTGTCCATCTCTTGATTAGCTTCTTTCTTATTCTCTGCATATTTTATGACGCACAGAGCAAGAGATATGCATTAAAATGTTCGCCGACTGGAAATATCTATTAAGTGTTGTCTCTCCCTATTCAATCAAGCATTTATTGTTTTCGTCTAAAATGGTTTTGACAGATATGAGCACTTTTATCTTCTGTATTCGCTTTCGATGTTCTTATTTTTTGTTCTTGTTTTTTATTTATTTATCTCTGATTAGTTGCAATAGTGAACTAGTCAAATATGTCGGCGGAAGATTACCTAGAAAGCTGTTCTGTGACCACTAAAATCTCTGTTTTGTCTGTATTCATTGATAATCCCGTCTACTAGATCATTCTGAGACAATTATCGATTTTTTTTTCTGAATGTGAAGCGACTAAGAATCTCTAGGGAAAGATGGTTTTCTTTAAAATGAATCGTTGTATATCGATTCAAACATTTCATAGCATCTTTCTAAGAAATCGTGTAAGAATGAATCCAATAGGTTCTTTGAAGTCCTTATCTGAATTACTGGCAATTAAATTGATGAAGAATGAATGAAATATGAAACAAAATAAAAATGCAGTTTATTATATCTTATTCTTAATTGTTGTGTTGTCATTTATTTACACATCGTTATCGTCCTTCCAATACTAGGGTTAATTCTTGGACCTATATTTATTAAACATGTAGTGAATTTTTTGTTTAATATTTCACATTACTTACAATCAAAATTTCATGATTTCAGTCATTATACTAAAAAGTTTTCAAATCATCCGATGTAGCGTTTCCATATTCAAATCCGATCAGTTCCGATGTAAGCCCCAAAAAACCTATTTCCGACATATATATATATATATATATATATATATATATATATATATATATATATATATATATATATATATATATATATATATATATATATATATATATAGGAAAAAGTATGACCCCCGACGGTAGAGCTGAAGCCGTTTCGGCGGTTATTTCTGGACTAAATTAGAATTTTTAGCCTGGTGAATAAATAGCCGAACTTGTCAAGGGGTACTTCCTTATATGGGAAGATTCTAGTTGTCAAGAGGATTGGTTAAAATTTGTTGTACACACAAATAAGTCAATCATGGCATTTGGTGGGAGGTAGGGGTGGCTGGACTTGCCTGTAGAACAATAGGGGAGTGAGTGAAGCCGGTCAAGCGTTGAAAGTGATATGTATACAGCAGATTCTAAGGATAGTGTATGAAATGGAGGAGGGTGGTTGTAGAATAGGTAATTCGAATGAGAGTAGGAGATAATAAAAGATAATAGAAAGAAATAAAAAAAAATATAAAATTAGATAGTGAGAAATGAATAAAAAACATCACAATGCTATCTTACAATTACAGTTAATAAGTTGAGAATAGAAAAAAATTGTAGAAATGGAGTAGTAACAAAAATGATGCAAAATTAAAGGGGTCTAACACATCTGCTATAAGTCGTTAGTAAAACGTATTCGGCCAAATCTATCTTTATTTTTAAGATAGAATTGGCCGAATACGTTTTACTAACTACTTATAGCAGATGTGTTAGACCCCTTTAATTTTGTATCATTTTTGTTACTACTCAATTTCTACAATTCCATTCTATGTCCGAAGTGCAAGATATGGGTACATAAAGGATGTAGTGGAATCACAGTTAGGCTATCAAAGAACGTATCTTGTATATGTGATCGATGCGCAGATGTAGTAAATAGCAAGTGCCCACGGGATAAGAGCTCCTTCAAATGCCCAGACGAGTCTATAGTAATAGTCGAGTTTCTGTTACCTGCGTGACGAAATCAGCAGTGGAGGAGGATATTCCGAAGTAGCCAGAGTAAGAACGTGATAGAAAACGTTCAGAGACATACTACTGCAGTTAGCTATAAAATGTGTTTCCCTTAAAATGAAGGGCAGAGTGTACGATGCATGTATATGAATGTTACATGGTGGTGAGACCTGGGCACTCTGTGAAGAGGATCTGCTGAGATTGGAAAGAAATGAAGCATACATGCTCCGATCGATGTTTAATAGTAATATACATGTATGGCAAAGAGTAAATGAACTGAGAGAGAAGTTAGGCATAAGAGGGATCAGATAGAGAATGCTAAAGATGAGATTGCATTGGTGTGATCATATGATGCGTATGAAGGATTACAGCTATATACAAAGGTGCAGGACAATCAAAGTTGATGGAATCTATGGAGTAGGAAGACTCAGGAAGATCTTGGATGAGGTGATCAAAGCTGACCTTGCGTAACTTCACCTCTCAAAGACAAGATTGAGATATTTAGCGCCTTCCTATCTGTACGGAATTTCTGCCCCTCAAGATTGAAAACTAACTAAGAGTGCAAGAGAGAACTTTGATGCCGCCGCTTATGTTCCTAGAAATATAGATCTAATTATCTCTAATTTACACGCTGAAGTCTTGAAAATTGGCATGGTATATTGGGATTTCTTACACTAGTTACCCCTGCTCGACTGGATTTTCTAAGTAGTAAATAGTACTACTACTAGTACTACTACTACTACTACTACTAATGCTGCTGCTGCTGCTGCTGCTGCTACTACTACTACTACTACTACTACTACTACTACTACTACTACTAAACGATCAATTAAATATTAGTTGAACTTTCACCTGAACAATTTTGACTACATCCCAATCTATTTCTTGAGTTATCACTATTCGCAGAAATACTGGAGCATCCAACAAAACAATCGCGGTATTTAGTTACAGTTTTTGCGCATGAATTAAATCATGCCAGGTTCATCTTTGTCTTGTTTGCATGCTTACACTTCCTGTCCTCGTTAATGAGGGTCTGGGATCATGGACAATTGCGCCAACATTCGTTTATATTATGCTTTATATCCATTATTCTCATCGGTGGATCCCGTATCTTCTTCTGACCATTATTTGGAAGATTGATATCGAGCCACAGCTCCTCCGTATTCATTACATGAATGAAAATGTTGGGCACTTGAAAATTAGTCACCAAGCTGACTAAAGAAACCCATTTACTCCGGTTTTGAAATCAGAATAATCACTCTCCTAGACAGACTGCCAAATTAGTTTATTGAGCTCTGTATACTCGTTTATTAAACACTATTAAAATGGCGTTGTCTATCCTGGGTTCTTCCCATGTTTTGACGAGTTTTTGTTTTTCATTACGCAGAGTTATCAGGAATCACCCTGCTCACAAAGCAAGCTTGCTGGGGTTGCTGATTTAATCACCGAAATAAAATAACATACCAATACATTACTGGTGTCGGTTCAATCGTCGTCTCTTCCAACAAATAGCTGGGCTTGCGCTTATCTTACAAACAGTTCGTATAAGCAGAATTATTAGAGGTGAGATGTTCACAGTGTGTTCCGGCGCTTCTCTTTCTGAGTTGAAATGACGATGGAATAAGTACTAGTGAAAACAATGGTTTCTGATTCAGGTACAAGGCCAACAATTTGAGGGAAGGGAAATGTCGATTAAATCGACCCCAGTGCGTTACTGGTACTTCATTTTATTAACCCTGTGAGGATTAAAAGCAAAGTTATCCTCGGTGGGATTTGAAATTAGAACATAAAGTATATACTGAAAATCTTGTTGTCGGACGCACTGCCGGCACTGCCCATCAGCCGCCCTGATAATGAAGTCTATTGATATGATCCCCTGATAAAGATGTGTATTGCTTGCATTGTCTGTAAATTAGGAGAAATTATTAAGGGTGATCTATTGGCAGAAATAGTAAATCGTCGGACTAAAACCCTCAAGGTATTTGTTTAATGCTATTTACGTTCTAATTTCATATGCCATCGACGTCAACTTTGCATCTAATCCTTCTGAGATCAATAAAATGAATAACTAGTCAAATACTGGAGTCGATATAAAGTACCCCCCCCCCTCCCTCAATAATGGCTGACCTCGTGTCTAATTTACAACAATTATTATCATTATTTATTTAATATAACTCTATTGCTTTTCTATAAAAATGGCGCTGTGTAACACCTTTATCCATCAAATAAACATCCAACCCTTTATCAAAACAAACAAAATAAAAACATACTCCATACCCATCCAACCATTACAATTCCTTTTCTTTCAAATAATAATGTTTACTTAATTTATTGGTTCTAATAAACGGATTACACACCTTATATTTATTAATTTAGTTTGCTGGGAAAATGGTGGCAGAAATCCGAAGTGTTGTTATTTTATCGGTAAATTTGCAGAGCATGCTCACAGCAATAGCTGTATTGGATTAATAGCTAAATGCCGATTCGTATTTATTAGAGTTGTTCATGTTTTTTTATATAGTGTTCAGTGAATGTATGTTTTAATCTGTTATAATGTTTCAATAAATTGTTGTTGATGAGGTTAATGTTGCTGTTAGGAAGGATGATGATGATAATGATAGAAACAGCTAAATGTACGTGTTTTTTTCTGTTTAATTGTACTTCCATTAGAAAATTAATATTTAACCTAATCACAATAACTATATTTTACACCTTTCAGAAAACTTCGATAATTATAAATAACATAACAAAACAATAAACTCTGATTTATTCATTCGTCGATTGATTCCGTGTGGAAAATAATCGCTTTAATATTACCGTGGAACACAGGAATGTTGTGAAGACAAGCAGACGAATAAGCAGACAGGCCGTTGTCTCTATTGACAAATCACATCTAAATCTCAAGTAGATTGTTCTACGAGTAAATAACAGAAACACGTCTTGTTTACTAAGTTACTGTGTGAAAAAAGGGCGTCTTCGACCCCCTTGCACCCACTCCTTATCAAACGTGTAATAGGATGTATTTAGGCATAACTAGACCACCCGTGATTCGTTGGCTACCGTTCATTAAAAAATAGTTTTTTTAAATCATGTTCCCTTAAAAATAATTTTTAAATAATTTTAAAATAATCAAAATGACATTGGTAGGCCTGTATATATATATATATATATATATATATGTGTGTGTGTGTGTATGTGTGTGTGGGTGTGTGTGTGTGTGTGTGTGTGTGTGTGTGTGTGTGTGTGTATACGGGTGTCTATGACGCACACACACATAGGCATATATATACACGGTCGCACACACACATACACACACACTTCTTGCCTAGCTAGAGTTATTCGCTACACACAACCTGTCCTAAGACAAGTTACATGATACATATGACTTTATATTTATTCACCAAATTTTAGCTTGATACAGTAATGCAGTATTCGATTCTTTGAAGTCACCTGTTAAAATTTCATTCAACGACACCACCATCCCTCTCTCTCTCTCTCTCTCCCCCTCTCTCTCTCTCTTTCTCTCTCTCTCTCTCTCTCCCCCTCTCTCTCTCTCTTTCTCTCTCTCTCTCTCTCTCTCTCTCTATCTATCTATCTCTTCCTCTCTCTCTCTCTCTCTCTCTCTCTCTTTCTCTCCCTCTCTCTCTCTCTGTATATATATATATATATATATATATATATATATATATTATGAAAATAAACCAAAGAAGCCTTCAATACATCAAAAGTCTTTATTAGCCAACAATGTTTCGTCCTATTAAGGACTCATCAGGGCAATTAAAGTTATAAGAAGCACTATAGGCCAATACAAGCCAAAAACTCAGAAGAATATGGAGTGTACATACAATAAAGCATAGGAAAATTATCGGGTAAAAATTATCAAGTAAAAATTGCTAAGGAAGTGAATAACATTTTGAACCATACATTTCTTTTTTCTGTCCCCATTGGCCTACCATAATTATACTTAAAGTCCGATTATTAGATAACGTTATTCAACTGATAGTAGAATATTTCATTCCTTTCCACATATTTTTATAGCGATATCTTAAACTTTGGAGTTTTTGATTACTTAAACCATAGCTAATTTTGTATTGACTTATTATATATTTTAAATACTTTCAATATTAATTAATTTAATAGGGTTTTCTAGTCATTTATCCGGGTTTGTTTCCTAAATTTTTAACTTAACTGCATGTGACACCTAAGTAAATACTTTTGTTTTTGTTTTTCGATTTCCGGTTGATTTTATTTATATATTTATACTACCGTGCGTAGTTTTCTGTCTGGTTATTATTCACTTATTCATAAATGTCTTTCCACCAACCACGTAATTATGTATATTATACTATGTTCAATATTTTATATTGACATTTTTATATCATTCCACTCTTTGTAAACGTACTACTGATCTTTATTATTTACCGATTATCAAATGTACCATTATGTTATGTTAAATTTTGTAAATTCTGTAATATGTTAATATTTTTTATAATTTTTGTAATGTTTGGATAATATTTATTTACACCAATTGTAGAGAAATGTGACCTCCATCTGTTTTCTTGCAATGGTTTTGATATTTTTCCAACATAATTTTTCCAACATAATATAGTTCTGTACAATATTTTTTCTCACCCGGTCTGTAACTCTATATGATTAGTTAAGTTATATGCCATTATATTAAAATATTGTTATTATAGTATTATTGTAACATTTATATTGTTTGTGCAAATTAACCGGAGATTATCTATTATATAATTATATAATTATATAGTTTATTATAATAGATTATATGTTTACTTTTAATCATTTCTTCTTCATTTTAAACTGTGAATAATATATGTATTATATTTTTATTTTCATTTCTATTTTTATTTTTATTCTTCTTCTTATTATTATTATTATTTATATTTAAACTCTTAATAAGGGTTAGTTTGTGCTTATATTGATGGAAATGTGTATTGATATATATGTATATATGTGTACATATGTATATATATATGTATGTATATTGGGCCTTTTAATATTGTTATTATTATTGTCATTATCAATTATATTATTTTATATTATATTATATTATATTATATATAGTACAATAATTCCCGCTCTATATCACCACCTTTGTTTAGCTTTAGTTTTTGCATTGGACTATATTTGTAATATGGTTATTCACTTCCTTAGCAATTTTTACTTGATAATTTTTACCCGATAATTTTCCTATGCTTTATTGTATGTACACTCCATATTCCTCTGAGTTTTTGGCTTGTATTAGTGCTTCTTATAATTTTAATTGCCCTGATGAGTCCTTAATAGGACGAAACATTGTTGGCTAATAAAGACTTTTGATGTATTTAAGGCTTCTTTGGTTTATTTTCACAATTCTTCAGCACTGTTTAATTACATCGAGCTCTACCTTTACTGTCATTTCTATAATACGAAGAGGGTGTTTAACTCCAACACACTCTAGTATTTTTATTCTTATATATATATATATATATATATATATATATATATATATATATAGTAATAATAATAAAAGTGACGACTAAAATCCAAAGAGGGCTTGATAATGATAAATATATATCAAATATATAAGAACCCTAGAGCAAATATTTATTAAAATAACAGATGAAAGTTTAAGCAAAGATCACTGCTTTCACCCTTAACGGGATCTTCTGAAACTAAAAAAAATCTATCTGTGAACGCAGAAATAAATGTTTCAAAAAACCTTGCAACCGAAGGAAAACAGGAAGACAATACTTTGGTTCATACAGACGTTCCCTGGCATTGAACGGAAAAAAGCGAAGATAATACGTCGTTATATGAAGCGGTGAGAACAAATACACACAAAGACAAAACCACGTTTATGGTATAAATGGAGTATTCAGACTAATATTATATTTAGGAAACCGAATGATTTTCGACTTCGGAGTTAAGAATAATGTAAATAAATTAGTAGAACGAAAATGACAGAGGTTAATAAAATCATAAAATTAATAATAATTAAATATATACATACATACACGAGCATGCGCGAAAAGACACGCCATACATGCATATACACATAAGCACAAACACACGCACATGTGCGTAAATCCGCGCGATACGAACGTATACACCAAATACACATAAAAAATATATATGTCTGTGTGTGTGTATATACAATTAATTATATAAACGTATATAAATATATGCATATAATATCACAACCTTTCTTTCTCTCTATCCTTCTCTTTCTCTATTTATGAAGGTACCCGGAAAAACCCCATATCTAGGGAACATGTACTCCGATGTACACGAAACTTGTTTTATTCCATTGTATTCCCATCACAGGAACAACTTCCTTTTAAAGTATTTTCCCATTATGCGCTGTTTTGGCTGTATTAAATTACAGACTTTTAGTAGTATATACATAGATAGATTCAAAATAAACAAACACCACCAACAATACCATACTACCACCACCTCACCCACTACCACTACCACCACACTACTACCAACACCACCAAACCACCACCACACTCCACCACCACATATTTTTAATTCTTTTCAAATAATTCAACAAAAGCACACCATCGAAATATAGAAAGATCTCACCAGTGAGAGAGAGGAATCGTAAGAGCGAGTGAGGCATGTAGGGAGATATTGAATGGGTGCAGGAATTTGGTGGTCTAGTGAGAGAGGGGGAATTGTGAGAGCGAGTGACATATACAGTAGGATATAGAGAGGGTGAACGTGTATTAGCCTAGTGACAGATCAGATGGGAAATTAAGAGAGGGAAGTATGTAGTGGAATATAAAGAGTGGGAGAGAATGTGGTGGTCTAGTAAGATAGGGGGAATTGTGAGTGCCAGTGAGGTATTTAGAGTGAGGTATATAGAGAGCAAGAGAGAATGTGTTGGGTTAGTGAGAGAGGGGGAATTAAGAGAGTGAAAATGAATGAGCCATGTAGTGGAATATAGAGAGGTGGAGAAACTTTGCTTGTCAAGTGTGAGAAGGAGTATGTTGGGAGGATATGAGGTATGTAGTGGGCTATTCAGTGGGGGAGAGAGATTGTTGACCTAGTGAGAGAGAGTGGTATGAATAGTGGATTATATACAGAAGGAGAGAGAATTGTGTGTTCTAGTGAGAAAGGGGGAAATGTGAGCGGCAGAGAGTTATGTAGTGGGATATAGAGAGCGGGAGAGTACTTGTTGCTTTATTGGGAGAGGGGAAGTTAACAGAGTGAAAGAGAATGAGTTATGTAGTGGAATAGAGAGGGGATGGGGAGATAATTTGGTGTTTTAAAGATAGAGGGTTCGAGAGAGTGGGGTATATAGTGGGATATAAAAAGTTGAGAGTTTTAGCCTAGTGAGAGACATGAGAGTTTAGTAGCCTAGTGAGAGATGGGGAGTTAATAGAGGGAATGAGAATGAGATATGTAGTGGAATATGAAGAGGATGATATAATTTGGTGGTCTAGTGAGAGTGGGAGTGTCAGATATGTAGTGGGTTATAGAGAGAGGGAAAGTTTATTGGTCTAGTGAGGGTAGTGTGAGATTGAGAGTGAGTGAGGTATGTAGTTCGATATAGAAAGCGGGAGAGTATTGGTGTGAGAGGAGAAATTAAGGGAATGAAGGGGAGTGAGTTATGTAGTGGTATAGAATGAGCGGTAGAGAGTTTGTTGTTGTTGTAGTGGGAGAGGGAGAATTGTGAGTGAAAGTGACGTATGTAGTGAAATATAGAGAGGGGTAGGGAATTTGGTGGTCTAGTGACAGAGGGGTAATTCTGAGAGTGAGTGAGCTGAGCTTTGCAATATAGAGAGCAGGAGAGAATTTGTTGGTTTAGTGAGAGGGTATTTGAGATATGTAGTGGGATATAGAGAGGGGGAGAGAGTGTGTTGTTCTATTGAGAGAGGGGGGATTAAGAGAGTGAAAGAGACTGAGTTATTTAGTGGGATATAAAGAGGTTGAGAGAATTTGGTGGTCTACTAAGAGAGAGAAAATTGTGAGAGAGTGTGTTGCATGAAATGAGATATAAAGAGCTATAATTAGGTAGTGGAATATAGAGAGGGGGAGAAAATTTGGTTGTCTAGTGAGAGCCGGGAAATTGTGAGAGAGTGTGAGGTATGTAGTGTATTAAAGGGACGGGATAGAGATTATTGGACTTTCTGAGAGGAGGTATTGTGAGAGTGAGAGAGAGTGAGGTCTATCATGAAGTATAAAGAAGGGGAGAGAATTTGGTGGTCTAGTGAGAAAGGGAGAATTCAAAGAGTTAAAGAATGTGAGGCATGTAGTGGACTATAGAGAGTGGGGATTTTGAGAGAGAATGTATTATGTGTGGCATATAGAAAGTTGGTGATAATGTGTTGGTTTAATGAGGGATGATAAATTAAGGGAGTGGGGTATTTAGTATAAATAGAGGGGAGAGAATTTAGTGGCAGAGTGAGTGAGGCCGAAGTATGTAGTAGGATATTGAGAGGAGAAGATCAATTTGTGGTCTAGTGAGAGAGGGGAATAGTGAGAGAGTGTGTTGCATGTACTGAGATATAGAGAGTGGGTGAGAGATGATTAGCCTAGTGAGAGAAGAGGAATGAAGACAGTGAAAGTGAGTGAGCTATGTAATGGCAGAGAGTTTGATTATGTATTCCCGCTACGTTGATGATATAGACCTCGTAGTAGAAACACCCCACTAGAGAACAGTCAGGAATTAGAGAAAAACATCTTGGAAAGCATCCAGCAAATAGCTAACTCCATCCACCAGAGTATTAGAGTTACTATAGACTACCCAAGCAAAAACCCCAACCATCGATTAACTGTACTAGACACAGAGCTCTGGTTAGAAACCATTAATAACAAAAAACAAATCTCCATTCTCATTATGCCAAACCCATGACTTCCAAATACCTGATCCACCGAAACTCAGCGGTTTCGGATCACACCAAAATCAACATACTAATTGCGGATTTAGTAAGGGTGATGAGGAACGTGTCCCGCATGTGCAACCTCAAGGAATTAGAGAGACACATACAACACTTCATCCACCGTATACAGTTCTCTGGCTATAATCAGAGAGACACAATCAGAGTATATAGAGGAGCCAGAACCAAATGGGGAAAAATGGTAAATAATGACCTGCCCCTTGTATAGGAGCAAATTTTGGAATAGATAGAAAGAACTAGGAATAAGGTTAATAAAATAAACTCATTGTATGATAGCAATAAATACCATGAGTGTAATGTTCATCAATACCACCCCTAGAGGTGAACTAGCTTACACATTTAGAAGAGCCCTAGATAAACTTAAACTGAATATTAAGATAGTGGAAAGACCAGGTACCTCCATCAAAACACTAATTAGTAATACATACCCTTTTCAAAGACCTCGCTGTATAGATAAGACATGCATGATCTGTAAGCAAAGCCCACATATTAACTGTAAAACTAGAAACATAGTATATAGCATAAGATGTACTGAAGGACAATGTAGAAATAAGAATATAATGTACATAGGTCAGATAGCTCGTAGCATAGGATAACGATTAAATGAACACTGGCGAAAACTCCAATATAGAAAAGACTCATCAATACTCCACCAATATGCTAAAATAGAACATAAGGGTAAATAGAGAACATAGAGATAAAAATAGAATCTACACACAGAAAAGACGCAATCACAGAGGCAATAAACATAAATGAACTCCAACCAAAATTAAATAGAATACATGAATGGAATAGCAACATCACAACTCACAATTAAGGACAAAATAAAAACACACACATAGAACAAACAACTAACTAGCAACATGTAAATAAAGAAATAAATAAACAAATAAAAACACACATAGACACCTCGATGTAACACATGCGCAAACTAAGCACACAACACACACAAAAACAAGATGGCGTAGGACAGAACAAAGGAGAGGCACAAAACAAAGAAAAGAATTCCCAGTCACTGAAGATGTCACAGAATGTGTGACGGAAGAACTTTGAAAATATATAAGCAACCATCCGGTTGTGGAACCAACCAACCAACCAACCAACCGGAAATTTATAAAATTTATATTTATAAAATTTATAATAAATTGAAGTGAGAGCAACTGGTGAGTGTGTTTCTTATTGGCAACATGACCCTCCCAAAGTATAACAATATCAGTTTCAACACACGTTTGCAGATAAAGAATCTTGCTAAACAAATTCAGAAACGAGATATATATATATATATATATATATATACGGAGAAAGAGAGT
>OZ024742.1:214342091-214387091 GCA_964016885.1 Eledone cirrhosa | reverse complement strand
ATTATACATATTGTGAATGTATTTTAATGCCATTTGTATATATATATATATATATATATATATACATATATATATATATATATATATATATATATATATATATATATATATAAATATATATATATATATATATATATAATATATATATATGCGCGTGTGTGTGTGTGTTCCGAAGAGCTTGTTTTGGTAAAAACAGGAGCAAGCAGGAGAAAGCACACGACAATCGCAGTTTTTAGTTACGATGGAGATTTTCATAAAGATCACAAAATAAGATGCTGAGGTTACATAAATCGTTTAATCAATATAATTCTTTCCACGGTTCTCCATGCTATCGAGAAGTCCTTCAGCATATATATAGCGTGAGAAATGGTCATATATTGTTCGAGAAAGACATAGTATTCTGTGCATATATATAAAACATATAATATTTAGGAACACATGCATAATTAAGGTCGAAAATTCTTATTTTCCTTACGGTTTCCATGTTCTTAAACAGAAAGAAAAATCGATCTCCGAAATCGATTATGGCTTATCGATTTTGTTAAATCTACGGAAGATGCGAAACTAAACAGCAGCACAATCATCTTTGGATAAATTCCAATAAAGTACAAAATAACTTTATATCTGTTGAGATCCGAGAGTCAGCCAAAACTAAAAAACCACATGGCGTGAAAGTATTTTAACTGTGGCGGCAGACACAAATAGGACTGGACGTCGAATCCCTTTGAGAGAAGTGCGAAGTATTAGTCACATTATAAGCAGTTCAATAAATTGATAATTTGGAGCAATTGAATACAAAGTTTAACTCTTCCAGATTCTTATATGGGATCATTTGAAATATCTTCAGAGGCTCTGTTTGAGCGTCAAAGCAGAAATTGTTTGCTTAAACTTGTAGTCTGTGCTAATAAAATATATATACATGTACATATATGTGGGTGTGTGGTGGCGTGTGGCTGTATCAACGTATATATATGCATATGCATATGTCTATATCTATCTAAGTGTGTATATATATATATATATATATATATATATTATATATATATATATATATATATAAGAAGAAATTAAAAGATGGTTAGAATAGTTCCATGTATTTTATTATGCGCATTTCAAAAACAAATATCATCCAGGGACGATATTTGCGTTCTGATCAGATAAAATAGGGAGACATGATATGAAGCTTAAACAAGATGAGAACGCAAATATCGTTCCTGGATGATATTTGTTTTTGAAATGCGCATAATAAAATACATGGAACTTTTCTAACCATCTTTTAATTTATTCTTATATATACTCAGTCCAATAAACTGTTGAGTGCTACTTATCCGATATTTGCATTGCTTTATTGTGCTACAATAAAACTCACCTCCTACATATATATATATATATATATATATATATATATATATATATATATATATATATATATATATATATATGAGGGCGTGTCTATGTATATGCATCTGTATATATGTATATATATATGTTTGTAAATATGTATATATGTATGTATGTGTGTATGCATGTATGCATAGAGATTTGGTTGTAAATACTTTAAAAACAAAACATCATACAACAATTTGGATACATACACGTTTATTGCATGTATATCGAGGACTATAGTAACGTACACATACACGAATACACTCGTGCACTCCCTCACCCATATATATATGTGTGTATGTGTATATGTGTATGTGTGTATACATGTATGAGTGTGTGTGTGTGTGTGTGTGTGTTATACAAATATATATTTGTTCTATGCGCGATGTCGAGAAATATCAAGTTTACATCTATGGAGTCTGAAATAAATTCAAAAGACTGCAAATACCTCAAAATGATAGGTGCTTTTTTTTCTGCAAATAGATAACACTTAGTTTTATAATTATCACACTTGGGATTTATAGCCCTGAAGCAGTTTTAACGTTAAATACCTCATCGACAAATATAAAAAAAATATCCCATACACATACTCCCACGCATCTACACGAGCAGACACATAGATGTCTCTCAACTTTCTATTTCTTTCTCTTTCTCTCTCTCATTCTTTCTCTCTGTGCCTCTCTCTCTCTCTCATTCTTTCTCTCAGTGCCTCTCTCTCTCTCTCTCTCTCTCTCTCTCTCTCTCTCTCTCTCTCTCTCTCTCTCTCTCACTCAAATATACATATACAATAACTATATAACATATATCTATAACATATATATAACACATATATAACATGCAGATACGGACATTTACTTGTAGATGAACTGAGGACTTCATTGTGGAATTATTGAATGCATTGGGTAAACAATGGAGTGAGTTCATTGTATACGTATTTTTATACAGTTTTAGAAATCAGTACACTTAGTACTTAATGATATTTGTGGTGATTATTGGGATGGGTATAGAAATGCGTTTCTTAGGGCTTAGCTTGAGAAAAATCTTGGAATGACAATGGTCATTTGTGGCCGCTCAGGTTTTATGGAGAATCCGAGGCACCCGAGGAAATATTTCGAAAAAGGTGGTATTTTCCATTGTTTTGAATTTAAGATAAAAAAGAGCGATGTGCGGAGACCTAGAACGATTGAAGGAGGGGAAAAATGCCTCCTAAAATCTTGAAAATGCCCTTCTTAAGTCTAGTTAGATTGGTTGGTTGGAGTGATTGGAGTGTGTTAACTGGGTGTAACATGAGGGAGAACTAACATTAGAGTTGACAGAGGTAATAGTAGTAGCTGAGGCGACACCAGTGATGTTGGTAACGGTTACAACTGTTGGGGAAATGGGGAGAGGTGTGGTAGTTGCAGAGATATATGTGAGAGCTTCATCCACTTCAACTGATATGTTGTTCTACAGAAGTTGTCTTTTATGTCATGTTTTATTTTCTCGGTATAGCCTCGACCTAGAATAAACGTCGGTCCACAGATTAGCAGTTCCATTTCCTTAGTGATGAGGGAGCCAGATGGGTCGGTTACAAATACCATCTTATTAAAACACACAAAATAGAGCTTGTGTTAAAAATTAGACCCATTGTTTCTGGCATTAATGGTCTTTTTTTCAATGTTTCTTGGCTTTTATACACATTTTCAAAGATCTCCTTCACATCGTCATCCGGCACGTAGACGGCTCACACGAAGAAATCAACAGACTAAAAAAACTTAACCCCCACCACACTTAGACAGAATAAATCTCCATTTCGTATAGATGTACTTTCTTCTTACACCTGTCGCCTCCCCGCACCTCATTTATTGACTTAATTACGGACGCCAACATCGCCTCTACCGAACTCAGTTGTGTCGGGCTCAGTGCTGCTGACATCCACATCATATGCAGCACCTTTTTCCAGTTTGAAAGATCCGTCTACAGAACATTTTGGGGCTCCTGATGGGGTCAAGGCTCTTAGATCTGTTGATCACCGAGCTCATGGACAAGTTTCAGCGTACAGCATTCACTACTTGCAGCTCTGGCATTTTCTTTTCCAGGTACGGGGATGTTATTATGTTATTATGATAGTCACTTTGTCATATGAAGGAGCCATCAAGACTTCGAAAACGTGGACGCACACGTGAACTTTGAGATTGAGAACCCAGATACCATTGGGTCTCTCCCACTACGCGACTTTACGCTTAGAGTCACGGGTGAGGGTTCAATTTACAACAGATTTTACATGGCGGATGCCTACTCAAACTGCTTCGTACACTATGATTTTGCCCTTTGCTACGGACCCAAAAATGGCCTATATATGGACTGGAATCTTCCAGGTGTGCAATAGATGCAGGGACGGTAGAGGCAAACATATCAGCAGAATAGAATTCTCACTGTGAGCAACTAACCTACTCTCTTGCAAAATACCGAAATGCCAAGGTAGCAACACTTAAAACTACAAGGATGGCACACGCCCTTACAGGCAACATATCATACCTAAAGCTGTCGCACTTCAATGGGAAGACTGCCATCAGACAAGCCATACGTAGGGAGGTCCTGAATATTCAGCTGGCAAACTCGAAATGTGCACTCTTCCGAATTGTCCTATCAACAACGCAGAATTTTGTATGAAAGCGTCCGGATGCTGCATTTACGGAGCAGGGAGCGCATGACGACGAGAGATTATTTTGTCAAAAAGCATCTTGACAGATGCTATTGCCGGGATATTTAAGTCACCATAGAAGCGACGGAAAGTAATGTTGGGAAATGTAAGAATCATTATAGAATCTGTCATGAACAAGAAAAAGCCAAGTATAAATAATAGATTAGTAATACACAAAGCAGATTGGCTACTATAAAGATTTCACGCATACGTGACAGGTAGGGAACAATACATCGATCGTTCGTTTTATTTTGAACCGTTTTCGTTACAAAGCTGGAAAGCGGGAAGTAGCCATGTAATGTCATGTTAAAATATACTGCGTAACACATTATCTTGTTTTGTTTTATTTGTCATCTTATGCTCTTTATATAAGTCTACCTTATTGTACTGGCTTTCTGAAACATATCCGTCATGTAATATATATATATCACGATGCTTCGTATTAACTATACTGCTGTATATATATATATAAAGTACACACCCAACTCTCTTATATATAGAGTCACACATAGCAACGCAACCTTAGATCAGTCTGACAATCGCCACCGACAAATGGGAGAAAGTTCTCAAGAAAGTTAACAAGGAATGTTAAGAAAAACCTCCCACCGAAGCTAACAAATAACGTACTAGATCTACATAGCAAAATTGTAATATTATAAAATTAAATTGTTTACAGCACCAACTACAAGTGAAATCATTGTTTTCCTTTTTTCATATATATATATATATATATATATATATATATATATATAGAGAGAGAGAGAGAGAGAGAGAGAGAGAGAGAGAGAGAGAGAGAGAGTGAGAGAGAGAGAGAGAGAAAGAAGAGAGAGAGAGAGAGAGAGAGAGAGAGAGAGAGAGAGAGAGAGAGAGAGAGAGAGAGAGAGAGAGATGTGTGTGTGTATGTGTAATAAATAAGGTTGTTTTCGAAGAGGAAAGAAACCACAGTTCAATAAGATACTCTTTACTTTAACATGAAAAAAGAATATTTATTTTATATAGAAATTTATCTCCAAAGGACTAAAACTGATTCATTCCTATGAAAAGATCAGGGGTAGTGAATGAAACAGCTTTGGTCGTGTAGAAGACATTTCCATAATATATAATATATTTATACATATATGAGGGCGGTGGGTTGGCAGTATCGGTAGAGAGTCGGACGCCATGCTTTGCAGCAAAGAGTTAGGGCCCTTTATGATCTGTGTTCAAATCACGCCGAGGTTAACTTTGCCTTTCATCCCCATGGGGTCGATAAAATAGGGTACCAGTCACGCACTGGAGTCGATTTAATCGACTTTCCTCTACCCCAAAATCACTGGCCTTGTGCCTATATAAGAAACCAATATATTTATACATGTATGTATGTGTGTGCGTATGTTTATGTATATGTGTGTACGAGTGTGTATTTTTGTGTACGTGTGTATATATATATATACGTTCATTTGTTCTTTGGCAGGTTTCAATCATTAGACTGCTTCCAAACTGTATTTATAAACATACACATACGCACACGCACGCATGCACACGCGCACATACACACACTCACACACACACACACACATATATATATATATATATATATATATTTATATATATATATATATATATATATATATATATACATACACCTACATATATATACATAAGTATCTATATATGTGTGTAGATGTATGTATGCATAGTATAGGTGTATACCTATGCGAGTTTTACGGAAATGATTTTACGTGATTCACGTAAAACTAAACAGCTTTCATGTAATTATTTTCCAGATGTAAATGTTGGTTTAGAATTGTTTATCTTATTTTATGTTTTAAAAGTGAAGTTAAAATACTTGGGAAAATTCTACAAAAATAAGAAAGTCGAGATTCTTTCTTAGAACATGCAAGTCAGTGACTTTGATTTACATATCCTGTTTCACCACACCCATCTGCATAATATTTATAAGTGAAGAGACTGATCCTATAAAACCACAACTTGTTATTAACATGTACGATTTCATATGATTTTAGCTTCTAGGTAATTTTTTTTACCCTTTATTTTTCTCGTTATTTTTTCGAATATTGAAAATCCTAAAAGATATCAAATTTGTTTTGTCTTTTTATTCAGGGAAGATTTATGAGATGATTCATCTAATTTATATAACTTTAAATTGGGTCACGTTTGCAAATATCTGTTACGAATAATCCAACTGATTAACGTCGCTGCAGAACTAGGAGGCCATATATTTAGAGTTGCGTGATCATGGATATTGAAACTCATCTATGGCCTTATGAGACGGTGCTGATCTTGTTGGTTGTTGTACGGTCTTTCTTTGTGTACGTTTTCTTTTTGCAATACACTGTATGCTTAATTAAAATCATTTCGAAGACCTTACGCTACTGTTTTAGAGTAGTGACAGTCTCACTTACTTTAATTTTCAACAAACAGGGGAGATAAAACTGACAGAGCTTTGTTTCGCACTTTTTGGTGCTTATCAAAGCTAAGTACTCCATCTGTTTGCTGAAAATCATGAATATTTGATTCTTATAGAATTCTAGTAATTATCAGTAACTGATTATACAGAGCGGTTGCCGGTCAAGCAGAAATTGAAAATTTGGAATTGGTGTTCTGAAATAGCGATATATATATGAATGTATATATAGTGTATTTTGCAATACACTGTATGCTTAATTAAAAGCATTGCAGTGTATTTCCAACTAAGTAAAACTCAACAGGCGATAAACTTAGTACCTGTAAATCCTAGTAGTAATAGTAATAATGGTAATAGCACTAATGAAATCAATAACGATAGGAATGACAACCATCTTTATCCTAATGCTATCCCTAGCAACCAGACTTCTACACAACATAGTAACCGGCAAGCAAACATCCAGAATAAATGTAACTGTAGAACTAATAGAACTTGCCCCTTAGGTAATAATTGCTTATTGGCAGTATCGGTAGAGGGTCGGACGCCCTGCTTTCTAGCATAGTTACGTCCCTTTACAGTCTGAGTTCAAATCCCGCCGAGGTTAACTTTGCCTTTCATCCTTACGGGGTCGATAAAATAAAGTACCAGTAATGCACTGGGTAATTGCTGGCCTTGTGCCTAAAGTAGAAACAATCATTTACTCATGCACGGTCAACGCAAACAACTCTTCTAAAACTTATATTGGCTCTACTGCGAACTGCTTTAAGACGAGATAAAACTCGCACCTACACTCATTCAAAAAACGCAATCTAGCCAACTACACTTCTTTATCTAGCTACATACACTCTCTGAAAACTAGAAATAGACCATATACACTTCAATGGGAAGTAGTAGGTCGGGCCACATCGTATAAACCACCGAATACATTTTGTAGCCTCTCTCTTCTAGAGACCCGTACTATAATCTTTTCGAAACCAGACCTCCTAAATAGAAAATCAGAGGTATTTTCCTCATGCCAGCACCACTACAGACACTCCTTCCATCACTTTAAACCTAGCTGCTAGTATATAACAACGTCAGATTTGAATTCCTCACCACCATTAACATTCACCTCTAGGACTTATCAGCCCCCACAGCAACACTCTCTTTGATCAGCTCTTTCCTCTACACAACTCCTATTTATCTCTAACCTTATACTCTACAAAAACTATTAGAAATAAACATAAAGTTACCACCTTTCAAAATAACTACTATGGCGTACTTATCTTATATACAGTAATAGATATATAATATGTAGAGACATTTAATGTAATAGGTAATAATAAATTATATTTACATTTATAATTAAATATATAAATTAATAGCATTGTATATAAGGGATTCACTTTTAACACAATATAATGTATATTATTACACAAATGATTTAACTAATTGGACATATAAACAGCTATACATTTTTCCCTAACTTATATCTTGTCCAGTAATGGACAATCTAATAAGACCTTTAATGTATTACAGGAAAATAGACTATTTAAAATTAAGTATAAATATATAACATTATGTAAAAGAGACTCACTTGTAATCACAATATAATGTGTATTAGTGCAAAGTATTTTTAATAATTGTTACTTTCCTATATATTTTAGTTTAATTTAATTAGCTAGTTACCTCCCCTTACGCATTAGCTCCCTTTAATCTTGGATCTCACACTCACTTCCGGAAATAAAACCGTTAGAAAAACTACCTGTTGAACAACTCTAATCCATGAATAAGAATACAATAAGACCAATTTACAATCCATTGCTGTAACTAACTAAAAACATTCAATATAAACATTAACTAAAATATAATTTAACATATGTAATTGAAAAGACAACAATAACTTTCATTTTCTCAACACACACAAATTTGAACACTATCGTCACATTACATCCGCCATAAATTTTTAATAACACATTTGCTTGGTGTTTTATGTGATACCTTTGCTATACAGTATTTATTTATTTAATTATTTATTTATATATGCCTAATATATTTGCTTGCTTCCTTATCATATATGTGACTAACGCATGTGCACATTCTACACGCTTGCATATGTACTGCTAGTGTCCTCATTCTTTCTCAATGCCTCTTTAATTATTAGACTTTTACTCTTGTATTATCTGTCGTATGTATTCCACTCTGTGCTTTTAATTTTAATTTTAATTATTGTACAATTCTCGTATAATATATGTCGCATCTATTACACCCTGTAAATATGAAACTAGTTCACAACATCAATATATATGCATTTATATGATTGTTCAGTTGAAAAGGAGGTTAATTATATGTACAAACATTGATAATGGTCCGATGACTCCAAACGAAAGTTTGGAAGAAACGATTGTCAGCTATTACATGATTTGAACGTAACTTTGATAATTGTGTAATTTGTATATATATATATATATATATATATATATATATATATATGGTTATCATTTATTTTTTTATCATTTATTTTGTTTTGCCCTGTTTAGCTTGATTTGTTTTTTGGGCTTGGGTGGTTAATGCCTTCTTCACCACCTTTTCAGTTTTGTATGGTTTCTTAACACATTGTTTAGCTCTGTTTTTTAACTATTGAGCACTTTGCCAGTGTCATTTCTGATCCTTGCGCTTCGTTTCGCCTTTCCTTCCCGCCGAAGCCGATTCTCGCTGAATCTTTATTTGTATATATATATATATATATATATATATATATATATATATATATATATATCACTTGATTCAGTAAAACCTGTTAGACTCACCACTGTACTCGATATTTGCGTAGTATAGTGGCAATATGAAGGAGTCGGGACCCCGATGGCTGAGCTCTAGCTGTTTCAACACCTAGTTCGGAACTAGCTGTTGAAACGGCAGGAGCTCAGACCATCGGGGTCACGACTCCTATATATATATAAATATATATATATATATATATATATATATATATATATATATATATATATATATATATATATATATCCTAGTGTTAATTTAGAGTATAAACACTTTTCTGTAAATGTCTGAAAAAGAGTTAGAAAATGAGTTTATTGTGAAGTTCTGTATATCAGTAGTTATTGGAAATATATACCCGGCAAGGGAATCACGTTTGATTAATATTTTATGGACAAACAGCTGCAAATATTTTTCTAGTCAGATTCTCAATGTACGTGAGAGTAAAACTTTAGGAAGAAAGCCAAATGTTGTGCTAATACATAAGGAACATTGCAAAAGAAAAAGTAGATGATGGAATAAAAACGAAAGATTGTTTCTACGATAGTGTATAACGTTTAATCAGATAACTTTCTTTATATGATATATAATTTTAATTTTCTCATTGGGCATACAGATAAGAAGCAAACTGAGAAGTTTATACATACGTTTTCCTGAATATGTTTCTGTTTTGCAGCGCCACATAATGTTCAAACTTTGTTATAATATAACCACGAATAATTGATAGTTTGGCGATTAGCAATAGAAAATTGAAAGTAAAAAATCCTGGCCCATAATACTGCCTCACCATAGATTGCGTATGAACAGATTGAAGCTTCTCCTTTTTCATCTTTTTTGGAAGACATGCGTTCTACTTGCCATATACTCTATCTTATGCCCAAATCCGCAATGCAGAGGACACGGTATGCGGTGCCTGGTGATGCTCAGACATGCTGAAACAGCAGCGTCTACAGATGTTGAGATTGTGTTATCGTCATCTGTAAGATCCGACTTTCTACGGCTCATCTATTGGTGAAGCTTGCTTTCAAGTTCAAGTTAAGACCAAAACTGAGCGACTAACACGTCCAATGTTCTCCTGCGCTGACTGTCATAACCACTTGAATAATTGGTTTGCGAGAAAATCCACAATGACATTCTATAGAGGACTAGTGATGAAAAAGAGAGAGGATGTACATTGGAGAAAGTCTGAGTGTCAACAAGTATAGGGAGCAACTCATAAATAATTTCAGAACTATCGGTCTACAAAGCGTATTTGTGGTTGAAAAGAAAATCTACAAACATGGAATTGTTTATTATAGATACTCACAGAGCAACAACACCGTTATACACGTACATGTTAATTTTCTCAATATTGCTAATATGTGGGGGCATTTGAAAAACTCTGGAATGGATGCGCCTGTCGGCCGAGTCTATCGCGAAGAAAGATAGATCAACTTCCTTTGACTGGGAAGAGTAAGCATTCAACGACAGAGATTTTGTGGCGGATGCAACTATAAAAACAGGCGACAAACAATTTCCCCTTTGATCAAGTCCTCATACATGTACTCAAGTTTAATGACGTGAAAAGGACGTTAAAGGTGTGGGGAAAATATTCAGCTTTCCAGTAGATTTGCTAAAATTATCACTACATGGTTCACACATGTATCTGTAGCCGGTAGAAGAGCGGTAGCTGAAGATGGACCTGTATGATATGTTTAAAATAACAGAAATACATGAGATCGATAAATACATGAGAATGCAAAGTAAAAGTATAAATTCAAACATTGTATTGCATTTTACCTTTACAACAATAACGAGGTATGAATAATTTTTTAGAAGCCTTTATAATTGTTTCTACTTTAGGCACAAGGCCAGCAATTACCCAGTGTATTACTGGAACCTTATTTTATCGACCCCGTAAGGATGAAAGGCAAAGTCAATCTCGGCGGGATTTGAACTCAGATCGTAAAGGGACGTAATACTGACATGATATATCTAGAGATGAGTACTGAATACAGCTGAAAGGAATTGAATTCAGATATTTCAGATAATCTCATGAACATTTATTGTAATTGAATTAGAGAACTGTTGTATAGGTGTATAATATTTAGATTTCGGATGAAATAGGGCATGAAATCAAGTTTTACTAACATACAATTGTCTAACTGTTCCATGGCCTTTCTGTCATTGATCAATTATGTTTGGAACGCAGAATCCCCAGCCCTAAAACGGTTTACATTGTGGAAGATTTTGCACGTAAAAGTTGTATTTGGCTTGTTGATTCTGATGTCGATATGTCTCCTGAACTAAGTATTCTCCTCCCATATGCCACGGACAGCCCGTCTCCTCTGCACGTCTGTCTTCATGACATGCCTCGTTTTGCTTAGGTCTGCTTTTAACACTTCTACACGTGTTGCATATATGTCACTTACCTTTAGGTCGATCCTCGTGTAGCATAGGAATGGTCTTCCTAAATGCTTCGTAACCGATTGCTTTGGAGATTTGGGTGTTAACTCATTGCCGGCCATAACCAAGACAAATTAAGCGTCGCTGTAGCCTGATATCAAATCGGCTTGGGATCTCTCCTTTTTTCATGCCACTTCTATTTCCGATGCAGACATGTCATTTAATATTAATTATTCGTCATTAGCAACGTAAATGGTAAATATTCGTTTGGCGTGCCTTGTGAGTGTATGAGTACCATGATTCACTCTGATACAATAACATACTGGTGGACTTTCATCTTAGTTTCATCTCATAAACAATTGGAGAGTGCAATCATTATTGTAGCTGCCTGCCCGGAGTGTATGTTCTATTCCGCCTCAAAGGAGTGATTACTGAAGATCGATTTTTTTCCACCATCCTTAGGGTATACATTCCGATATAGATGTTGATGATATTGATTACGTTTTGTTAATTTCATATTCCGATATAAATCTTTATATGCAAGAGAAGTTGATGAATTTCTATAAAAATTTCTCTAAGAGTGATAACGTTTCTCTGGTGGAAACATTAATTGTATTTGTTAGTGTATTTATTGCTACTTTTAATGGGAATTTCAACAAGATTGTTTGAAAGAACTCGATCTTGAAACCAGTCGCTTTAAAACTACAATCCGTCTTTGTATACAGCATTTTGCTACATATCTCAAAATAGAATTTTACCAAAGATTTTAAAAAGAAAATGAAATGGATAAAAAAACGATGAAAAAAAGAAAATGGTATTTTCAACAAGTAAGCACTTTAATTTACTGCATCATTGGATAAAATAAACTAGTTTTAGGGTGGGGGAAGTAAATATTGCTTCCAGACCAATTCTATCTTGTAAACCATCTTGAAATGTTTATGTATTACGGCAATAATAGGTTAACTGTGCTTGCTGTATCATTGCTTTGATATTTAATACCGAGACTGTCTGACAACCTCAGTTTGATAAGACGTTTACCTTGATTGTTAAAGAATACTGTTATTCACCTTACTACTTTCCTTTTCAACATTTCTGCTGATGAAAACTAAATATTTTTCCTTCGTTTTCAACTCAGTCTTTACATTATATGTGTTATCTTTCCTTCTTTTATCAAATAAATAACAGATTTTAAACAACCTGTATGCTTACATTAGAATGGGATTATATGCATGTGTGGAAATGTGTATGTATGCATGTAGGAATGTATATATGTATGTATGAGTGTATGTAGATGTGTAATATATGTATGCATATATTTATATATATTTATATATATATATATATATATATATATATATATATATATATATATATATATATATATATATGCGTTTACTAAACAGCTGCAGCGACTATTATTAGTGTACGTGCTTAAAATGAATTCTCTACTCGGACGTTAGCTCGGCTAGAAGCTCTCGCCAGTGTTCAGTTATCCGTTCTCCTACACTACGAGCTGCCTCACCTATGTACACTATATTCTTATCTTTACATTGTCCTTCAGTACATCTTATGCTATATACTACATTTCTAGTTTTACAGTTAATATGGGTTTACAGATTATACATTTCTTATCTATACAGGAGGTCTTTGAAAAGGGTATGTATTGCTAATAAGTGTTTTTATGGAGGTACCTGGTCTTTCTACTATCTTAATATTGAGTTTATGTTTATCTAGGTCCCTTTTAAATTTGTAAGCTAATTCACATCTAGGGTTTGTATTGATGAACATTACACTCTGGTATTTATTGCTATCATACCATGAGTTTATTCTATTAACCTTATTCCTAATTAACCAAAAGTAAATAGAAAACATGAATGGAATAGCAACATCACAACTTACAATTAAGGACAAAATGAAAACACACACACACATACAACAAACAACCAACCAGTAACATGTAAATAAACAAATAAATAAACAAATATAAACACACACAGACACAGGGATGTAACACATGCGCAAACTAAGCACACAACACACACACACAGAAGATGGCATAGGACACAACAAATGAGAGGCACAAAAACAAAGAAAAGAAAAGAATCCCCAGTCACTGAAGATGTCACAGAATGTCTGGCGAAAGAACTTTGACAATATATGAACAACCGTCCGGTTGTGGAACCAACCGGAAATTTATAAATTCTTAAATTTATGAATTTAATTTATAATAAATTGGAGTGAATGCAGCTGGTGCGTGTGTTTCTTATTGGCAACATGACCCACCCAAAGCATAACAATATCGGTTTCAACACACGTTTTCAGATAAAGAATCTTGCTAAATAAATTCAGAAACGAAGTATATATATATATTTATATATATGTCTGTGTGTGTCTGTATATATATATATATACACACACACATATTCATATGTGTATATATATATATATATATATATATATATATATTTATATATATATATATATATATATATATATATATATATACATATATAGGAACGAGTAGGACCCCGACGGCTGAGCTCAAGGCGTTTCGAGGGCTAATCTAATTAGCCGTAGAAACGGCTTGAGCTCAGCCGTCGGGGTCCTAATCGTTCCTATTACCCACTCTACAACCCTAAGTATTGAGTACTTTGGTGCGTTATGGTCCACCTGGTTCCTTACCACATTTCCTTCGTTATATATATATATATATATATATATATATATATATATATATATATATATATATATATATATATATATACATATACATATATATGCCCCAATGTATGTCATAGTGTGTGAATATCCGATTGAAAAAAGAAACATTTTGGGAATTTGAAATTTAAATAAAGATGTCCGAACGTACATGAATATAACATAGTTGATTATTCTAATTAATGAACTTCTAGAGATGTTTGCACATACATCTACCAAATGGCTTATTGTCTTCCAAAAATGGTAATTATTCCCAGCGATCCCTTCGAGTAGTATTTAAATCAGTCAGCCGTTATCCGAAATATGTGGACTTTGATCCGCCTCTGCGTGTGTTTCTTATTGGCAACATGACCCACCCAAAGCATAACAATATCGGTTTCAACACACGTTTTCAGATAAAGAATCTTGCTAAATAAATTCAGAAACGAAGTATATATATATATATTTATATATATGTCTGTGTGTGTCTGTATATATATATATACACACACACATATTCATATATATATATATATATATATATATATATATATATATATATATATATATATATATATACATATATAGGAACGAGTAGGACCCCGACGGCTGAGCTCAAGGCGTTTCGAGGGCTAATCTAATTAGCCGTAGAAACGGCTTGAGCTCAGCCGTCGGGGTCCTAATCGTTCCTATTACCCACTCTACAACCCTAAGTATTGAGTACTTTGGTGCGTTATGGTCCACCTGGTTCCTTACCACATTTCCTTCGTTATATATATATATATATATATATATATATATATATATATATATATATATATATATATATATATATATATATATATACATATACATATATATGCCCCAATGTATGTCATAGTGTGTGAATATCCGATTGAAAAAAGAAACATTTTGGGAATTTGAAATTTAAATATAGATGTCCGAACGTACATGAATATAACATAGTTGATTATTCTAATTAATGAACTTCTAGAGATGTTTGCACATACATCTACCAAATGGCTTCTTGTCTTCCAAAAATGGTAATTATTCCCAGCGATCCCTTCGAGTAGTATTTAAATCAGTCAGCCGTTATCCGAAATATGTGGACTTTGATCCGCCTCTGGCAACTTTCTCCAGTTTTACTGTCGCCAAGAGTACATTTCCCTATATTCTTATCTACTATTTATAGTGATCTATATTGTTATAATCATTTATATAGGGAAGAATTTCTAAAACCATAGACAACATTCAATGTCTGGAGACCTTAAAATCTTTGAAAAGGGAAAGAATATTATACTTCACATTATCTCAGCTCTAAAATATAGGCCAATATTGTTTAATATGAAAAACGAGGTTAATACTGATTTATTCATTACATTTGATACAAATTTAATTTTCTAAGTCACTAAGCACATTTATATATACGTCTGGTGTGAACAGCACGTATAAAATATATTTAGTTCAATTTCTAATGATATATAAGACAATGATAGATAAATAGGGTGATCGATAGATAGATATATACACACATATATACAGGCATATATAGAGATAGACACACATCCAGATACAGGCATACAAACGCACACTACATACATACACACACACACACACACATACATATATATATAGAGAGTGAGAGAGAGACATACAGAGACAGAGACAGAGAGGGGGGAGATATCGTGAATGCAGTTACAGTGAATACATTCTAACACCTCAATGATTTTAAAAAAATGAAATAAATCACTTATCGTAAATAATATATGATATTTTGCAAAAATTACTTTTTCTACAAAAATGACGTTGAAAAAATGATGTTTTTATGATAAGAGAAACTTCAAATTGAACAGTACTTGCTGGCTACATATTATTACTTTCGTTTCATTTCTTGTATATTACATCTTGAAATGTAGTTTTGTTTTTCAATTTTCAGTCTTGAAACACAAGAAGTTAATAGCAATTTTTTAAATAATTACGAACAATATATTTCGAAAATATAATTTTCTATCGTAATTTGTGTATTTTAAATTTAAACCTAAAATTACACGGATGAGCCCAACGAATCGATATAAAATTCAGAGTAAAGCAATTATTTAGTGCTGTTTCTATGATACTTAGACTATATATTTCCTTTACCCTATTAATGTTTAGTGAGGTTACAATTCCCCTACGAGGCAACATAATATACTGCCATCTTTAAATTTATAAAACTACAAGAATCGTTTAAAAAATCCGTTTACATTAACAATTCGTTTTAAGAAGCCACGTTAAACATTGTATCTAATAGATATTATTTTTAAATGTTAAATAAATATAACTAACGATAACTAGTTGGTTTTATACATGTGTAACAATGTTAACTGCATAAGTAAATTGAAATACTTCTGTTGTAGGCTCCCTTATTAGTCACAGAAACTGGACATTTAATCGTGCTGGTCGATTAGCAGAATCGTGAGTATCACGCAAAATGGTTTGTAATATTTCTTAAAATCCCTTTACATTTGAATAATACATCCTTTCATCATTCCGTGGGCGATAAGATAAATTGTGCAAATCTTAAAAATCAATATTTACTTGATTATAAACTTCAACATTCCACACACACTGACTTTATCTCTTATTAATCACGTTTCCCTTTATATCAACGCGAAATAGGTATGTAGAATCTTAAAGCAAGTTATCAAAGCTAGACAAATTTTAACTGTAATTTATTGTATTCAGCCATATACAGCGATACAACTATTTGTTAGTTATTTGAATATGACAAAGCCGACCATTAATCGCTTGTATACATGAAACTGAACTGGCCTATCTGCTGATATGTATCTGGCTGATCAGTGGATCTGCTAATATGCAAATCTGACTGATCAGGCAGTCTGCTAATATGCAAAGCAGGCCGATCAGTCACTGTATATTTCAGAAAATATCATATATTTTCACTAGCTCTGACCGTTGTCAGGTAAGCAGAAAACGGTACTGGTGAAGGGTAATGACCCAGAAACATTAGTGTCTGAGGATCTGGTTATATGCCAACACAAGATCAAGAATGATGGGGTCATTCTACTGACATGGCTTAATGAAGCTGTTTGCATAAATGCCAACCAAATCTGATATTATTATTGATATTCGAAAAACTCAGGTTACATTTATTGTATTCAGCCAGGTAGAGCGATAAAACTATTTGTTATATATATATAGATATGTAATAAACAACATAAGATAATTATTTCATTTACCAGTTGTTTCTTGAAAGCAAACAAATCTGCTTTCAGTTGTCAGAATGAAAAAATCCTGGTGTTTGTATTGAATGTGGATTTGAAAACATTATCTTATAATATCTATGATTAGGGGGAAAATGTTTGTCTAGGAGGTCGAGGAATTTCTTTCCTACATTAGTTTTGACAGTTAGAGAGAAGGGGGGGGGGGGGTATACCAAATAATTTTCCTTTTCCTGTTATTGTGATTAGTTTTTGAGGGAGGAGTAGGTAAATATGGAGTAGGTATATATATATATATATATATATATATATATATATATATATATATATGCACACACATTAAATTAAAAGTCGATTGACGTATATATATATAATAAACGATCAAACAATTACAGGCGATCATTTGCAAAGAGTGTAAACACACATAGTTACGGAGGTAGCATATTAAAAATTAACGAGAACCTTGAATATAGATATCTAGCAATAATAATAATCTCCTTTGTATATATTCCATTAAAGAAATATATTTCACGGGTGATATGTGTGTTTTAAAACCGCATGTACTTTCCGTCATTATTTCCTGATTTGATTTTAGTTAAGTCTTCTCCTTTGCCGATGAACCAAGATTTATCATCTGTGATTCATCGATTAATGGTGAAATATATTTCTTTAATGGAATATATACAAAGGAGATTGCAAGGTAGATTGCAAGATATTCAAGGTTCTCGCTAATTTTTAATGTTACCTCCGTAACTATGTGTGTTTACACTTTTTACAAATTATCCCCTGTAGTTGTTTGATGTGTTTATTTTATATATTTATATATACACATATATATGTATATATACAGTATATATATATATATATATATATATATATATATATATATATATATGTCCATCGACCTATATATGTCCATCGACCTTTAATTTAATGTTAATAAATGCTTGTATTTATTCCTTGGAATGTTTGAGCGTCTACAGGTGATATGTTTTTGACATTCTCAGACATGACATCTTCAATATAATTTTTGTAGTATATATATATATAATAAAAATAATAAAATGTGTAGAAGTAACACACGAGTTGGAATATATATATAAAGGGAAAAAAACGATTATTGGGAAGAAAAACATTTTTTTCCCGTTATATTCTTCATGTTCTGGGTTAGAAAATGGTTAAAACAAATTATTTTACTTTGTGTGAAATATTCAAAATATTTATTTATTTATTTATTAACAATAACATTGATTTATTTATTTATTAATTTATTTATTTAATAATTATCAATTACCGGATTCAGCATTTTGTGCATTTTCAAATTATGTGAGTGGGAGAGAGAAAAAAGGAATTTGTGTTTGTACATACAAAATGGAGATGACAAAATAAGGTGATGTTAAACATGTTAAGGAAATGGGAAAAAATAACGGAAAAAAATATTTTTATTCCTAATAATCGTTTCTCTCTCTCTCGCTCGCTCTCTCTCTCTCTCTCTTCTCTCTCTCTATTCTCTTTCTCTCTCTCTCTCCCTGTCTCTCTCTTTATATATATATATATATATATATATATATATATATATATATAGTAGGAAAAGTGGATATTCATTTGAGAGGAAGCAACCAAAGATTTTTACCCAGATAAAATCATTTATTTCGACGAACGAATTGATTAGGAGAGATATAATACCACTCGATTAAATTAATTAGCCACTTAATTAATTATATTAACGATGGAGTACAAACATCTCTCAAAATCTAATCAGGAAATAGAATTATTTACATGAGTCACTTGGTCCCATTTTTTGTTACACAAATGTAAAGCCATTGGTTACTTGTTCAGTAATAAATATATATATTTATATATTTCTAGGGAAATCGCATTATTGTGACTTCACTTGTTGTCTTCTATGTGTGTGTGCGTGTTTGTGTTTTTGTGTGTGTGTGTGTGTGTGCCTGTGCGTGTGTGCATGCGTGTGTGCATGTGTGTGTATGTGTGTGTCTCTTTGTCTGTGTCTGTGTCAGTGAAATTAAGAGCTTCAATTGCCTTAAATTGAACACAATTATCTCCAGAACAAGCCAAAGTAAACTTAACCCGTAATCCTACATTCAACCCTTCTCACCAGACTCGTGACTCAGAAAGGAAAGTACATGGCCATTGATTAAATAGAAACAATTGAATTATCGATGCTTTATGGGCTTCACATATTTCGATTTTAAGTTTTATCACTTATATATGATTATGTTCTAGATACGCGAGCTCAGTAATATTACTTCCGCTAATAAAGGATCTTTCTTCTATCCATCATTCCCTAACACGTCCATATTTACTACTCGGATTTGCACTTCCCTATGTACATAATCGATAAAACGCATTCGAAATGGTTTTCCCCCTTCTTCCTCTTTCATAATCACGCCAAGTGTAGAAGCCCTTCCTATATCTCTTTCTCACCATTATAGATTGCAGACGAGATCTAGGTACTCTTCTCATCAATCTCTCTGTGTACATGGTGTTATACCAGAATATTGGAACATATGCTAGATATCCCTTAAGAGGACTAAATCTCAGATCATCTGAAAAACTGACCTATCCTTCTTAAATAAAATAACATAGGCGGGAAGGTAACGAATCTCCACAAAAAACCTAAGACTCTTGAACTTCCTTTCTTACTTTGTCAGCAGTACAACTTCACTAGAACAGTTTCTGTCGGAGAAATGCTCACCCACAAAACTCACGACCAGGTCAAGTCTCTTGAGATATTTGGACGAACAATTTAGTTGCTTTGGTATAAAGGGTTGAAAATTATTTAATATGACTAGCTTTCTGTGAACTTCAACCTTCTCGAAGTTATTATATGTGAAGTCTTCCATCAGATTGCTCATTATAACGTGATTTTACACTCAAACTCTTCCCTGTTTCCTTTTCTAGGGAAATTGCTTTATTATGACTTCACTTGCTTTCTTCCAACTGCGTATACTATAAAGCAGCCTGACCTCATACACTAGCATATATATAGCAACACAAAAAGAAAAAGAAAATTAGTTAACAAGCTTTTTATCAAATTTTTAATTGCTACTTATAAAATTATCTATGGTCTCTTTACTGAATAATATTTCGACATTTGATATTATATAAACAACCAATTATTTATGTTTACCATCTACTAACTGCAATATAAAATAGAAAGAAACAGAACATGTTTCACCAATAATTCTTCTCTATAGCTGCACATTACCTGATATTCGTTATCTGAATACTCATGGGGAAGTTTGTGCTAAGCCAATTTCGAAATTAGAAACTACAGCTGGAAGTGATTAAAGAACATGTCGAAAAGGAATTGGCAAGGTATGCACAATGGTTAATTGGAATAGCATACGAAAAACGAAACTAAAGTAATTTTATTTACAAAATTGAGTGTTTTGATTTCTTAAAGTTTAGCTTTCTTTTTTTATTTTACTATTTCACCGTTCAGCAGATTTATAATGTGGTTTTCAGCCGTATTTAATGTATATTGTTTGTTCTTTGTGTTTTTTCTCTGTTTGTAGGGTGATTTATTTATTTATTTATTTTTTGTATACTTTACCCATTTGGTTTGAGGACAGTAAACATGTTTTAAGATAATCTTACAGATTGTGTACTGAATTGGTATATATGCATTTCTTTGGAAAAAGATTTCGGTACTTGAAGTTGAATATATATAGATATATATATATATATATATGTGTCTGTGTATATGTGTGTGTGTATGCGTATCCTCCCACCCATAAACATAAATATGATTATTGGTGTATATGACTTAATATAATGGTAAAATGAAACCCTTGTTTCATTTGCTAATCCAGTTATGTTCCCGTAAGTGCCAATATTGCATAGGTAAAACATCATGTCATACCAAATTTGAATTATTGTAACAAGGTTTGGATATAATGTAATAAACACTAAAACATGAACACACCTATATCATTACCTTTATATTCTAAAGTAAATGAATATTAGGCTCGTTAATATTTTCGTAAGTAAACTGTAAAATTAGATACCACATGAAACGCTGAACATTTATTCATATTACAAAGGAATTTCTTCTATCTACCCGCCTCTCTGCTTTGTATTTCCTAAAGAATTTTTGTATCCACACGTGAATATCAATATATTATGAAAATATATATGGAGACAGGGATTTGTGTCTATATGTCTCTAGAGAGAACATAAAGATTTGATATCATTGCTGTCACTGATTCTAAATACGTATATTGCGTACATTAGATTGTTTATATATATATATATATATATGTATATATATATATATATATATATATATATATATATATATATATATGTGTGTGTGTGTGTCTGTGTGTGTGTGTGTGTGTCTGTGCGTGTGTGTCTCTGTGTGTGTGTGTGTGTGTGTGTGTGTGTGTGTGTGTGTGTGTGTGTGTGTGTGTGTGTGTGTGTGTGTGTGCATGCATCTGTAGATAATCGGTATTGCATATCCAGTAACATATAACTTGAAACAATGAATCCTCAATATTTATAACTAAGTACAACTCTCTAGAAGTACGTTGACTACTGTATTTAGTAGTTTTCCATAAACATTTGTATATATTTATGATACACATCTACATCTCGTGATTGACAAGAGCGATCCGGAAAATGTGCAAGTTTTGAGAGAATTAATGTGGTTTAATCGTATGGTGGGTAGGATTGGCAGGAGTTGGGTGTATATGTTGTGCGTAACTTTAATTAACACAGGCAAAAATACCAAATGGTTGTTGAACTAATTATTTCCATTGAGGTTAATAATGACATTAGCATATCTTTTAAAAACCTAAATGGATTCATCCGAAATTGATTGCAATTAACGGCTTCCACATCATCGGTCTCTCTCTCTCTCTCTCTCTCTCTCTATATATATATATATATATATATATATATATATATATATATATATATATATATATATTAATAAATGGAAACTATATTTATAAAACCATAATTATTTTATTATATATATTTCAAGGACAACCAAGGCAGTCGTGGTGCGCTTTTATCAGATATAATACAAGATTTGTTTTATAAATATTGACATAACCGTGGAAAAGCAACTTTGACGGTTAAAAGTTCGCTGGATAATATATATAATAAAATAATTATGGTTTTATAAATATAGTTTCCATTTATTAATATATCGAATATTTACTCCAGTTAACTGTGGAGTGCTTTATATCAGTTATAAATGTTTAAGCTTGTTGGATTCCCAACAAATTAAATATAACTTCTGCATATATATATATATATTTATATATATCGCTATGCATATTGTTATATGTGTGTCTGCCTATTTCATATATGCATATAAACTACATCTCGTATTCTATCTTCTGGTGAAGAGCAAACGTCCGAAACATTAAATTATTATCGATCACCATTGTTCTGTTGAGGCTTGCTTTAATCCAATGCCAAATAGATTTCTTTCTGCGATGAACTTTATTTATATGATAATATACGGTATTTATCGAGTCTATCGAGTTGTTCTTCGTTGTTGTTTTCACGCCCAGCTCTTTTCTACGAAATAAAATAAATATAATTTTGAACTGAAAAATTGAACATGCAAATATTACATATAATAAACGCAATGAATCATGCAGCGTAGACACGTGGGATGGTGTCTACGGATTCCTCATCTGCTGAAAATAGCAAAATCTTCAGGTCACATATTATCGTCATTATCAGGGAGAACGCATTGCGTAAATAAAGTTTTAATATACAAAGTTGAGGAAACCATTACAGTTCATCTTAGATATGCTCGATCAGAGCTGATTTTGGGACACGGAGGGTGAGTAATCAACAACGTATATTGATATGTAATTTTTTTTATTATATCTTGCTTTAAGATTATATTTACTGTAATCTTTCATATGTTAGGTAAAATACAACATCGATAAAATGCTGCTGTTACATGATTCATTCATTAGTAGTACAGTTTCTACGTTTTGGATAAGTTATAACAAATTCTAAATTGTTTTATTCTACACTAGCTGCAGTACCCGGTAGTACCCGGGAAAGGTAGGGTTATTCGCAGTTCCCAGAGTGTGCCTGAAAATGTTAGCCACCCTGGAAGCCCATACTGTATTTTCAATACCAACCTTTCCTAGCTGTGTTTATGGCAGATCAATTTTTTGTATCAATAGTTGTTTAAGTCATAAGTCCTTCTTCCAATCAGCTTTCTTCAATCGAAATGAATAAGCTGGGGAAGTTTGAGCTCGAAGAGTATCGAACTTATTCAACAAACTTATGTATAATTATAGCAAACTTACTGCCTTAGCGCTCAAGACCAAACACACAGAACGATTGAGGAAGTCATCGCAATATTGAATATAGTCAGGTACTATTCAAGCACCCTGTATATCACCATTTGTAAAGCCCTTCGAATGACTGAAGCAATTCAATAAAACCATCCCGTTTTCGCCCTATAGTAGCCATAACCCGAGAAAACACGCCATAATAAGTCGGATAAACAATCAGAGGTGTTGGCCCTAAAGAGGGTCTTATAACATCCACTGTTGCAAAGTGTCAATAATGGGGGAGTAGTTACATCTTATTTCGTGTTAATCTTCCCACGATCCGACACCTCCAAATATCGACAAAATAAACTCTACTCTCAAAGACGGCATGTTACAATTAACATGTCGGGAATACGAATATTCGTCAACATACGATTTGGGTTTTATTCTTCGGAATAATCTCATGGTAAGCCAAATCAGGAAAGAAGAGTGACACGGTTTGCTATACAAAAAAGGTTTTTAATCTCATTGCTGACAATTATTTCTCGGAACTGGTAGGTCTAGAGATCGCTATCCGCTTATTTTCACGTTACTCGATCACCAATACAAAGTTACAACCTGTCAATTCATCGGAGCCTGTGAGAATGAAAAGAATATACAGGCATGGCTACTATATATAGTAGTAATGGCATTCAATCAGAACAATAATAACAATACTAACAATGCTAGCAATAAATTATTTGAAATAAACACAACATCAATCTAGGTGCGAAGTATAGTATATCTACGATTTTAGCGTGTAAGGCTAGCTGACATGAGGCAGATGTATAAAGTTGACATGTAAAAGCTGTCGTGGGTGTATTATATCTAGTGTAAAAATAAGCCGGTGTCTTTAAACAATGTAGGTCAGGTGGCCGTAAGAGTCGGTTATTATCTGACAGATGAAGGATTTATTACTGTAGTGAGATTTGTGTGGTCTATATTAGATGAAAGGATTGTCTAGCTTTCTCATCATCAATAACATACATGTATAAGAGAACATTAACAGAGTAGCAATATAATCGGCAAGTTAATACAGAGGTTAAGGAGGCTATAAATATATATACACACATGCACTCCTTTAAGGAGGCAATATATATATATTCACACATACAACTCCCTATATATATATATATATAGGGAGACATTTGGTCGCACGTCAACCAAAATTAGACTGTCGTTTGCTTTGTTTGAAATTTCTTTATGTATATTTCTAATAAGTTGTTGCCTCGTTTTGGAGGACTGAGTTGTGGGAGGAGGAAGGGTCTAACATAGAGTAGTAGTATCTCCTCTTCCCCCTCACTCACTGAAACGTTTTCACTTTCCTCCTCCAATGTAAAGATGTCCCAGGTGTTCCATTATTAATTTTTATTGAAATCCAATTAGCCAGTTCTGTTTCTGAATATTAGATTAAGATATGTGTTACGTTTCATCAGGATGGGATCACTGTTGTAGACGCCAACTGGTTATACACAGATACACAGACAGAAATTGCCATTTATATAGTTGATTTATTTTTTTGTTTTCTAAATGATACCAATTATTAATTCGGTATATGTATATATACATATATTTGGGTCGTTGTGTGCGCATGTATGATTATGTGAGTGTGTACATTTGCATATATACATTTCAATATTATGAGTATGATATTTCAATACCTATTTCATGTATGACTAAATGAAATTCTGTTGTTAGAGAAACGTGAATATTTCATATTATCTTGACAATTAATTATGAGAATCTCTGATTTTTGAACGAATATGGTATCTTAAGTTCGATAACATCAGAGATATGGCTGGAATAATATTATTGTAAATAGTGAATAACGTAGCTGTCCTCCTTTTGAAATCAGCTGTCTTTGTCTCCCAGCTCTTAGATTTTAAGTAGGATATTCACAGAATTTGATAGATTTCACAATAACTCTGGCGTGTGAAACATTTACAAGTTCAGCAACACGCGCACACACACACACACACACGCACACACACACACACACACATATATATATATATATATATATATATATATATATATATATATATATATATATATATATATATATATATATTTATATATATATATATATATATATATATATATATATATATATATATATTTATATATATATATATATATATATATATATATATATATATATATATGTATATATATATATATATATATATATATACAGAGAGAGAGAGAGAGAGAGAGAGAGAGAGAGAGAGAGAGAGTTACAGTAATCAAAGTTCAGTTCAAGTCATTTATTTGCTTACAATTGTTTCCTCCAAACCGAGGTTTGGATTCTTCGGAGCAACTATTTATAACATACTTGACCTCCTTTTCAACCCAAGAGACACATAAAACATATACGCATATTGATCAACAGTGGGGTGACATTCATCAAATGAAACAGCATGGCAATTTACATATAAAGTGTTACATGATAAAAATAAAATAAAATAAAAGCAAGAGTGAAAATAAAGATAAACATGAAGCGTTGGCAGTCTATGAAGATAAAGCAAGAGGAAAGCTTAGAGTAGTCAGTGCATGAAGCAATCTCCCGTGTAGCATGCACGCTTGTCTTATCTATACATGATTAGAGTGCGTCAGAATGATATTTGCAGGGTCAGGCAGTTGAAGCAGGCCATCGATATTACAATATAGGCTGAATTATTAAGTCATTAATTCTCATACATCTGTATGATATACAGTCTCGGATGCGGGGAAACACCAAAATATCAAAAACCTTCAACATACTATAAACCTTATTGTATCGTAGGCAAGGTCGTACCACTGTCCTTGCTCACACCACCACTCACATAATCCATGAGACGCAATATATATATAGAGAACACGCGTCTATCGTATAATTCGCAGTGGTTCAGCATATAGTCAAGCTATAAACGGTATCCAGTCGGTTCTTAATTAATATATCATGCTGTCCAAATTCCGGAAGTGCCTGAATGATTAAGGGGAATTAATGCGTAAGGGGAGGTAACTTGCTAGTTATTTTATTTATTAACCCGCACCACAGAAATGACCATAGGAACATTAAAGGAAACAAATCACCAGACATAATAAACATAAACAACAGAAATAGAAGAAGAAATAATACATTTTTCAACCCTCCTTTCAATTTAAACGTCTCTACCAACCTTCCTAGGACTTTCTTCTCACTACTAGATAAACACTTCCCATCCGGCCACAGGTACCACGGCCTTTTAAACAAAAACACTATTAAAATCTCATACTCTACTACGCCTAACTTAGCATACCACATAGCTAGTACAAATAAAAGAAAAATTAATTCTTACTTCCAACAAACTAAATCACAACGGTCGATAAACCTTCAAAATAACATTCAAAATGACAGTCAAAGTAACATTATAACAAATAACCGTAATATCAATGGAAATAGTAGTAATAGCACTAGTGTAAACATTAACGCTGCGTACCACAACCCGCATAACCATAACCCTATAGCTAACCTCCAAACTTCTACACAGCATAGTAACCGGCAGACTAGCACCCAGAGTAATTGTAACTGTAGATCAAGTAGAACCTGCCCTTTAGATAAAAAATGCTTAACCAAGGATATCATATACTCATGTACAGTCACAACTAACAGCTCTTCTGAAACCTACATAGGCTCCACTTCTAACTGCTTCAAAACTAGATACAATTCGCACCTCCACTCTTTCAAAAACCACAGTCTAGCCAACTCCACTTCACTATCTAGCTACATACACTATCTAAAAACTAAAAATAAAATATATACATTTAAATGGGAAGTGGTAGGTAGTGCAACATCGTACAAACCACCTGATAAATTTTGTAAACTCTGTCTACTAGAGACCCATACTATCATCTTCTCTAAACATAATCTCCTTAATAAAAAATCAGAAGTGTTCGCAAATTGCCAACACCGCTTCCGACACTCGTTCCAAAACTTTAAACCCTATATATAATAATGTCAGACTGGAACCGGCACGACCCCTAGCAATTAACATCAGTAGCACACCTTACACCTCACATCCACACCCATCTCTATACTCTAAAGATAATACTGACAGCATTTGAGTGCCACCTAGCCTGGGAATACCCCCTTGTACCTCTAATACTGATATCCCGACCGTGGACTACTTATTCTGCATTGCACAATTATAAGATTAGTATAAACTGGGGACACGGTACTGGTTGTGATAGCATAGTCCTGTGCATGGATTACCACCAAGAGATAGATTGATGATTAGATAGATAATCGTATTGTTAAGTGAGTATATACTGTAAGCGATCAGTTCATTGAATTATGAACGTAATCATCTTGATGTGGACTCCTTTAATACCTATTAATAGACTCCACTCTAGCTTGGAGATGTGATACATAATTGATTTATATTTGAGACGGGGGTTGTCTATTACCTGATGGCCAGACTAGTGCGTTTATATGAGAGATCGGATCTCCGGACCATACCGAAGATTTTCTGGAGATGCAGGCAAGCAATGACCCGGAGCCTACCGGGTGGCATATATAATAGTGGGACCATACCAGGTCCTACTTTTGTATTACATTTGCATGGAGCAGTGACTTGAGAGTCCGACTCCTCTTATAGAACGTTCAGATATGACACCCCTTAATTATTGGTTGGCAATCATCCTAGTATATACACCCTTGTACTTCTTAATGAACAACTCTCTAACTTATAAATGGGTACCATACTCTAGATATTAGTTATAACTTCACATGATAGGCACGTATTTGAATCACCATTAATGTAGTTTAGCATAGTAATGTAACTAAAATAACTAGCTAGTTACTTCCCCTTACGCATTAATTCCCCTTAATCATTCAGGCACTTCCGGAATTTGGACAGCATGATATATTAATTAAGAACCGACTGGATACCGTTTATAGCTTGACTATATGCTGAACCACTGCGAATTATACGATAGACGCGTGTTCTCTATATATATATTGCGTCTCATGGATTATGTGAGTGGTGGTGTGAGCAAGGACAGTGGTACGACCTTGCCTACGATACAATAAGGTTTATAGTATGTTGAAGGTTTTTGATATTTTGGTGTTTCCCCGCATCCGAGACTGTATATCATACAGATGTATGAGAATTAATGACTTAATAATTCAGCCTATATTATAATATCGATTGCCTGCTTCAACTGCCTGACCCTGCAAATATCATTCTGACGCACTCTAATCATGTATAGATAAGACAAGCGTGCATGCTACACGGGAGATTGCTTCATGCACTGACTACTCTAAGCTTTCCTCTTGCTTTATCTTCATAGACTGCCAACGCTTCATGTTTATCTTTATTTTCACTCTTGCTTTTATTTTATTTTTATCATGTAACACTTTATATGTAAATTGCCATGCTGTTTCATTTGATGAATGTCACCCCACTGTTGATCAATATGCGCATATGTTTTATGTGTCTCTTGGGTTGAAAAGGAGGTCAAGTATGTTATAAATAGTTGCTCCGAAGAATCCAAACCTCGGTTTGGAGGAAACAATTGTAAGCAAATAAATGACTTAAACTGAACTTTGATTACTGTAATCTCTATATAACTGCTCAGTATAACAACTGATGTTATTACATTGAGCTATTTAACTTACTGGTAATAGGATAGTAATTAAAGATTATCTCTCACTATTTAGGGTTTGTGTATATATAATATATTACCATCAAAGGTTTTATTGTATACATAACCATAAATAGTACCCTTAATACTATATATATATATATATATATTAATAGGAACGAGTAGGACCCCGACGGCTGAGCTCAAGCCGTTTCGACGGCTAATTCTAAATATATATGATATATATATATATATAATTGGATATACAAGAGAGATAGACACAAATATAAACATACATGTGCTCGAATTGTAAATGACCAGGTTTACTAGGGTGAATAAATTTTAACTATAACAATATGGTTTAAAGTAATAAATCAAGAAAAAGAAGAGCAAACCTATATTGGACAACAGTTGCCCGATGTGGCTTTGTTCTTCTTTTTCTTGATTTATTACTTTAAATTAAGTCTGGCAAACCATATTGTTATAGTTAGTATTTTTTTATCCCTTGTAAACCTGGTCGTTTACAATTCGAACACATGTATATTTATATTTGTATTTATCTCTCTTGTGTTCAATTATATTACAGGGCTCGGAAAAACTTCTTTCTTTGAGCTATTTAAGTGTAAAAGACTATTTTGAGTTTCTAACTCAATATATGATATATATATATATATATATATATATATATATATGTGTCCCCCACCAACACCCCACTCTCCAGAGCGTGAAATTAATAAACATTCGTTGTACTGCCTCTCTGTTTTGTCCCTGTTCAAATTTTTCCATTATATATATATATATATATGTATATATATATATATATATATATATATATATATATATATATATATATATATCTGTTTGGTAGAGCACTCTTCTTTGAGTGGTTTTGGGCTGCGATTTCTAACCGCTCATTCCACCCTGACCACTAGTTTACTCTCTTTTGCATACATTCAGTACTCTCTACTATGTGTTTCAAGGCAGTCATCTCAAGTTTTTCTTAGAGTTGTCTGGAATGTATACGCTTGACACACGCTGATGAACCTAGATGTTTTCATTCCATTCACTAATCTTTTGGTGAAACAAACCTCTTTGGGCTTGTCCGTGTGTGATATATAGTTATAAAGGTGGGTAAATTCATTTGATTTTTATTTTTAATTATTATGCGTCTACCTCACCTTTCGTAGTTTATAGATTCCATACACTGGTCGCTTTCCCTGTATATTGATAAATACACTTTCTCTCTCTCTCTCTCTCTCTCTCTCTCTCTCTCTCTCTCTCTCTCTCTCTCTCTCTCTCTCTCTCTCTATCTATCTATCTATCTATCTATCTATCTCTCTCGTGTGTTATCTTTTCTACATATTATATATATATATATAAATATAGATTCAGCTAGAATCGCATTTCTGCAGGTAGAAAAGGCGAAACGAAACGCAAAAATAAGATATGATACTGGCAAGCGCTCGATAGTTAAAAAACCAGAGCTAAAACAATATATTAAAACGCCACACAAAACTGAAATAGTGGTCAGGAAAGCATCAACCAGCTAAGCCAAAAAACAAATCAAGCTAAACAGGTCAAAATAAAATAAATGATAAAGAAAACACAGACTAGACCCGTTGGAATTAATGTTAAAATCTAAATGCAGGGTTTCTATGACACCTAAATCAAAATACTGTCTGCTTAAAAATATAAGCTTTAGGTATAATGATCGAACAAGGAATATCACGTTATCAACATGTATTCTGCTCTGTACCAAATTTGTGAGTGACACGGAGGCACGTAAAAGCACGTCTGGAATTCACAAGGGGAAAGTACCTCAGATTTTGGCAAATGAATTCAGTATATATATACCATGCAAAAAATTGCATGAATAGCACACATCGAATAAGTTCTCTACCGGGTAGTTTTTAAAATAAACTTATACAATTAACCTGTCAATAAAAATTATTAACAAGTTAATTGTAAGACACGGGATATATATAGATATATGCAGATAAATATAATAGAGCAGAGCATCATCATTATAATCTGCATTCACGATTCAGTATGAACTAAAACAAAATTTATTTTATATATTTCCACAATATTTCCTTCGTGATATTCGGCGGGAATTGAAAATCCAACACATTTCATATTTGACTATTTTTTCTAATCTATTTTTGTTTTCGATATAAATGAATTTAAAAGATTTCACTACATAACAGTTTCCTGCGATGGAACGAATAAATGTTGCAGGCAGACATAAGACATTTGATGATCTTTTAGAATTAGTAATTAAATAGTTAGAAAAAATATTGTCGTGTCTAGAAACATAATTCCAAATTTGTCATATGTTATATCGATTTTCCAATGCACACGTTTACTAAAATTAGTTTCATTTTGCATGGAATTAAATTAGCAAAATAAAATCTAAAACTCCAATCCTCGCTTCCAGATAAATGTCAGCAAATGTTGTAATTGATTTTAGAAAATATTTAATAAAAGTTTAATTATTCCGAAATAGTGAAGATTTCTGTTTCGTTTCTAAATATTTTTCCTGGTTTCAATTTTGCGAGCAGTGAAGATGATAATATATAGCAATGAACAACCCTTTAATTTCATCAATCTTTATCTCTCACGGTGTAGTAGTAAAAACTACGAGTGCTGGCAGTATATACCACGTTTATGCCAACAATATAAATTGATATAGTCTGTTCACCATAATACTTTCCACAAACGTAAAATGTCTGTTTCTGACAGCAAAATAACAATTTTAACCTTCAGTAAAATCATTCAAATTCATAATAACTCTTTTAGTCCTATCAGCGAGATAACACTTCGTTTTTAACGGCAAACACTTCATATCATTCTTTAATCATAAATAATTATTTAGTTGCAAATTATTCAAAATGAAATTAATGGTTTGCACACAGACACACATCCCTCGCAACTCCACACTTCACGCTATAATTTAAATGCGTTTTTCCAAGAAAACTGTTGCATTTTTTCTGGAAGAAAGAAGATGTATGTGATCCATATTAATTACTAACTGAGACACTAAGTCACATATATTTTGTGTAAGGGAAACTGTCGATTTCATCACCCGCAATACTTGAGTGATATACAATACAATGAGAAGCCGTTCCCGGTGGAATTACAGTTTGTAACATTAAAGGACATAACTATATACTGCTTGATATTTTCTTCATCTATCAATTCTACCAAATGATCAACATAATATATATTATCCACATGACATGTTCTGAACATCCCTGATCGTTACTCAGCGCTGGATCTTTTGGTGCCTGTGTAACACTTTACGATCATTGCCATTCTTGTACCATCATTAAATCTTCCAATTCAATAATCGGGCTACCGGTTTCCTATAAAATCGTCATCTTGCCTCTAGCCTCAACCATATCCCATAAGTAATTGGCAAAGGCGATAAAGAAATGCATAGAAAATTTACATTTTATGCTCCGGCTCTCTGTGTTTTAAGCCAAAATCAGTAAAACCAACTTTACATTTCATATTTTCATCAAGAAATAATATACGTGTGAAGTTCTAAGGCCGATTCTTTTTCGCTGTGCTTTATATATGGCATCACTAGCTCTCTCGTAACTTACACTTTCAGTTGGAGTCAATTCCATCAGTCATCTGTCTCTCACTCTCTCTCTCTCCCTCTCTCTCTCTCTCTCTCACTCTCTCTCTCTCTCTCTCTCTTTATATATATATATATATATATATATATATATATATATATATATTTAGATATACATATTAATTAATTAATTATATCTTGGGTGTCCGTCGTGAACGTTGATGACATCTTCTTTATTTTAGTTCCCGTCTGCCGTGGGCACAAAGGTGGCTATGGAGACCGATCTTTGACTTGCAGGACGGGGACAGTGGAGGGGGGGGGAGACCGGACTCGCTTGGGGCAGCTGTTCATGCCTTTCTCCTCCTTTCACGGATCTCTGTGACCTCTGCCCGTCTCTTCTCTTCAAAAGAGTCCTTGGCGCGTCTGGTAAGGGTTCGCCACACAGTCATGTCCTGAGCATGGGACTCGAGTTGTTTTGGGGCGATTCCAGTGTTGTTGATACTGGACTTCACGCAGTGTTTGAACCTCTTGACAGGCCTGCCCCTCTTTCGTTTTCTCGAACAGAGTTCCCCATACATCAGTTGCTTCGGAAGCCTGTGGTCGTCCATCCGGATGACATGTCCCACCCATCGAAGTCGGCTCGTCAGTATCATAGCTTCGTCACTTGTTGTCTCAGCCATGTCAAGAACTTCGAGGTTGGAGACCTTGTCCTGCCATTTGATGTTCATGATTGACCGCAGACTGCGCATGTTGAACCGTTCCAGCTGCTTCAGGTGCCTTCTGTACAAGGTCGATGTACACCTTGAGCTTGGTGGACTGCCTGATGGTGGACTGCCTGAGGCTGTGCTGGTTCAGGATGCGTGTTCTCAGGCGGCTATGAGCATGACTGGCCTTGCAGATCCTGGCATTTATCTCTTTGTCGAGGCTTCCATCGCTGCTGATGACACTGCCGAGGTACTTGAAGTCGTCCACCGTCTTTAGCTGGGTACCGCCGATGGAGATGGAAGGAGGGGGGGGGGGGGGTAACTTAGACAGGCGCAGGCTGGAACAGGACCTCAGTCTTGTCAAGACTAATTGTGAAACCGAAGAAGCAGGAAGCCTCCGGGAACTTGTTGACGATGACTTGGAGGTCAGACTCCCTGTAGGCCATGAGGGCACAGTCGTCAGCAAATAGTGCCTCCAGGACGATCCTCTGCACGGTCCTTGTCTTGGCCGTCAGGCGCCGCTGATCAAACAGGGATGCGTCCAGTCTGTATCACAGATACACTCCGTGCTCGAGCTCCCTGACGACATGAATGAGCACGCACGTGAAGAACAGGTTGAAGAGGACGGGAGCCAGCACGCATCCTTGCTTTACGCCGTTGGTGATTCCGAACGGCTTTTATGCCTCTCCACCCGAGCGCACCTGCCCGGTCGGTCATGACATCATGGAAATGCCGTATCAGGTTCTCGAACTCTGTCGGGCATCTAAACCTCGACAGGATCGACCAGAAGGCCTCCCTGTTGACTCTATCAAAGGCCTTCGTCAAATGTATCAAGACGGTAAAGAGGTCCATGTTCTGTTCGACACACTTCTCCTGCACCTGGCGTACAGAGAAGATCATGTCGATCGTGCTGCGGTTTGGGCGGAACCAAAACTGGGCCTCAGGCAGGTTGTCCTACGAGATGTTGGCGATGAGGTGGTTGAGCATGAGCCGAGCTAGGACCTTCCAAGGGATGGACAGGAGAGAATTGCCCCGATAGTTGCCACAGTCAGTTTTGCTGCCTTTGTTCTTAAAAAGCAAGACAACAGTGGCATCCCTGAAGTCTTTGTGCACCTCTTCTTCCTCTCTTATGCTGACGAGGAAGGTGTGGAAGGCCTCCAAGGCAGCTGGACCAGCCGACTGGAAGATCTCGGCAAGTATACCATCCTTTCCAGGGGCCTTTCCTGAGCTGGTTTGGTTGATTGCCTTCGTGACTTCATCCAACGTGGTGGGGAGGTTGAGGCTTCCGACTACAGGCTTCTGTGGGACCTGGTCCAGGGCGGCAGGGTCGACAGTGGAGGGCCTGTTGGTGAAGTGCTCTCTCCACCTCAAGTTGAGGCTGCTCTTCTCTTTTAGCAGGATCGAGCCGTCAGCAGACGGCAGCGGTGTAGTAACAGGCTTGGGCGGTCCGTAGACGTCCCGATGGCGCTGAAGAATATCTTGGAATTATTTGTGTCAACGTATCTCTCGACTTCTTCGGCCTTCTTTTCCCACCACTTGTCCTGCATTCTGCCTAGCGCTGTTTGAGTCTGCCTCTGGAGGTGCTTGAAGCGGTCGCGCTTCGAGGTAGAGGAGATGTCCTCTTCTCGTCCAGGAGTTTTCTGATGCGCTCATCGTTTTCATCCAACCAGTCCTGGTGGACTCTATTCCTCGGCCCGATGGTTGCCTTGGCTGACTCTGTCACCAACGACCTGAACTGGTCCCACTGTTGAGGAGTCGGGTCAGAGGTCCATGGGCAGTCAGCCGGCCGTCCAGGTCTTCCGCGAACGCATCACGATGCTCTGTCTGCTTCTGTCGTGCGACGTCGAAAGCTGGCCTACAGACTTTCGTGTCTTGCGATGCGTCCGGGTGATGTGCGGTGACTGGATGATCCTGACAAGGCGATGGTGGGTCCAACACTCGGCACCAAGCATGGTCCTGGTGATTATGACGTCACTCATGTCCCTCCTGTGGCATATGGCAAAGTCAATCAGATGCCACTGTTTGGATCTGGGGTGCATTCATGTCGTCTTGAACTAGTCTGCCAGGCGGAACAGTGTACTGGTGATGATGAAATCGTTCTACGCGCCGAAACTCAACAGTACGAGGCCGTTAAAGTTCAGCTTCCCTGTGCCATGAGGTCCCAGCACGCCTCTCCAGTTGCTGCTGTCAGACCCGACTCTTGCGCTGAAGTACCCCAGTAGGATGAGTTTATCGCTTGGGGGCACGCCCTTCACGAGTGCGTTGACTTCCCCGTAGAAAGCCTTCCTTTGCTTCACTGCTGCTGGTGAGAGTGGGGGCGTACGCGCTGATGACTGTGACATGCCGCGATGGGTCGAGGGGGAAGCGGAGCTTCATCAGCCGGTCACTCACAGGTGTTGGGAGGTCTGGTAGCTACTTGCAGAGCGAAGTCCTGATAGCCAAGCCTACCTCGTGGATTCTGCCCTCGTCCTTTGCATTGCCCTTCCAGATGGTGTAGCCTCCTTTCGGTTATGCTACTGATCCTTCTTCAGCGAGTCTAGTCTCGCTGAAGGCGGCTATGTCGATCCAGTAGTGAGCTAATTCCCTCCATATGAGGGCAGATCTTCTCTCTGGCCTCAAGGAGGTTTCCCTATCCATGAGGGTGTGCACATTCCATGCGCCAATAATCAAGTTCTTCTTTCTATTATGTTGGTTTTGACCGCTTGGAAGGGTAAAACCGCCAGCCGCGGTAGACTGGCCGGCTTTGTGTGGGACGAGCATTTGGTTAGGGTTCCTTTTATCCTCGTGCGGGGGGTGAGCAGTGATCCCGGAGAAGGGATGCTCATTCGCCAGGTGGAACGCCTGACTCTCTGTCATCCCAGGGTCAGGAGAAGACCGATTTTCACATCCAGGCCGATCACGTGTGGATTTGAGACTGGCAACTCCCAGAGGTTACCACCACCTGTTACCTCCGCCCATCGCCGCAGGGCTTTGGGAGTGCACACTGAAGAAGAAACCTGTGCGGGAAAGATTTATAGTGGGAGGGCCAGCGCACAGTGACGGTCCCACTCACTCGGCCACAGAAGCCAGAATCCGGTGGTACGGAAGACATCACGACCAGGGACATCCTCGGCAGCAGTGGGTAGCCACGACGTCTGTAGTGCCTTGCCGTGCCCTAGCGCGCCACCCCGGTTGCTGTCACCGCCTTCGTGACCTTTGGGACGATGTTGCCCTCCTCCACTCACTCTGCCGAGTCCAGTCTTCGCATGCAGGGGCAGGCATCCCTATCTAACGCATCGAGTGTTTCAGACCCGTCCGGCTACCCTCAACCTGGTTCGGCCCGCCAGCCAAGGCAGTTTACCAGGGTGTGGCCGCTGCCGCATGGTACAGCTTCTTTGGGCCACAGGTGAGAGCTCTGAGTCTCAGGTGGGACCCAATGCAGGACGAGCTGTCCTGAAAAGAGCATGGCTAGCCCCCCCCCCTCCCCCCACACACACACACTACAGAGGTTTATGCCCCTCTATGACACCCCAGGCACACGTATATACATACATATGTACATGTGTATATATACATATTGACATATTTCTGGATGGCCGTTGACTCTTATCAGTTCTTCCGCCCTTAATTATATAAAATCATATTAAACACACACACACGCACACATTGTATATATACATACATATATATATATATATATATATATATATATATATATATATATATATATATATATATATATATATATGTGTGTGTTTGTGTGTATATATATATATGTGTGTGTGTGTGTGTTTAAAGGGAAATGACCCCCTTAAGTCACGAATGACTATAGAATTGCAAAAGTCCGAGGAACGTTGTTTGTGGAAGCTAGCAGTCACCCATGTATACCAACCTCCACTCCCCATGCCAACGATGTTATCCAAGAGAAAGGTAATGGTGGATACAGCTTGGGAACAGTGACGTCGCAACTCATGTCTACAGCTGAGTAAACTGGTGCAACATGAAATAAAATGACTTGCTGAAGGACACAACACATCACCGGTCAGGGACTCGAACTCCTAACCTTCCGATTGCAAGCCTAAAGCTCTAACCATTACGCCATGCACCTTCCCTGTGTCTTCACATATATTACATATATGTCAACGTCCCCAAAATAGTGGTCAACTCCAAATGAGCCGGTTTGATTGATTGATATTCATGTAGATAGTTTGATGATACATAATGAAGGTCACCCAATCACACTTTATCCCTCTCGTAAAACTGAAAACATTTCCTGGTGTGACTACATACTCACATGGGAAACTCAGTTATGAACCTCCTCTATCTTTGACGAAATGATGTAAAATAAATACACGATAGTGGTGCTCTAGCCTGGCCGTAGCTGTAATAGCTAAAGCAAACTAAATTACTATAGAACTAATTGATTTTGAAACCATATGTCATGTACTGAAATTTCTACAAAACTATTTAATTAGCAATGAAATATAAGAATCAATTTTATTAACTGAACTGTTGTTTGCGTTAAAGACATTGATAGTTTGGTCATTAAAAGAGTGAAACTCACATTAGTGATTAACAGGCTAATGTAATTACTTTGTTGAGCAAAGGATTGCTATGGAATCTATGAAGTAATCAATGAATGGCATTAAGATCAATGAAGAACATAAACAGAGTAGGGAATCTTGGATCGATTGTAAAATGACTGATCTTACGATAATTAAAGGCAGTAGAAATTAGAAGAAGAAGAAGAAGAAGAAGAAGAAGAAGAAGAATTTATTTTTATATACTAATAATGTTTCAATAATAATTGTTTCTACTTTTGGCACAAGGCCAGCAATTAAATCAGTGCATTACTGGTGCATTATTTTATCGACGCCATAAGAATGAAAGGCAGAATTAACCTCGGAGGGATTTGAACTCAGACCGTAAAGCGCCGTAACTCTATACTGCAAAGCATGGAGTCCGACCCTCTACCGATATTGCCAACCCAACCACCCTTTTAGTAATAATGTTAATTCGTCAACGAAAATGTTTTTTCCCTTCACGTTATAAGTTTCCTTAAGAGCCGCTAATAATTTACAGTAGCTTATGTTTTTCCCAATTTTCAACTAAATGGAACATTTTTTTATCAACGCAGAATTGTGTAAGCTATATAAACGAATATTGTACAACGAACAGAATTTCACCTACGCATATAAATTACTTTTAAAGAATTACATTGAAATATCTTTAATTTATCTAGCCTTATCTATAAGACTCGCAATATAGTACCGCTAGGTTTTCATTTAAGACAGCAATTTCGATTAACAGAATATTTCTCGTCTGTTCAGAACATCAACTATTGTTCTATCTAATTTATTTACTCAGTCAGTTTATTTCCCTTGGTTCATTTTTTTAAATTATCAATATTATTTTTATACTGCTATCGCTTTTCTGTGTGTTAACTACTATCAGTAATATTTTACGGCTCAGCCGTAAAATATTACTGATAGTAGTTAATATCAGTGTTCGATGTAGATTCGCGTCTTCTTGAAGACGCTGATATTTACTTGGGTCATTTTTACAAAAGTGTATATTATTTTTTTTTCTTCGTATGCATTGTAGAAGGTGGTAAAATATATGTGCAAATCAAGAAGAAACGTTTGTATTTCAAAACTTGGCTGACAAAACTTAAGTTAATACACATTATCGTATAAGCAAAGAAAAACGTAAATTTGTTTTATAAATGTATATGGTTTGATGTAATTAGAAGTTATTATTTGAGTTGAAATTGTTATTTATAGTTGAGTCACACGTTTTGTGTGCAATATTCCTTCCAACTTTCTTTTCGAGACTTAGTTAATGTAATAGGTTATATGTAAAAACTCAAATCGTCACGGTTAATTACTTTGAGACGTCATACACATGGAGAGCACTAGTTAAGTAGGTGTTAATATTTCGCGTTGGAAATATCAATAACTAATGATAAATACTTGTTTCTACTTTAGGCACAAGGCCAGCAATTACCCAGTGCATTACTGGTACTTTATTTTATCGACCCCGTAAGGATGAAAGGCAAAGTCAACCTCGGCGGGATTTTAACTCAGATCTTAAAGGGACGTAACTATGCTTGAAAGCATGGCGTCCGACCCTCTACCGATAGTGCCAATCCACGGTAAGAGAAAGACAAAATTTGTTCAATGATTTATATTCAATTATTCATCTGCTACCTTCGGACAAATGCGATTTGTTCCGATTATCCGAGAATAAATATCCAACGCTAAATCTGTTTTCTCTACCTTACAGATTGTATATATATTATGAAATTGCATTTCATTTTTTTTTTTTCTTATGCATTAAGATTTTCATAGCTTTACAAGTAATGAAATTAATATAATGACATAAATTCACTAAATTTTATACAAATTGCTAAAACTAGTGAGTTGTTTTGGAAATATAGACTTCCTCACAGTTGTTGCATCCGGATAATTCAGATGATTCGAGTCAATCATCAGATAATCAAGTATATAGATGGTCAAATTAGCTTTTAAGTTATATTCAATTTATATATATATATATATATATATATATATATATATATATATACAAGGTGAATGAGCAAGACACATAAACACGGATAGAGATAGAAACATACATAGATACATACATACCTGCATACATACATAGATGCATACATACATACAGGATGGCTGCCCCCTCGTTATTGAGTATAACCAGTGCACGATGAAACATCATTATTAATTATTAATTAATGCTAGAGTGCAATGCCTGTGCGTGAAGATGTTTTTAAAAGTGAGGAAAGACTGTGCACTGAACCAATCCCACTCTCTGAGCGATAGTACCTATTACCCGAAAAGAAGAAAATATCAACATCATCGGTACCTACTCAGCCGCAGGTTTTATGTCGGATCTATACCAGTTTCCTGAGTTGCCTTCTCCTAGAAGTATGCCCAGACAAAGTTTAGGGGACCTTCACTCCCAGTGGTTTAACCGAGCGATTGGGTATCCAGCCCGATTATTTCTATGTCCCCACGCATATACATACATATGTATATACATATATACACATACGTACATATATACATATACACATACGTACGTACATACATACATATATCACACAAATATTTTCAAATTACTTTAATATTATACATAATTAGCGCATATGAATTAATTTTCTAAGCAATAACTTTTTCCAATGTTTATTGTAGTATTTACGGATGTAGCAGTGTTCATCGTGTATTTATTGGGAGCTAAACATGTCCTATTTTAAAAAAAATATACAATAATCGAATAGCTTATGACCCCTTTGTACAGGTGTGCAGCTTTGCAAAGCATCGGCTACTTAGGTGCAAAGACATGGACGACAATGGTAAATACATATATTTCCGTTTATGTAATATTGTTTAAGCGTTAGTACACTGTAAAGGATAATTCACCCCAAAAGTCTAAAAGACATGAAACAGTTATACTCCTAAATCTTACCAGTGGTGTCTAATGAAATGTTTTGTTGCATCTATGTCAAGGTTTTACTAAAGAACCAATTTAACCACTCAAGACTTATATACCTCTCATGAAATATCAAACTTGAATAAAGTGGTGGATGTCTTTAACTGAAATCGATCAGATAGGCTGTATCTAATATAACCATAGCAACCTTCAAGCCATTGTAAATACAATCAAAGAACCTTCAAATAGAAGAATGGAAATAACAGTGGGCTTAAGTAAACTTCGAAATATGAACAAGTAATACACTAGTGTAATTTGTAACGTTCAAATGTCAAATGATAAATACAAAGAAATACCTATGGGTCATTGAATTAGATGCGCTTCAAGAAAATAACAAAGTTACGATATTCAAAATGAGACACAAAACGAGACCTAATTTTATGTATATTATTCAAAGCTGCAAAACGATTTCAGACGCAATAATACATCATTTCCAGCAAACATTAAGAAAAATCATTCAAAATATGTTTTCACAAATAACTTCATACATCCACACATGCGACTTTGGGTATTTTATGTGTATGCATTTATGAAGGTATATATATGAAGTATGTCAGAAAAATGAGAGGACTTAGTGTGTTGTGAGTGGAGTAAGGATTAGTGGGTTGCATCACCGGATGGTGTAATATCCGGAGAGTATATAACTGCGATCTCCTCTTCTGCAGCCATTGTATATTGTTTCACGTGTTTTTGTTAATGACTCCTCCAGTTTCTGGTCCGGCGAGGGAAAGCTCCTTCAGAAACACTCGTAATACTGCAACAAGTGTACGGAAAGGAGACGATACAGCGTTTCATTAGCTTTCGAGTGGCACAAAAGGTGAAAGACGACCCTAATAGCGGAATACCTTCTATGAAGAGGACTGAGACCAACGCTGAACGTGTGAAGCAGGTGGTGCGTGGGGATCGTCACCTGACTATTCAACTGATTGTAAGTGAGCTGAGTATGAACAGCGAGAATGTTTGGAAGATTATCACCGAAGATTTAGGCACATGGAAGATCTATGCGAAGATGGTGCCGAAGCTGCTGAACAATGATCAGAAGGAGCAGCGCATGCAAGTATGACAGGACCAATGAGCGTGTTGAAACTGAACCAGACCAGCTGGGCAATATTTTTAGATAGGGAAATTTTTTTAGACCTTAAAAGTTTAAAATTTTAGACCTTATTTAGGCCATTAAAAATGTTATACCTTATATATTCCTAAAGTTATTATAAATTTTAGCTCACGATTTGTATTATTAATTACAAAAAAAAACAGTAAATGACAAAATCAAATTTATTTACATATTATACATTGCTGCATTAGAAACATTCACATTCTTTTGTTAGTATTTTACTAGCTAATAGAGGTTGACACTTAAACAAGAGAGTGTAGTCCATGGGAGATATTGACCAGTTTTCCATTCGGCAAAGTCATCCTAGATAGTTTTCCGGTAATCTAGAGCTCAGATACATTTTTATTTGGCAAGGATCTTGGCCAAAATTTAAATCAGTGAGACTTTTAAATGCGTTTTCAATTGAATACTATGAACTCTCCGATTTCTTTATTAAATCCTAGTATGACACTATGTGTGTCACACTCGTTTCTATTGTTGGCGATTTGACACAACGTTTAGCTATTTTCACAAACATTTCTCCTTCATCGATTCCACTAATTATCTCAAGAACGGAGGGCATAATATTCAGCTGCTTCGATCCATCTTCCCCATCGAGTGACTATTTGTTCAGGGGTGAATCTGATATCTTTGAAAAGAGCAGTTCTAGTGTGATGCTTTTATCGTCTAAATGAGACCGCCAAAATCTTCATAGAAAGCTTTGACTCTTAGGGTACAATTATGAAAGAGCAGCGCATGTCACATGAAAACAATTGGGATAAAGGATTTTTCTTATTTCATCTGCTTTGGTCATATACCTGGCAGCAAGAGATAGTAGTAATAAGAGGTTTTCTTATGCAATGCCAATTTTAAGCAAGATATCATCAATAACTCGAACCATTATTGTAAAATGAGAAGACGGATAATGGAAAATATTTTTTGCCTTTTCCAATAGAACAATATAATGCCTTGTGAAAGAAAAATTCCAACTTAGTTGTATAGAATGGCAGTAATGAGTTTCCATCTCGCACACTCACACATATATATGTCTGTGTATGTGTGTGTTGTCGATTCCTGGGCTGCGTGTTGTGTTCTTGAGCAAAACACTTCACTTCACGTTGCTCCAGTATACTCAGCTGAAAATGAGTACCACTAATAGCTGGAGGTTTAACCCTGCGATGGACTGGCGTCCTGTCCAAGGAGGAGTCTTGTACTCTCAGTCGCTTCACGCCATGAAACCGGGATAAGCACCGGCCAAATGAGCCTTCTGGCTTAATAGAGACTTTAGACTTTTAGTATGTGTGTGTATGTACATGTGTATATATATATACATTAATGTATATATCATATATGAATTCCTTTGTTTGAATTCAACTACCAAACCACGTATTTAAGTCTTCGATAGGATTCTTCTTCTTTGTCATTAGCGACAGATTGTGGGGATGGCAAGAACTGCTGCATAACTTATACAATAGTAAGGGCTACCACACACTGCATAAAGCTATCTTATGACTTGGGCCGCCTGCTGAAGACGTGTAATAGCCCGGTTACGTAAATATCTAGTGATATTACGTGACTTTCTGAACATTGCAGATATAATATCTGCATTTGAGAAATTAAGTTGAACAGAAACTTTATCATCCAGGAGTTGAAATGTTTACATCTATCTCTACCAAAACACACCCACCGTATCTGCCATTAACTAAATGTGTGCACTCTGTATTAGAGACTAATTTATATAAATATATATATTTATATATATATATATATATATATATATATATATATATATATAGTAATAATAATAAATGTTAAGACTAAAATACAAAGAGGGCTCGATAAGGATAAATAAATATCAAATATATAAGAACCATAGAACAACCGGTTAAGAGTGAAAGCAGCGATTCTTTGCTTAAACTTCAATCTGTTATTTTAATATATATATATATATATATATATATATTAATTAGTCTCTCATACAGAGTGCACACATTTAGTTAATGGCAGATACGGTGGCTGTGCTCTGGTAGAGATAGATGTAAAAATTTCGACTCCTGGACGATAACGTTTCTGTGCAACATAACTTCTCAAATGCAGATATTATATCTGCAATATTGAGAAGGTCATGTAATATCACCAGATATGTAAGAAAATGAGGGCTTTTTTAACTTAAAAAAAAAAGGAAAAAAAACATATGTCCTACAAGGGTGAAAGAACAAGGAAAAGAAATCGAAAATGCAACTGGAATCTTTTTAAAAATATTTATTTATTTCCTTTACCGGTTTCACAGTTCTTATACTTTTCAAAAGTAAAATTGAGATGATGCGTTGTGTTTTTTCTCACATCTTTTTTGTGAACGAAAGTTCTATCTGTTTTATATGGAAAGAGTGGCTCGAATTTCTTTAAGTAATTTGGTTGGTTGATGACTGTCACGTGAATAAGTACAATAAATTTCGCGCCAGTTCGTGTTCCAAATCTGTTATTGTATTTGCCTTAAGAAATGTGGCTCAAATTGTTTTTTTTCTAAAGTGTAATTTGGTTCGTTGATAGCTGTTACGTGACTAAGTACATCACATTTCGCGCCAGTTCATCACATGATTGGCCATATAATATAGGTGCCAGAAAAGGAACATTTTGGGCTAAACAAAAGATAATGGTCAAGAAATGGGAGT